>CM042184.1:9923705-9942139 GCA_023539305.1 Ilex asprella
GTTCTCGACTCACCACCCCTGCCATCGTCGCCGCCACCACAGTCATTGTCACCCACCACAACCGTCACCGTCTCCTACCACCACCACTGCCGTCCAACACCTTTCACCTCCACTACAAAATCGATGTTTAAATTCTTTTATCTTTTCTCAATTTTTGTGATTTAATTTTGGATATGAATAAAAATATGTTTATTATTAACTATTTTTTTATTATACTGTGCCTTCAAGCATAGACAATAACTAGTACAATTAAAAAAGAGCAAAGAAATGAGAAGATTAGGACGGACAGGAGAAAGAAGATTCCTCTGGCAAAGTAGCAGCAGTAGGATCGAAAAGAGCTCCACTAGTCGTAGCAAGAGCAGTTTAGGCAATTTTCAGCATCATATTCATCACTGTCAACCAACAGTATGATTGCTCTGCCAATTATAAGTTTCTGGCCATCACTGCGGTGATCAAATATAATCTACAAGACCTCGAAGTGCTACGCTCCAATCCTGGAGTACGTGCGGGCAGATGGATTGAACTACAATCAAGAAATAATTGAGATTAGAAGACATCTATGTAATTTTCAAAGACAAATAAAGAAGCCAAGTTCATATTGATGATGTTATTACTCTCGAATTTCTCCTAGATTTTCGCAATCTACATGGTCATGTTTAATCACTCGGGTGGCTGGTCATTGTCGCAGGGTACTAAGACTGCTGAATTTGCCACACACAATACCAATCCTCACAACCATGAACTTGCTTGGGTCATTGACTGTGGCCTATAAAATAGGTCTTGATGACAAAAGCAACGATATGCACAGTTATTCAGGAGAAGATTTTCAGTGCTTAGAGGGGGTCTCGTTATTCAGTGGTTAGTGTGTCTGTTTAGATCAGAAAAAATTGTGTGTGATCTTAAATGTTACCACCTTGATAAATTACCAATTTTGTTTTGAGTCTAGCTCCTCTCTGTTTTCTTTATCAACTACGTGACACTTCCATTAGTGACGGAGTCAGAAATTTTGTTAAGAGTGAACACCTTAATTATAAACTTTATTTTTTTTTTCACTTTAGAAAAGTAACATAACACATTTAAATTTATTATATTATATTTTGATACTCAAATATTTATTAGATATAAAATAGTTCAACATCGATATACATAGCATATAAAAAAATAATGAAAAGAGGCTAATTATAATTATTTATAATTGATTTTAATGAGTTTTCATATTTTAAAGATGTTGTATGATAATTTTCTTATCCATAATATGGAGAATACTTTTCATGTAAATAATTAACTCACTCTTTTGATTATGTAACTTAATCATCACAATTTTCATAACTTAAAAAAATAACTTTGATATATCAAAAACTTGTCTAAATGTGTTCCTAAATTGTAAACTAAAGCCAAGCATATACATTTTCTTGGTCATGGGGAAGAAAATGGCATTACTTTCTTACACTAAATATATGAAAAGCATAAAACTTTATTTAGTTCCGGAACTGATGCTCTTACATTAGTGAAGAGGCATAAAATTATGCCACGTGGATAGATAGGTGAAATAGGCATGTGGTCATGGAGGGACAAGTCACGTGGGGTGTAAGTACCAGTAGTCTAGAGCAAACTGAACCGAGTTGGAACAGCTCGGTTCATGCTATCGAACAGGAGTGCACAACATAACTTGAAGGTGTGGCACAAACCGAACAACGGGATAATTGCCTTTAATCAAAGCATTTAGGTGTAATAGCTAGGCGGAGTCAATGACTCAGAAGAGTTGTGATTGAAAGATCGTTAGAGAGATTTCTACGACTCCCAACAAACAATCCCAAAAGAAGGGAGATGTGTCATCTCTCACACCAGTAAAAGGAATCCTTGAAGCAAAGTGAAATCTATATAAAGCAGTAAGGATGCATGACAAAAGGTCAATAGAATATTATTTATATACATTTTCTTCATATACATTTACTGACTTAAGTATTAGAGTGCTTTTGATCGAAGCACTTCGATATTAGGCAGTTTGTTCCTTTTTGCAAGTAGAACTTTTAAGGAGGGACAATTCTTTCATAAAGCTTAGGAGGTATGGTGATTTTTATCCTCTTACATTTGATGCCGTCTATGGAAAAACTTCCTGAACAAAAAGTCATGGCAAGGTTGAAAAACACAATTGGATCGCCAGTAGAATTTGGCGTGCAGCAAAAAGACTCAAATCCTGTGATGGCCTGTATAAAAAAATAATCACTAACACGATAACTTAGGTCGTCAATTATGATTCTATATAACTAAGAGTTATTTTTAAAAATTTTAAATAAATAAATGAACTTCAATTATGAATTCTTTATGTGAAAACAAGTCGAATGACTATAATATAGGTCATATTTCGTATTAAAATAAAATTTCATATTGATATAATATATGGGTAATACGTTTGTTATATAAATAATATATGCATATGTGTATATGTATATATTTTAGATATATAAGTGTCAAAGAAAGAAAGAAAAAAAAAATGGTCATGTACATAAGTGGTGGCAAGAAGAAATAGACATGTGTTCTATTAAAAAAAATGTATGAAGGAAATATGGACAATTGTCATGTGATGCAAGTTAGGCGACGTAAGCATGATGACTTAAGTCAATTGACATGTGACTTTTGGCCAAAAAATTTGGCTATAAATAGCCAGCACTTGGCCATTCGACCAAGGGAACAAGAGAAGAAAGAGAGAGAGAGAGAGAGAAATGGAATAGAAGAAAAAAATTCATGAGATCTTGGGGTAAAAAATTGAACAGTGATTTTATTTTAGATCACTATCAAATTTGACTATTTGATTCGTGTATTTCGAATTTTGCATCTATTGAAGTTATTGATGGATTTGAGGTACAAGGTAGTATACAATATACTCATGTATTTTAAATCTATTTGCAAAGATTGTCATTTGATTATCTAATATTTGTATTCCTATTGATTATTTTGATTGATACAAAATTTTGACAATTTTATTGATTGATCTGTACGTTGGGCTAAATACATTGGGATTGATTAGTATATGTACGACGTGTACTTGAGGTATAATTGATGAAATGTGACTATGGCCCCTGCAGGGTGCGATTGTGATTACAACCGTACAGGGTGTAATAGTTCGATATGAGTATGAAATTTAAATGTTCAATTGTCACTTGTCATGTCACCAATATAAACTGAGTATGAGGCTATGCTGGATAGAAATTAAGTTACGTGGCTTATCGAATTGGATTCATGATTCTTTTATCTATGATTGTCTATCGATTGAATTATTTGGTATTTGATTATTCATATTTTTCTCGTTGAGCATATTATTTCATGTCATATTGTATAATTCCTTGCTTTTAATATTCTTTTCAGGATAATCTCGGAGGGAATTACCATAATTAATATTTGAGGAATCAAAGATGGACGAATCTTGATATAATTTTTTTTTTACTTTTATTGATATTTGGAGATCAAAATTGTGATTATAATTTTTTTGAGGCAATTGGAGCTTTGTCCTTGTTTTCGGAGATATTTGTGGTTTGTTGTAATCGATTGATTTAACCAAGTAACGCGTTTTGGAAACGGGGCGTTATAGATCCAAACTACTGAGTGTCGTTCCACTCTGATAGAAACATCAGGGTAGGCATCTACGAAAGCCAGGATGAACAACATGAGGACATGATTTCCTCAGCTAGTTTCAAACTAGACGATGATGTAAATCGAGGTCATGATCAGCAGGGAGAATCCCTCCATGCCGAGGGGGATAATCCCACCCTGACAAGATTGGTTCAATCTCTGCAAGATCGTTTCGATTCACATGACGAGAAGTTCAAAAAGTCATATGTAAGAGAGAAGGCCTTGAAATGTGAAAACGAAGAGCTAAAGCAAAAGCTCAAGAAGGTCAGTGAAAAAGGAGACGCTGACAAAGATGTTCGACACACCCAAAGGCAGCAATAAAGGACGCCAAATCGTTGGAGGCAGAGGATTGGTGAAGACTCACCAGGAGTTGGACATCGAAGAAAGTCACACCGAATTGATGGCTAGGAGGAAGAATGGAAACGCTTCATCACCGAGGAACTCGACAGTCAGTTAAGAAGGCTTGAGCATAAATCAATAAGAGACCTGGCGTGAAGAGCCATTGGGGAATACGTCGGTGGAACGGAGTTTTCTCCATTTACCCTATGAATGGAATGAACAAGGATACCGAGCAAGTTTGTCATCCCGAACTTTAAACTGTACAATGGGAAGACAGATCCAATCATCCACATTCGTTATTGCATACAGTTGATGACGATGCACAGGAAGAATAATCCCTTACTATGATTTATATTCCCTAGTAGCCTTGGGGAATCGGCCATGAAATGGTTCGACGGACTTGCCAGGGACTTGGTGGATAGCTGGGGCCAGCTAGTCGAGCAATTTACGGCTCGGTTCATAACTAGCAGTCGACAATCCAAGGATGTAGGGACGCTACTGACACTGAAGAAAATGAAATGGAGAAACACTGCGAGAATACACACACCGATATTGGGAGACAATAAATGAGGTGGAGGCATGCAATCTCGAAATTGTGGTAGCATCCTTCAAGATTGGATTGCCAAAGGAAAACCAGTTATACCAGTCGTTCACAAGAAGAACGACAACGAATATGGAGTAACTCATGGCCAAGGTAGATAAGTACATCTAGGTTGATGATGACCTTGGTAGGGATGTAGGAAGAGAGCAAGTCGGGAAAAAGTAACTCGGCAGGGGTAAATTGGGACAGTAGGCCCAAGAAGGAGTGAAAAGTAAGGAGAAAGAGAGGTTTCCTTCGAAATTCCCATATATTGGAGTCAGCACGTTGTTCAAGGAGCCAATCTACATAATTCTTTCCCAAATTAAGGGAAAACGCTTTTTCAAATGGCCGAACAAGATGAGAGGAGATATTGCCAAGAGAAACCCAAACTTTAGTTGCTCTTACCACTGAGATGTGGGGCACATGACGAAAAATTGTCGTTCTCTAATGTTGGGATTTAAATCGCTTTAAACCCATAAACAAACACACACAATCACAGAACAAACTAAGAATATAAGACAATGAGAAAAACAAGAAAGAATAAGATACACAAATTTTACGTGGTTCGACAATTTGCCTACATCCACGAAGCTGCAGGAATTTCACTATTGAGAAAGAGGATTATAGAGGGCGGTTGTATAATACATATCAAACCCTAATCAACAAAGTAACAAGTTTTATATGTCCTGCACACCGAGCTACGCTTTGGGCATATCGGCTCAAGCCTCTGCGCCTTGGACTAAGCCTCAAAAATTTTTTCATTAAAAATCACGCAACATTATTTTGGGTCGAGTCATCATTCAGATCAACACAAAACTAGACTCCACAAACCCAAAATCTGAAAACAACACTTAGAAGAATTGGTCCAGTTACAATTTGTGGAGGATGGAAGCAAGAATAGCAACAATGGAGTTGCAAACCTCCCCCATGATCAACCCATTCCTGCCAGCATTATTGATATGATAAATGCGGCCACGAACTCACACATGACCACAAATAATTCGGCTAGGACACATATCAAACTAGTTACCCTAGTCCAAAAAGTTTTTCAGCTTGGGGTAAGCATTGGAGATGGGAGTAAGAGGTTGAAGATGGATGAAGCAGCTGAAAAAATTAGTTTTTTCAAGTTGGGCTTGATAGAGGTACACCACCCGCATAACAACGCACTCTTGCTCACCATCCGAATAGTGAATTTTGATGTTAGAAGGGTACTGATTGACCAAGGGAGTTCCTCTGAAATCATGTACTTAGGTCTCTTCCAGAAGCTAGGTCTCAAGGAAGAGGACCTTAAAGCAACAAATACCCCATAGTGGGATTCAGTGGAAATATGGTTTTCCCAAAAGGGAAAATCACCCTTTCGGTTCATATAGGACCAGTTGGGACGATGACTAAGTTCTTGGTCATGGACATAGAATATGCTTACAACACCATCATGGGGCGTACCTGGCTGCACGAGATAAGAGCGGTTCTCTCACTTACCATCAAATGCTTAGATTCCCAACAAATGACGGGGTAGTAGATGTTCGAGAGGACCAAGTCAGTTCCCACACTTGTCTCCTCGTCTCAATTAAGGGAAAGGTGGGTGTTGAGGTGCATGAGGGAGTTGCAACTCAAGAAACCAAAAAAATAGAAACCAAAGGGTGGGTGGTCTGTCCGAGAAGACCAGAACACCAAGTCGATTGAGAACACCGTCGAAGACCTAACTAAGGTACCCTTAGATCAAACTAGGGTGTTTATTACTAGGATATTCGTTAACGATAAAGGGTTAGTCTCATTTCTTTAGGAATACGTTGACGGGTTCTCTTGGACAACGCACAAGATGCTAGGGGTACCACACGAGGCCGCTTGCCATCACCTTAATGTCAACCTAAGCTACAACCCGTAAAACAAAAATAGAGGAGGTCGTCGCCACAACACAGGGAGGCTATGAAAGAAGATGTAGCATGACTGTTAGAAGCACGAACCATCAAAGAAGTACAGTACCCAACTTGGTTGTCGAATACAGTGGTGGTGAAGAAGAAAACGAGAAAATGGAGGGTGTGTATAGACTTTACCAACCTATATAAGGCATGCCCTAAGGGCATCTTTCCATTGCCCAAGGTCGATCAACTGGTTGATCCAACCACTGGACACGATTGGATGAGCTTCCTTGATGCGTATAGAGGATACTACCAGATCCCCTTAGCCGAGTAGGATCAAGAGAATACACCATTCATAACCCTAGAAGGAATTTATTGTTATAGGGTAATACCGTTCTGTCTAAAAAATGTTGAAACAATGTACCAAAGATTGGTTACAAAGATGTTCTCCAACATGCTTGGTGATACTATAAAGGTCTACATCGACGATGTGGAGGTAAAGAGACAAAAAGCCCACGACCATATTACCGACCTGAAAAGAACTTTCAGCGTCATTCAAAAATTTGGAATGAAGCTAAATGCTTCAAAATGCGCGTTCAGGGTTGGATTTGATAAATTTTTGGATTTCTTAGTTACCCACCATGAGATCGAGGCAAATCCAGGTCAAGTTGGGTTTGTTAGTTACCCACTGTGGGTTGGAGATGCTCTTAGTGCACATTGGCCAAAGCAAGACTTTGACCAAGACTATGCTTCAAACTTGACTACTTGAGAATCATGGAAGTACCAAGGAAACGTGAAAGCAAAAGAAAAAGACTTAACAAACGATAAGTTTAAACATGAAAACCCATTACATAGTGCCGAATAACTTTCAATATTGAACAATAGTACATTGTGACCTGGATGTCCATGTTGAATCACAAAAACAATCTCTCGAGACGTGGATGATAATAAGGACAATCTATGTAGTGGAATAATCAATCATAGACTTAGTTTACTTAATTTCCTTAATCGTAGACATAGTTTCCTTAATAGTAGACAATTGTCTAATGATCAATGAAAACAATCTGTCAATTTTTTGCATTAATTTTATATGTATAAAATTTAGCTTTTTCTTAGACATAGTTTGTCGTGCCTACCCTTAAAACTTGTTTTGATTTGTAAATTTGAATGTTCTTTCAATTCTGAATTCAAAATTTAAAGGTAAAATTACTTGCAATTGACCTACAATTACTTTTATCTATTAGATTGCATTAGTATTATTACACTTCTTAATTTAATTTAATTTTGGATAGCTTTGTGATTTTGATATAAAATATAAAAACTCGTCAGGGTTAATTATAAAAAAGATGTAATAAGCCTTACATTTCGATAAGATTTGTAATTGATTTTCTTTTTATTGTTTTTGTTCATATACATTATATATATATATATCAAATTTCAACCCTTTCCGATTTAATGCTAGATGTGTCACTTTACCTTTATAAATAATTAGGGTGGCTTGAAACAAATCGATGTTCGAGACAAACTTGCTCTAAATTTATTAATTTATCTACTATATCTATATATGTGTGTGTGTGTGGAATAATCAATCATAGAAAGATAAATCTATGAGATTATATTTATACATCTTCAATAGGGTTTAATCTACTTTAAAATTTTTGTGAATCAAGTGTAATTGCCGATTAACTTTAACATAACCATTTGATAAAAAGTAGTATTGTTTGGTAATCACTTTTTCATTTAGAAATGATTTTGACTTTAGTCTTTGAATGTTTTGTGCATAGCTTAAATTTTTATTGAATTTAATTTTGTGATATGCACCATTTTATTAGCATACACAAAATATAGGGTGTGCCCAACTTTAATCTAGTTTCTACCTCCACCCCTGACTGTAAGTTAGTATATATCTTTTCTCACTAGACCATTTAGTGGCGTGAACATTGGACACTAAGTAAACTACTCTTTATTATAGTTGTCAAAAGTTTCTGTCTCTTATTATTTTGCAATAGCAGAGTACAAAGGTATATGTAGACACACGGGAGGCTATTCTAAGAAATACATGATTTAAGGCTATAATTATGGTTGACCCTTTAAGTAAGGGATTTTACTGAGAAATACTTTCTATAAATAATCTGATTTGATCCCTGTATAGAGTACAGCTCACGCCAACACTCCCCCTCAAGTTAGTTCTTAGATGTCTCTAATGCCCAACTTGTTGAGTGAGATGTAGAAATTTATGCTGGATACGGCTTTCGTGAGTACTTTTGCAAGCTGGTCTTTTGACTTGACAAATGGGAACCAAATGATTTTTTCAAGATTCTGTTTAATGAAGTGCCGATCAACCTCAACGTGCTTAGTCCGATCATGTTGGATAGGATTATGAGAGATGTCAATGGCTGCCTTATTGTCGCAAAACAAGTTCATTTCTAAGTTGGGAGCAAATCCTATTTTTGTTAACAACCTTCTCAGCCACAAAAGTCCACACACACCTTTGGCCATACCTCAAAATTTTGCTTCAACACTCGATAGTGCAACAACTTTTTGTTTCTTGCTCCTCCAAGTGACGAGATTACCTCATATGAAGGTGAAGTAGCCTGAAGTTGACTTCCTATTTGAAATATTTCCTGCCCAATCTGTGTTAGTGTATCCATTAACGTTCAAATGATCATTTTTTTAAAACATTAGTCATTTTTCATTTGATAACTTTAAATACCGGAGAATTCTAGTTACTGCATTCATTTGAGCTTCACTAGGGAAGTGCATGAATTGACTCACTATACTTACGGTGTAAGCAATGTCTGGTCGAGTCTGTGACAAGTAAATAAGCTTGCCAACAATCCTTTGGTATCTCTCTTTGTCCGTGGGCACTTGATCGGCATATATCCCAAGTTGATGATTTTTGACAATGGGAGTATCAGTTGGCTTACATTCTAGCAACCCCACTTCAACTAACAAGTCTAAGACATATTTTCTTTAAGATAAAAATATGCCTTGCTTTGATCTGGATACTTCGATTCCCAGGAAGTACTTGAGTCCCCCTAGGTTCTTCATCTCAAAGTCAGCCGACAATTGCTCTTGAAGCTTGGAGATTTCTTCTTTGTCATCACCCGTAATGATCATGTCATCTACATAAACAATTAGTGCTGTCACTTTTCCAGATTGGTGTTTTAGGAAAAGGGTATGATCTGAGTTGCTCTACTGAAAACCACATTTCTTCATAGTTGCAGTGAATTGACCGAACCATGCATGAGGTGATTGTTTTAACCCGTACAAGGACTTTTGTAGCTTGCATACTAGTTTATCTTCTGGAGTTTCCGAGTACCCAGGTGGAAGGTCCATGAAGATTTCTTCTTCTAAATTCCCATGGAGGAATGCGTTCTTCGCATCAAATTGGTGTAATGGCCAATCTAAATTTGTTGCAAGGGATAACAAAACTCTAACAGTGTTTAGTTTTGCTACCGGTGATAACGTTTCTTGGTAATTTATACCATACGTCTGTGTGTACCCTTTTGCCACAAGCCTTGATTTTTACCTATCAATGGATCCATTAGCATTATATTTAATGGAGAAGACCCATTTGCACCCTCCTGATTTCTTTCCTTCAGGTAGTGAGACCAGCCTCCAAGTCTCATTTTTTTTTTGCAAAGCCTTCAATTTTTCTTTTATCACTTGACTCCATTGTGGATCAAGTAATGTCTCTCCTACATTTTGAGGAATGTAATCTAAGGACAGTTTATGTGCAAATGACTTGAGTAGCTCAGATAGCTTTTGAGTGGACACATAGTTGATAATAGGATATTTTGATCTTCTATCTTCCACTTTTGGATAGTATTGGCTTAGTGGTTTGCCATGGTTATGTGAGAAAGGCAACACATATTGCACAGTACTATTCACGTTATTAGTAAAAGAGGATATGGCAGGGGAACTTACCTCAGTGATATTCTCAGGAGAGAGGCTTTTGGGTACTAAAGAGGGGAAACCATCATTTGTTGTTACATCACTTGAAGCCATATCACTGATAGGTGCAGGTGTTTCATTATCTTCAATGTTGCACGGTTCTTCAAGTGTTGACTCAACTACGGGATGGCATTCCTCAATCGACTTCATCTCACTATTTTCATCATGTTGTTGTTCTGAGTCCCCTCTCGATTCTAGCCATGTTGTTGCTAGCCAATTCACGTCTTTATTTTTAAGCTCCTCCTGAAGAGATAATTTGGCTGAAGGTGATGGATAGAAAGTCTCTACTTCAAGAAAGGTGACGTCCATGGTGATGTATGTTCGTTTAGTGATGGGGTCGAAACATCTATACCCTTTCTGATGTAGAGCACATCCCAAGAAGAGACATCGGACTGAACATGGTTCCAACTTGATTCGTTGATTTCTCTGGAGATGAACGAAGACAACGTATCCAAAGATCTGGGGAGGAAGCATTAACACAGTGGGTAAAGATGTAGGGCTAGAGAGGGTCTGCAAGGGAGTTTGAAAATGCATGACCTTGGAAGGCATTCTATTGAGTAAATATATGGCTGTGGCAACTGCATCATCCCAATGCCGAGAAGGCACATGTGCTCCAATCAACAATGCTCGTGCTGTCTCTAAGATGTGTCGATGTTTTCTCTCAGCAATGCCATTTTGTTGAGGAGTTCAGGAACATGAGGTTTCATGAATGAGGTCATGAAATTCTGCGTTGACATATTCACGTCCATTGTCAATACGGAGGGCCATAATCTTAGCTGAAAATTGTGTTTGAATCATTACATGAAACGTTTGAAATACACCAAACACTTCATCTTTCCGTTCGAGTAAATACAACCATGTCATTCGAGTGCAATCGTCAACAACAATGAGAAACCATTTATTTCCAGATGTAGTAATAACAGGGGAAGGTCCCCATACATCCGAATGGATTAAAGAAAAAGACACGTCTCTTTTTGTGTGGCTTACGGGGTAAGGAACTCTATGGCTTGTGGCTACAATACATGTCTCACATTTAAAGGATAAATGTTGTAATGTAGAAAACAAAGCTGCAAAGAAATGTTACAAATATCCAAAAGAGGGATGTCTCAAGCGATTATGAAGGAGCCAAATTTGTCGTTCCTTATCACTGGTTGTGTGTCAGACATGACTGGCTTTCCCTAAGCTGAACTCATCCATGTAGTAGAGTCCCATTTTTTTAGTACCACACCCAATGATCTACTTGGTGAGAATCTCCTGAAGAAGACAAAATGTAGGATACATTAATACAACACAATTGATGTCTGTTGTAACTTGATTGACAGAAAACAATTTATTTGATAAAGATGGAACAAGTAAAGTATGATTTAGGGAAAGAGAGGAGGATAAGGCCACTGTTCCCGCTCCCATAACCGGATATTGGAAGCCATTAGCATTTGCAATACAAGTTTTCCTGGGCTGAGTGATGTGTGAGAAATCATGAGAATCAAAGGTCATGTGATTAGTGGCCCCAGAGTCTATAATCCACATGCTATCATCGTGATCATGACATATAACTAACGCTTGTCCATGATTACCTTGATAACTGAGGGGTGTGAGAGAGTTTGTTGATTCTGGTTGAGCAATCAGAGATAATTGTGGTTAAGCACTTGCAACAGTTGCTCTTCCCGTGCCTTCATTTGTGCTAGTCCCCTCACGTTTTTTTGTGCTTGAAAATCATTCCACTACTCAGGATATCCATGTAACTTAAAACAAGTTTCACGGGTATGTTTCATGTTGCCACAATGAGTGCATTTCTCTCCATCAAATTGAGGTTTTGATTTTGGTTTTTCGGGTTTGATTCCTTTGGATGCCATAACCGCACCTAGAGCAATATCACTACTGGAAGTTATGACTGCTTGCCTAAGGTTTTCACGTCGAACATTAGCATATGCTTGCTCAACTGTAGGGAAGGGTTGTAGTTGAAGAACATCACTTCGAACCTTGTCCAACCGATCGTCTAAGCCATCGAGGAAGGTATAGACTCTGTCTTCTTGTAGAATGGAGTTATATTTCTGAATATCCTCTACACATTTCATTGGGTTAGGACGACGAAAATCAATTTTGTGCCATAAACCTTGAAGATCAGTGTAATATTTCTCAATGGATCCACCAGCCTGCCTCATGCGAGTTACACGATGCTGAAGGTCATACACTTGGGATGTATCAGTCCCATCAAAAAAGATTGTAGCAATCGAGTCCTATATCTGTTTAGCAGTCGGGAATCGAATAAAATTACCAATCAAGGAGGGGTCCATCGAGTTGATCAACCATCCTTTGACAATGGCATTTTCAGTTCTCCATTTTCGAAAAAATGGATTGGTTTCAAGAGGTTGAGATGAGTCGCCAGTAATGTATCCCAGTTTGTCCTTCCCTGAGATATACATCTCAACAACTTGAGACCATAAGGCATAGTTGGAATCGTCCAACTTAATGCCAATTGGAGCATTCGAGGAATTAGATGGGATTAGAGAGGAGGTTTGGACTTTGGTTAAGGCCTCTATTATCTTTGTTGTCCAATCGTCGAGACTGGACTCTACCATGGTTGTCGAGAGGTAGAGATTCTGGTTAGTGGGTAGACGGAGCAAAGATCCTAGGATCTTACTCTGATACCATGTCAAAAGTTTCTATTTCTTATTATTTTGCAATAGCAGAGTACAGAGGTATATGTAGACACACAGGAGACTATTCTAAGAAATACATGATTTAAGACAATAATTATGGTTGACCCTTTAAGTAAGGAATTTTACAAAGAAATACTTTCTATAAATAATCTAATTTGATCCTTGTACAATGTACAGTTCATGCCAACAATAGTATTACAAGTATAAATCATCAAAGAACATATCATAGCTAACATTTGTATATTCTCATACCATTAGCCAATAGAGACTATGATATTCTAAGAATTTCAGTGTGTTTCAATGATCAAACTCCATGTGTGGAAAGCTACTTTCTAAGATCAAATCAATCTGAATAAGCCTAAAACAAATAACTGCATTTCATTAAACTTGGAATATTAGAAGAGAGAAAAGTGATACAAACTAAGTGTAGAGCTCCCGTATATATAGCCAATGAAAGTTACAATAAGAATAAAAAGGTAAAAAAGAAAAAATTAATAAACCCTATTAAACTAGGCTAGGCTGCTATATCTCTAACACTCCTCCTCAAGCTAGGCGCAAAAATGTCAACTAAGTCGAGCTTGACAACGGAGTTCCGAAGAATGGATAAAGTGACAGATTTGGTGAAAACATCCGTAACCTAATCACTGGTCCCCACAAACGATAGAGTGACAATACCACAGCTAACCTTCTCCCGAAGAAAGTGGACATCGATCTCTATATGCTTTGTCCTCTCGTGTAGTACAAAGTCAGAAGCGAGCTGAATAGTAGATCGATTATCACAATATAATGTGGATGGAGAAATCACTGAAAAACCAAACTCGCCAAGAATCGATCGTAGCCAGATAATCTCACACGTGTCAAGTGCCAGTGTCTGATACTCTGCCTTTGCTGATGAGCAGGAGACAATTGCCTGCTTCTTGCTCTTCCAAGAGATAAGATGAGTCCCTCGAAAAGCACAGAAGCTCGTAGTAGATCGACCATCACACGCTCTCCCATAATTTGAATCTGAATAACAGGCTAGAGAACTAGTCTGAGATCCTGATGCATAGAATAACCCAAGTCCAGGACAAGACTTGAGATACCGAAGAATATGATAAACTGCATCAAGATGAGGTTGACATGACCTGTGCATGAACTGACTAACTCGGCTAGCAGCGAATGAAATGTCTGGCCTAGTGTTGGCTAGGTAGATAAGTCTACCTACCAACCTCTGATAGACAGTCGGATCTCTCAACTCCTCACCTTCAGAAGTAAGCTTGAGGTTTGAAATCATGGGTGATGATGCCGGTTTGCACCCTAGCATCCCAGTGTCTAAGAGAAGATCTAGAACATACTTTCTCTGAGAAAGAACAATACCCCTGCTGCTACGGGCAACCTCAATCCCAAGAAAGTACCGCAAAAATCCAAGGTCCTTCACATCGAAGGTCTACCCAAGGTCTGCCTTAACTTGCACAGTTTTAGAAACATCATCCCAGGTAATAATAATATCATCAACATATACCAAAAGGATAACACACTGTCTAGAAGTATTCTGTCGAATAAAGCAGGTATGATCAGAATGACATCTGGTGAACTCCAAATGTACAACTACATCACTAAAGCAAGTGAACCAGACTCGTGGTGACTGTTTCAACCCATAAAAGAGACTTATCCAGTCGACATACCTTTCCAGCATACTCCCCTCCACTCACTACGAAAGCCCGATGGTGCATCCATATAACTAATCTCATCCAGATCACCGTGAAGAAATGCATTCTTCACATCTAACTGATGAAGAGGCCAAGAGTACTCCACGGCCAGAGAAATAATCAATCGAACAGTAGTCAATTTTGCCACGGGCAAATGTAGCACCAAAATCACGACCTGGTACCTGAGTAAAGCCCTTCGCCACGAGCCTAGCCTTGTGACAATCAATAGTACCATCCACAAGAAACTTTAGGGTGTAAACCCCGTGACAGCCAATAGCCTTCACCTCTGAAGGTAATGAGATAAGATCCTATGTATGATTACGCTGAAGAGCGTCCATCTCCGTCTGCATGACAAGAACCCACTGAGGCTCCCGCATAGCCTCTAAAACAGAACGAGGAACTGGCGTATCTGATAAGGCCATACTATAAACTTGAAATGTAGGAGAGAGATCATCATAAGAAACATAAACAAAGATCGGATATAAAATCCTAACGGTCTAACCATAACAATCAACTGGATGGCGATCAAGCTGCGGATAACGATGCCCTAAATCATCATCCTCCTCCACTTAGAATGTCTCATCAGGTACAGTAAATGACTCAGTACCTGCAGTCTCATCAGTACTAACAACAGGTGCATCAACATGCTCAACGAAATGATAAGTATTACCTGCATCGCCTGAGGTAGAGGGGACATCAGCATGGGGATGAGAGCGAGGGCGACGAACATAAACCTGCAAAGGAAGAGAGAGTGGTGACTCTGTACTAACAAGAATGAGTGGATCTGGAGAAGGAGAGATTGATGACTCTATAGTGATTGTGACCAATGACTCTGGCTCCTGTGGTAACGAAAAATCAAAGGGAGTATCATCAATTAGAGGGGCAGACACAGGACTAGAAGAAAAATAAGGAATATGCTCAAGAAAGGTAACATCTAGACTGTTATACATACGTTGCCTGATAGGATCATAACATCGATACCCCTTAGACTGATGACAATAGCCCACAAAGACACAACGAATTGCTTTATCATCAAGCTTATGACGAGTAGGAGACCGATCCTGAAAAAAATATGTGCAGCCGAAAATACGAGGGGGGACCGAAAAAAGTGTCCGCTTAGGGAATAAGACCTGTAAGGGAGCCCTATGCTGAAGAATACGACTCGGTGTATGATTACACAAAAAGGTAAAAGTCAAAACAATAAAATGCCAATAAAATTTTGGTACCCCCATTCCTCGAAGCATACAACGGACCATCCTTATCAGACTCCTATTTTTTCTTTCAGCAACTCTATTTTGCTCAGGAGTATATGGACAAGTGAGTTGTTGAAGGATACCCTGAGAAGAAAGGTGAGACACTAAGGCATCAAACACATATTCTTTGGCATTATCCGATCGAAGAGCACAAACAATGACATCAAATTGTGTCTCAATCATCTAGAGAAATTGAATGATTATAGGGAGTACATCGGACTTCCTATACAAAAGGTAGACCCAAGTACAATGTGTATAGTCATCTATAAATGTCACATAGTATCGAGCACCTGACAGAGCAGTAACAGAAGAGGGTCCCCAAATATCAGAGTGTATTAGGTCAAATGGCTTGGGTGACTGATGCATGCGAGGAATATAACTGGTTCTAACATGTTTTGATAGAGAACATATAACATAGTCAAGTTTACCACCAGCACAAGTATTGCTCAAAGCAAGAAATAACATACATAAATATTTAAAATTTGTATATCCAAAACGGTCATGCCACAACTGAACAGTTTGTGACAAAAAATCATAACGACAAGTATTAGGTAAAATACTAGCATGCAAGCTAGGAATAGATAAAGATAAAGTAGGTGCAAGTGTAGGTGCAGGTGATGTAGGTGGAGGAATTGGAGAAACTGGAGGTGAATCGCCTAGATAGTACAATCCATCTCTCTCATGTCCCCTGATAATAATCCTCCTAGTACCCAAGTCCTGCAAATAACACGAATCAGATAAGAACACAACCGCGCAATGAAAATCTCTGGCTAACTGATATACAAATAATAAATTCATGGCCAACTTTGGCGTATGAAAAACTGAGTGTAATGTAAAGCCATCTGAGAGGCGGACTGTACCCCTACTAACAATAGGGGCATGTGTCCCATCTACTAGTTGAACCTGTGTATGTAACTGCTCATCAAAAGTGGTGAAGTGGCGGGCCTCACCTGTCATATGACCATTCGCACCCGAATCCAGCATCCAATGAGGAGACGGACTGGTGCGAGCATGAAAAACACGGGGTATACCTGTAGTAGTGGCAGTAGTAGAAGTCGGACCCTGAGAAGTTAGGGCAAACATAAGTATATCCAATCGAGAAGTGATAGCATCCATATCACTCTGCCAATGAGGAACAGTCAGAGCAGCAGTAGGATCAGTAGCAGTAGGTGGTACCTCAGCAATAGAAGCAGTACGATCGCGAGGAGGCGGCTTAAGCTCCGAATGGAGCTTCCACCAAGCAGCCCTAGGATGTCCTGATCGGCCACAATAATACACTAACGAGAATTTCCCTGTCTACGCTGATCTAGGGCACCCTGACGGCGCTGATCCGAGCACTGTCCACCTTTGGCTAAGGATCCTAAACGAGACCTGGTAGTAGCTGTAAGGGCCATCTGATCGGTCGGAGAAGTCAAGGCCACAACTGGAAGTGATGTAATACGGACGCGACACTTATACTGCTCAATCATCGCATACACCTCATAAAGAGATGGAAGCCTCAACGTCGACAAGATTTGAGAACAAGGTCCCTCAAACTCATTACGAAGTCCCATAAGGAACTTGTGAATTCTATCCTCCTACTCTCGAGCAAGTAAGAATGCTACTCCCTCGGGCTCTATCCTCGGAATAACAGCCAGAGGACGTAGAGTCTCATACTCAAGCCATTGCTGGGTCAAAAAGCCATAATAATCTTGAATGGTCATATCTCCCTGTCGAGCATATGAAAATTCTTGAGAAAACTCATAAACACGAACTCCCCATCCGAACTAGGAATACATCTCTGATAATGCGCTCCATAGCTTTGGAACAATGCTATGAAACTGATGGATCCCGCAAACACATGGCTCCATCAAGCCAAATAACGATCCAAGAATGGCGCAGTTCTTAGATAACCAACAGAATATCCAGGGTCGTCATCAGCTGGCTTTGGATTAGATCCCGTCAGCCAACCAAGCTTCCCTACTCGGCCTAAGAAAAGCTGTAATGAGCAAGACCACTCAGCGAAGTTACAACCATTCAACAACTATATCGTAACTTTCTGAGAAATCATGCCTGGTAATGCTGGTAATGCAGTTATGCCAGTAGGTACGGTATACTGATCAAACATAAAAGGGGAAGTGCCAATAGATGTCTCAATGGTAGATGTGTCAATAATAGGGGTCTCAATTCCCTCAGAAGTAGTCATATCAACAACAATACTAGGGTACCCGTGACAGAAAAATAACTCTAAAATAAATAGAGGGATCAAATAAGGGAGAACAATATACCTCCAATCGAACAGTAGCGATAGATAACAAAGGTCCAAAAAACTTCCAAATAATCAAGTCACAGTACCCAAAAATTTAGTAAATATAAATAAGTGATCTACTCCATCAAGAGCTGATCAACAAATAAGAGGATGCGACCCCTCTTAAAAGGTCTTAAAACATAAAGCTATGATCCAGCAGTGGGCTGATTCGCTGAAGTGG
>CM042184.1:9962091-9972612 GCA_023539305.1 Ilex asprella
GTCCAGCAAGGAAACTTATGGAAGGCTAAGTTCATGTTTAAAATTATTTTTAATGACTTAAGTCCACTTTTTTTATCTCAAAAATACCCCTAACGGTGTTAATTTTGGTTAATTATATAAAGTCATAGGTTAGATGTTTGAGATATATATATATATATGTATGGTAACAAATTGTTCAGTTTTTTATGGAAACCGAATATATCATATTATGATGCTTGAATTACAAAAAAAATATTGTGCTATTAATTCAAATTCAGATCAAAAAGTTTCCATAACAATTCAAAATCTGGATCACAGAACATCAAAGTAAAATCAAACGTCGAGGGATATATGCTGAACATACACATTTAATTTTCAAAATAAAACCAAAGGTTGTGATCAGTAACACATCCACAGTAACATCCACAGTACTCAAGCACATCAATACATTGAAATTATGAAATCAATTTTTCAGTTATCACACAGTAACATGATTTATTTTCATGTTACTTTGAACCAATGAATTTCGAATGTCTTGAACAAAGAAGAAAGCAACAAAAAATGTTCACATGTAATTATATAACACATTAATTTAGTATAAGTAACATGAACAGTTTCACCAAGTTACATGATGTACACATAGTAACATGATGATAACGACATTAAAATTATTTACTAAATCACAGAAAAATCATCTTGAGTAACATCAGACAAACACAATTTACAGTACACATGTTACAATTTTATGGTTTGAAGATTACCCTATACAAAACATTGTCCAACCCTAATATTCACTTTTTTCACTTTCAATTGCAAAACTTTTAGACGTATATTATGTAACACACTTTTAATTTTTTGTCGTAACATCAAAGTATTGTGCTCAGTAACACAACGACTTTTACAAATTACAAGGCTATATTGTGTTAACAGTAACATCAAATTTCGAAATATTATAATAAAAATACAATTCAAAAATAGAAACTTTACAAAATTTCTAATATTAACTTCGCCAATGGAACTTGAAGAGTAGAGCCGATTTTTGCTCTTATGGTCTGTAAACTCTTTGAATTTTGAATTGAAGTGGTTTAGGTAATGATGGTTAAGGGTTTTCGGAGAAGGATACCCAAAGAGATTCTATGTAAAGTGGCGGGAATGAAGGGTTTCTCCGCTTGATATAAAAATGGCAATTTAGACGCCGTTTGTGGTTTTCCAAAAAAAAGGGTACAATTGTAAACTTGACAAAAAAGTGAACTTATAACCACATAAGTTTACTTGCAAGATTTATCTCCAAACAAGTTCTCTAGGGGGACTGGCCTCCAAATTTCTCAATAAATTACTTCCCTTTGACCATGTAAGACCCTGTATTAAAATTAAAGAATGATAATATTATATTAATAGTTCTCCTACGATAAATAAAATGATGGTAAAAAATTAGAATCATTGTTGAAAAATTGGTTATGAAGTTCGAGTTTCAAGCGTATTGAGTTTTGGAGGTGTTTAAGCTTGAGAAGACTGGCTAAATAATTTTATAAATATTTTTAGCTAAATAAAAAGGGTTTCCATTGAATTTGAAAGATAGAAAAACATTGGAAGAGATTATGTGAGTTGTATTAGAATTTTATGAGTATTCTAAAGTTAAAACCTATCTTGGAGAAGATTTGGGTAGAAATAAATTTGACACTACCTTAGTATTTTGGCAATAAATTTTACCTCAATGTCCGATTGACTTAAAATTTTTATAGTAGAAACCAGACTTCAAGGGCTACAAAAAATGTATTTCACCAAAATTTCGTGAATTGGCCTCTAACTAGGTCAAATTCGAATTGGAAGTCAGGGGCAAACTGCAACCCGCATCTACACAAGAATTCTCTATTTTTTCAGCCTATAAATACCCTAGTGTCGCAATCTAGAGTGCCTTTACTTATCTTTTAAACCCTAAAAATCTTAGGAAAGATTGAGGAGAAGAAATGGAGAAGAATGGGCTAAATCTAGAACGATTAACACGTAGTAATCACAACAAAATACTTTAGGATCCAGATTTCAAGAATCAAGGTAGGGATTTTTTCTCAGATTCATTCATTCATGATTAGAGTTATATAATATATCTTTTTCATCCTTATTATACTACAAATAATTGATTTACAATGTTTTTACATTCTTTTGAATTCATTATTCGTTTCTTAAACAAAATACATGATTTACTTCCAAGATTTATTCGTTCTTTATTTAAAAACCTAATTCTTGATTCATGCTCCATATATGTGATAGATCTACAAATTGACATTCCTTTTTAAATATGTGTTTCAATTCTTGAATAAAAAACATGGTTTACATCCAAAAACATGTTTTACATCACAAGATTTTAAGTCCTTCATTACAAAATCATAGTTCTTGAGTACTATCAATTCAAATATATTTTCTATGGGATCTCTTGCATGTTTCATTGAATTATTCCTTTGAAAAAGTTATGGATCCATGATTCTTAATTGTAGTTGTATTTTATGAAAAATGTTGTTGTTATCTCTTGTATTGGTTGGTGTGATGAACGTGGGTTACACTCGAATGCGTGTCGTACAGTGTTAGAGGTTTTCCTACCTTGAGGAGTTTGGTGGTTGCCAAACACTCGTAGGGGGTTTAATTTCTTGCTAGGCTAACCACTATTTGTCCACGTAAGTTTGAGGCTGGAGGCAAGTAACTATTCTTAGGAAATGATACGTCAATCCTCATATGTCGGTACACGCCCTTCCTAAAGTGTTGTAAATGTTGTGGCTCTACGAGGATTGATTTGAGATGTTTTGTGTTTGTGGGTGGACGAGATAGATTCGGTGTGTAGATTCACAATAGTCTACCTACATACATAAGATACTATGTTATGAATTGTGATTTTTGTGAATAATTCTATTCTATTATGAACTCTACAGTTTTATACCATAAACTTGAGATCTCATTAAATGTCATTGTTTTATTCCAAAATTATATATATTATTTTACAAACTGTGACTTACCTGTTGTAATGATATCATTGTTTTACTCCAAATTTTTTGTTGGTCGTGAAATTTTCACTTGTGTCTTTTCCTGCAAATGAAGGAAGTCAGGAACTGTGTATTAACCCGAGCAAATACGTAACATTTTCTGGTGAAATTTTCACTTGTGTCATTTCCTGCAAACTTTTTCTTTCAAAACATGGAAGAATTTCGCTGAAAAAACGCAAGGCCAGAACAATGAACTTGTTATGATTGTCTGGAACTTCAATCATGTCGAACAACTTGCAAAGAACAAAGAATGGAAGCTGGTTTTCGAACAACATCAAGTCACGTTGCAAGCTGTTAACAATCCAGTCCATTCTAAAAATAGGATCATGCTTGTCTCTCAAGTGAATATACTTAAACTTTCGGATCAATTCAACGATGAAGCAACCATCCAGTACTATCATTTCAACCAATTCATTTTTGTTCACGCCTATGAGTTCTCTATAACATTTAAGAGTATCTTTTTCTAATAACCTCATAGCATCCACATATTTCTCCATAGTCTCCTCTTTTCGTTGGAGAAGTAAATGAAAATAGTGCAACTTGTATTTATTCATCTCCTGTAGTGTAATTGTACTCCGATGATAAGGACCAATTGCAATAATCTCTGGTTCATAAGCTTTTTCGTTCACATTGCATAATTGGTCATGTACTCTAAACATACAACACTCAGATTGTAAAAGGGAGAGAAGATTCAACTTTTCATCAATACTAACACAAACCTCGTCTACTCACACGTTGGATTGCATATTCACTTAACAATTGGATTTCATATTCTGAATTAGCTATTTTAAATCTTATTGTAGGTGGGGAGTTAAAAGAGGTTGACACACGTGTCTATATCAAGTGTAATCGAAGGGGGTGAGTAGGATAAGTGGATGTGATGGAAGAAACTCGAGGTGTCTGTTAACGAAGGGATGAACCAGTTGCACAGAAGGTAGGTGCAAAATGCTCTCACCAGCCAAAAAATCATCCTCCGCGGTGGGCAAGTAATGTGGGTATTTATAGCACAATGCTCGGATAAGTCGGGTTGCCCAAAGGGCTGCCCGCTGTGACTCACTACCACTTGAGCTAACTCACAACTGACTCAATCGCGATGATATCAATGGCCGTTAATGGCAAGCCATGCGTCCCAACATTAACTAGGCAGATGTAATGTTTCCCCAAACGCAACTTGGATGTGGCCCCGAGGAAGGTGTGATAGCCAAGGTGAGAGCGGGCTCTCAAGGTCCATGACCGCGACTGGTCACCGTGGGACCATGACCTCGAGAGGACCATGTCCGTGATGCCTCCAGCGCGCTCCTACCCGGGGTTCTTCTTCACACTCTTGACCCTTTCTCGAGACCTTTGTGCAGGTGCCAAATAGAGGAAACTCACATAGTTTGGTCCTTCAGCCACCAAACCACATGTCTCATCATCACATATGTTGATACGGACCAATAACCCCAGTTACTTTAGGAGTCTCTCCGGATCCCAGTCAAGCACATCCCAGTGGGCAGTAAGCCCCTACACTGGGAGGCCTACTCGAGAAGACTAAACCTTCAAGACCCTGACCCAGGCCGAGGTTGACAATCGTGCTCCTCCATCCCCATTGCTCAGTTCTCCCTTAAGGAAGGTCATACTTCCATGTCCCTAGGTGGTGACATCTCCTTTTGGTTCAGTGGGTCAGTCGAGCACTGGTGTCCAATAGATTGAGGATACCACTACCGCAGCAGGGGAGGCGAGTTGTGAGTTTGCGCAAGTGAGAAGTTATTCAAATTATTTTTTTGTCCATGTTTAAGTATCACGTGAAAAATTTATAATAAAAAATCGCTAGCAATCTGGACGATGTTTGCTTGAGGGACCTTATAGAAACATATTCAATACTTTAAGGACTAAAATGATACAATTGAAATATTACGGACTAAAATGAGATAAATTTCATACTTTAGGAACCTTTCGTGTAATTAACCATACAATCTTTGAGGGGAAAAGTGCAATTAATTCTACAAAGAAGATACATCCTCAATTGAGCAAAATTGATAGGAAAATTCTATTTTGACCTAAAAATCTGACATAATTTGCTGACCTAATGACATGGCTTCATTGGAACCATTGGATTAACACCAAGTTCCAATGTTTGATGGAGCCCACAGTCAATCCAAAGGTCATAGTGAATTATGTCAGCAAATTAGATCAATAAATTAGGTTTCAATAGCATTGCTCAAATTGATAAGAAGCGGTTAGGATTTTACTTTCGAATTTTACATGGGAATTCCAAAGAGCATAGAATAAGCGGTTGAGTCAATTTGTGTTCCTAATTACCAAACTCTTATTCAATTGATCTAGAAAAGCTAACAGACGAATTCCAGTGGCTGACCAACGAAATATATTTGAAGCATTCAAGACAATACTAGATTAATGTTCAAAAATAAAAAAGATGAGGCTCCATTGACTTAAAAATAACACAAAAATTATTTTTTTTATAAGCCAAAAATGGGTTGGGGCAAAGGAAAGTGCCCAGAGACCACCCCGATTGGCTTCACTGGTGAAATAATGAGGCCCTTAACCACTCTCATTATACCTCTTGGAAACGAACCTAGTTAGGCTAGTATAGCGATCAACCACATACCTCCAAACATAAAAATCATTGATCAAATGATGTGATACCGATATAGTAATACTTTTAATCATATTTTTAAGGAGTTAACTTGAGTACCGCATTTTCGGTATGGTACCGAAAAAGTAAGGGGTTGACATCTGTATATCAAAAACTCATAACTGGTTCACTAGTTTCTCCGAAAAAATGGTACCTTACCCCCCAAAAAAGATACCATAGTTCCAAAAAGTGGAAACTTTTCAAAGTGGTGTCTTACCCCCAAAAGTGATATCTTACCTCTAAACAATTATAATTTATCCCAAAAAAATGGTACTTTTTATTAAAAAAATAGTATCTTACCTCCAAATAGTTGTAATTTAGTCTCAAAAAGTGGTACATCACCTCTCCCCCCAAACAGTTGTAACTTACCCCGAAATAGTTGTACCTTACTCCCAAAAAGTGGTAACATATCCTCAAAAAGTGATATATTTCCCCCAAAATAAGTGATATTCTACTTCCAAAGAGTTATAATTTACCCACCAAAAAGTAATACCTTGCCCTCAAACAGTTGTACCTTACCCTAAAAAAGTAGTAACTTATCCCTTAAAAGTGGTAACTTACTCCTAAAAAGTGGTACTTTACCTCCAAAAAAATGATACATTACCCTTAAACAGTTGCACCTTACTCCTAAAAAGTGGTAACTTACTCCCAAAAAATGGTACCTTCCTCCCAAATAGGGATAATTTACCCCACGAAATTGATAACTTACCCCGAAAAGTAATTACTTACCCTAGAAGTGATAACTTGCCTCAAATGTTAATTGGATTATAACATTTTTATCCCTTAATGATGTATATTTTTTCAGATTGATATCTAAAATATCAATTTTTTTCAATTTTATCTATAAATTATTCAATTAACATGCAATTCAGAAAATGGACATCACATTAACCTCCAATTTCATTCAATTAACATTGAACTCATCAAATTAATATTAAATATTATTCAATTAACATTCAATTCATCAAATTAACATTCAATTCATCCAATAAATATTCAATTGATCAAATTAACACCAAATTAACATTTAATTCACCTAATAAATATTCAATTCATTAAATTAACATTGAAATTCAATTCATCTAATTTCTCTTCAAATTCATCCAATTAATATTCCAAATCATCCAATAAAGTTTCAATTTATCAAATCAAAACTAAATTAACATGCAAATTCATCCAATTAATATTCAATTAATCAAATTAACATTCAATTTCATGTTAATAGACTTAAAATTCATAAAAACATAAAATTTAATTAGCTCAATTGTCTCAAATATTTGTAGAAAAATGAATTTTAATCGTCTTGAATTTTAATATGTAAAAAAAATTAATCAACTCAAATTTTAATTGATTTGTGTATAAAAATTGTTTGGGGTTTGATTGAAAATATGTCCATCCAGCGCGGGAGCAGATGATAATTACCAAAAAATTGATTTTACATCTAGACCGGTCGTGAAGTTGCTAAGATCGTAACACTCAATTCCTCAAATTATGGAATTCCCTAAAATTCAATATTATCCAATTAATAATCAATTCCTCAAATTAACACCTAATTAGCATTCAATTCATTCAATTTATGTTCGAATTCATCCAATTAACACTCAATTCATCAAATTAATATTCAAAATAATAAAGAATTTTTTTAAAATCAACACCAAATTAACATGCAATTTTATCAAACTAATATTTAATTCTTCAAATTAATAACAAATCAACATTCAATTTCATCTAATAAACATTCAATTTATCAAATTAACATTTAAATTCAATTAGTGAACATTAATTGAATTTATGAAATGGACATTCTATTTCATCAAATTAACACCTAATTCATAAAATTAACATCAAATTAGCATTCATTTCATCCAATTTATATTCAAATTCAATCAATTAACACTCAATTCATCAAATTAATATCTATAATAATCCAATAATAACACTTTTATCCATAAAGTATGGCAGTTTTGTCAATTTTATCCCTAAAGTATCAATTTTATCAATTTGACCCCTAAAGTATTCAATTTGTGTTTAGAACATTCAATTTATCAAATCAACACTAAACTAACAAACAACTTTATCTAATAACCATTTAATTCATCAAATCAAAACAAAATTAACATTAAGTTCAATAAATTAACATTCAATTTCATCTAATAAATATTCAATTAATGAAATTAACAATCAATTTCAACTATTTAACATTAAATTTATCAAATTAATATTTAATTTCATCCAATTAATATAAAATTTATCAAATTAATTTCTAATTTCATTCGATCCTTATTTTTTAAAATGGGTTAATACACTTTTATACCTAAATTATGGATATTTTATCAATTTCATGTTTAAAGTATCAATTTGGTCAATTTTATCTCTAAAGTATTTATATAACAAACAATTAGCAAATTTATATCACTTTAACATATTACTTCGGTGTTAAATTGATGAATTGAATATTAATTAGATAAAAAAAGAAAAAAAATAATTAGATGAAATTGTATGTTACTTTGGTGTTAATTTGATAAATTAAATCTTTATTGTTTGATTTGGAAAGTTAATTCAATGAATTGAGTGTTAATTGAATGAAATTGAAAGTGTGTTTGATGAATTTAATGTTACCTAGTTAAATTTGAATGTTAATTAATGAATTAAATGCTTATTAGAATAAAAAATTGAATGTTAATTAGATAAAATTGGATATTAATTTTGTGTTAATTTGATGAATTGAATACTAATTTGATGAATTGAATGTTAATTTGATATTAATTCGATTAATTAAATTTTAATTGGATGAAATTGCATGTTACTTTGGTGTTGATTTAATAAATTGAATATTTATTAAATAGTGTTGGACGTGGATTTGATTAATTGAGTGTTAATTGGATAAATTTGAATATAAATTAGGTGAATTGAATGCTAATTTCGCATTAATTTTATTAATTTAATGTTAACTAGTTGAATTTTAATGTTAATTTAGTAAATTAAATGTTTATTAGATAAAATTGAATATTAATTGAATTAAAATTGAATATTAATTTGGTGTTAAATTGATGAACTGAATATTAATGAAATGAAATTTTATGTTACTTTGGTGTTAATTTGATAAATGGAATCTTTATTGTTTAATTTGGAAAGTTAATTCTATGAATTGAGTGTTAATTGAATAAAATTGAAAGTTTATTTGATTAATTTAATGTTAACTAGTTGAATTTGAATGTTAATTTAATGAATTAAATACTTATTTAAAAAATTTAATGTTAATTAGATAAAATTGAATGTTAATTTGGTATTAATTTGATAAATAAAATTTTAATTGGATGAAATTGCATGTTATTTTGATGTTGATTTGATAAATTGAATATTTATTAAATTATTTTGGATGTTAATTTGATTAATTGAATGTTAATTGAATGAATTTAAATGTAAATTAGATTAATTTAATATTAACTAGTTGAATTTGAATGTTAATTTAATGAATTAAATGTTTATTAGATGAAATTAAATGTTATTTTAGTGTTAATTTGATGAATTGAATATTAATTAGATGAAATTGTATGTTACTTTGATGTTAATTTGGTAAATTGAATCTTTATTGTTTAATTTGGAAAGTTAATTTAATGAATTTAGTGTTACTTGAATGAAATTAAAAGTTTGTTTGATTAGTTTGTTTGGAAACCGGTATAAATACTTAGACTTAATTGAGTTAAACTTATTGGGTTTAGTGCATGTTTTTTTTAAAAAAAAGACTAAAATGCCATTTTTTACTATATTACTCTCTCTACCTTTCTTCCCTATTTTCTCTCTCTCACATTGATAATTTTTTTTTTTTCAAATATGTAATGATTTGATTTAACTTTTCAATCTCTCTTTCCCTTTTTTTTCTCTCTCTATCTCTCACACTCTCTTCCCCTATTTTCTCTCACTGTTACTTTTTCTCTCTTTATTATCTCTTTGTCCTTATATCAACATTATAACAACACAATTACACTAATTAGTTATAATTATCCTATAATACACCAAATAGTTATTCATATGTTATAATACTAAATTGTGCAACCCTTTGGTTTATGTAAACAACTGAATGACAAATTTGATTAGTGTTGTAATTTCATGTAATTGTTTAGTGTAATAATTTGGTTTATTAGAACACATAAGTAATGTATTATATGACAATTGTAACTGATCGGTGTAACTGATTAGTGTAATAGTATTGTTGTAACATTGATAGAGTGAGAGAAAATAAAGAGAGAATAACAGTGAGATAAAATAAAGGGAAAGAGTGAGTGAGTGAGTGAGAGAGAGAGATAGGGGAGAGAGATAAAAAATCAAATGTTTATATATTTGAAAATAAAATAAATTATCAATGAGAGATAAAAAGAGAAAATAGGAGAAAGATAGGGAGAATAACGGAGAGAGAGAGATGGAAAGAAAATAGGGAGAGATAGTGAGAGAGCAATGAAGAGAGGAGGGAAAGAGAGATGGAGAGAAAATAGGGGAAAGGTAGATGGAGAGAAAATAGGGGGAGAGAGATGGAGAGAATAAAAATTATGAATAATTTAAGAAAAAGTAAGTCAAAATATTTAAATGTCATTTGAATTTTGTACCAAATTACAAGATATTTTATTAAAATTGAACGTAATACACTCCTTCTTAAATAAGTCTAAAAAAATATGTCCACACCAAAAAAATCTTAATCCTAAATTATGGGTCGTATTTCTTTGGGTTGCCACACACTCTTCTAAAACTCTTTTGTGTACGTACTTTCACAACACTTGAAGAAACAAATCCATTTCTCTATGTTACACCAAGTCTCCTCAAAATATGATAAAAACCCTAGTATTTTACCATTTCAACACACAAGATAAAAACCAGCAT
>CM042184.1:9973929-10010656 GCA_023539305.1 Ilex asprella
TAATTAGAGCAACTAATCTAACTGATTAGTCTGTTGTAACTGAAACAGTTGTAACTAACCAACTGCTATTTGCATTCTGTTAGAGTATAGCTGTATCCTCAATGCCTTCTTATAAATACTGAAGGTATACTGTATGAGATCTAAGGATTGAAGCAATGAAAGATATCTCTCTTCTTCCTCTCTGTTTTCTGTGTTTTCTTCTTTATCTGTAAAACATTACACATGTAAGTTATTTGATTCCTACCAAGATCATAATTTGAAGAATCACGTTACTAATGTCTCTAATCGTATTTTCTTTTGATACTTGTGGAGCACGAATGAGAGTATATTATGCCACAGACTCTAAAATACGACTTTTTTTTGAACAAAAATAGCATAGTTGGTTTGTATAATTCCTCCCCCACCCAACCCCAACCCCAACCCCTGTTGATTTACTTTTTACTCCATTATATCTGATTTCCCTTACCTCCATTAGAAAAGAAGGGGGGTGAAATTACTCTTTGACCCGTTCATGTTGTCCCTTCCTCTGATTGTCCCCTCAATTATCACATTGCACCTTTACATATTGTTATTGACACATCACATTTCTCGCATTGCACCTTTAACTATGATAAACACTTTGGGCTAGTATATTTTATTAATTTTATATAATCGTGTTTTACTGAGTTTCAAGGAGTTAATTTGCCAGAAAAGAATCAGGGCAACTATACAAAACATATGTTTTCTAGGTAAGGGAGCAAGTGGACCACCAACTTAGTGAAAAGCAAAGTGACTAGGACCACTATACAATTTTTCTAAAAACTTAAGGGGCAATGCAACCGTATGCAGATAGCTACATATTTGAGTCTTCTCCCCTTTTATTATGTACAGAGAAAACTAAAGTTGAGAGAGAGAGAGAGAGAGAGATCCATGATGGTTTAACAAAAAAAAGAACCACCACCAGGAAGAAGTGGGATTGACCCTTGCCATGGGAACCATCCCAACCTGTAGATAGTCAGAGATAGGAGTCTCCTGCTTTCTTTTTGATTAATGTGTATATAAACATAAAAATGAATGCCCAAAGACAAAATAGGAAAGAAAAGAAAACAACAACAAAAAAAAAATACTAACTTAAAACCACAATCTAATATTTGTGATTATACTTGTACGCTAATGTTTCCATTATTGGAAATAATTACAATCTCTTTCTCTATCTCTCTGTGATGGCAGTGGCGTAAAAGAGGTCAAAACCCCTCATTTTCAAGGACCAATCCAGGGTTGTCTTGCGAGAAGATGGGACAACATGTAACTCCAAAGGTAGATGTAAGTTATTTGATTCCTATCTCCATCATGAATTTCAAGCTTCGTATTACCGAACTCGGGGACTGGGCAAGTTAATAAGTCAACTCGGATTCAACCCAATTTTTTAAACTCTTAACCAAGGCTAGTCTTAAATTGAAAGTCAAAATGAACTTGACACTTTTCAACTCGGGTACCACCTTTGTTTAAAGTTTTGAAATCAGGGTTTGTTGCAATTTACATTCCAAAATATTTTAAAATTTTTACTTTATACCCTCAACGATTAAATTTTTGACATTAGACCCTCAATGCTGCAACTCGCCCTAAGTTAAATCTTCTCTGTTTTTGTCCAGGTTGGAGATCAGATTTCAAGTTCCTCTGTGCCTGGACGAAATGTTGTCATCATTAGGCCTACGGATTCTGCTGTTGAGAAAAACACTAGAGGTAAGGAGTTAAACACAAATGCAAGCCATCTAAAAATCCTAGTGGCTATGGATGATCAGTTGTTCTTTTTATATTTAATTTGTTTATATTCTTTCCATTCAAACCTCACTTCTTCCTTTGTTCTAGCAAAAGACGATGAAGAGATTGCTGAAGAAGAAGCAATTTGCAAATTCTGTTTCAATGTATTCGTAAAAGAAAACGTGCTCAAGACAAAATGCAATTGCAAAACAGCCCTTGTTCATGATGAATGCGCATCTAACCAATTCAGAATGAATGAATTCAACGAGTGTGAAGTTTGTGGACAAGAGGTTCAACACTTACCAGTAACTTTGCTTCGCGGCCCCTTTTCTACTACGAATAAAGGGAAAGAAGTCAAGAAACGAAGTTTCTTATCACAATTGAAAAGGTATCGTAATCTCCAAATTACAGTCAAAAGGGGGTGATTATCAAGGTTAGTCCTCTCTAATCCAAGGCAATTGAAGTAGACTGGTAAAACTTAACTTTTGAATTCACAATCTCAAAGTTGTTGGTTCAACACTTTTACCATCGAATACTACAATTATAAAAATAGTTGTCTTGATTTTTAATAAGAAGATAGCCTATACTAATGTGAAAGATATTGTTGATACATGATTAATTTACTAATTTAACCGATCCTTAGACATTACCTAACTTGCTACAAAGTCCTTATCTATTCATGATACTTGAACAACTTGTGCAACAACATGGGCAATGTATGGCACAATTCAGCAACATATATAAAATCCATTTTTACTGAAATCAATATTTGAAAACGCATAGACTCGCGAGTCTATTTGGTTAGTGAAATTCTTACTGTGTGCAATGGCATGTTGTTGGTTGGAACCCTCTCCCCGACTCCCCTCCCCCTTCCCCTGTAGTGTAACTCATCGTTACTTATCAAAAAAATAAAATTGAAAATACTTATCAGGATTCATAATAACAGCTTTTTAACAAATAATTGTTTGTAGAGTCACTTTCTTATTTTTCATATGGTTGTTCTGACTATGTGATGCATATCATTACTTACTTTGTAGGACTTGGCAAGGATGTTCTTGAAACTTGTGTCATCGCAGAAGACAAGAGGAGAAGTTTGTCAATCTTGTAATTGCACATCTGTTTTCCTATTGTAACTCTCAGTGGTAGGGATCTGCTAGTATTACAGAAGACGAGTAAATATTGGGTGTAACGTACGGTAATACCACGTTATCATTGACACGTAGTGTCAACATCTAATAATAATAAACTTATAAATGGACAAGGTGAACTCTGCTTGGGTGATTATTAAATGACATGACAGTATGGTTACTAAAATATATGGGATTCACATGATTATTTGTTATATTTTTATTAGATGGTAACACCACGTGTCAATGATGACGTGGTGTCACCGTTACTCAAAAAACAATATTTTCTATTTTAGCTACTCACTTTTTCAATACACACTCCAACAGATTTTCTATATTTTTAATTACTCTTTTTAAATATTATTTCTAATTCCTTTTGTATTATTTTTTTTGGTAATAGTGAAAGGAAGAAAGAGAGAGAATGGAAGAACAGAGAGAAGAGAGAGAAAATAATATAAATTATCTTTACAAGTTGCTACAGTAATACTCTATATTTAAAGTATCATTGTAGCAAAAATCTATTTTACAATATGTGAACATAATCTGTTGGAGCATAATTTTTGACTTTAGTTAGCTAAATTTTAACTATTTTGCTCATTTAAAGCATCTCTTGGAGATGCTCTTACCGTCTCATCAAGTGAAAAGAGAACTAAATGTTTCCTAAATCTGTTCAAGTTATTATCGTGCTCCTGAACTCATTTTGGTGCCACCGAAATATACAAGTGCCACATATGTATGGTCTACAGTTTGTTTTATGACTTAATTACTTCCTGACTAGGTATTTTTTGCCTCAATGTACGTTCAACTTTATCTCCGAATTTTGGATCTCTATTGTTTTAAATTACTTTTATCTAACCCACTTCTTGATTGATGGTGTTATTTCTCGCGGGTGAGCAGAAGACGTGGATGATACTATTTCATATGGAACTGAGCTACAAGGCTCGTATGAATTGTGGTTCAAGGAAGAGATGGAATCAAGAATCAACACAGTGGAAATATAGTGGTTTACCAGCTGCTAGCATGGCTAGTCCACTCTTTTAATGGAGGTTCTTGCTCCCTTTTCTTTATTGATCCCTTGAATTGAATAACAGAATAGTGTTTCTCTTTTTTTTTTGTTTTTTTTCCTTGCCCCCCTCTTGATGGAGGTTTCGTTTAGTATATATAGGCTGATTCCTAATTCTAAGGGATCTGCACCAAGATTTTTGTCTTGCATTCGTGGGATTTTCCTTGATTTTCGGGAGAAGATCTTGGTTGGTTGAGAGTTTTATGCATTGACTCTAGCTTTCCGTTCTCATTCCTTTGATTTTGGGGATGCTTGTTGTCTATCCAGCTGTCTTCATGCCTTTCCTGTTATTATTCCGTCTGAACAAAGCTGAGCTCTGGTTCTTTGAACTCTTTTGTCTTAGCTGACCTCCTGACCTGATTCAGAGGTCTGAGCTTAAACTTAGAATAATTTTTGGTATCATCATTGATAAAACCATTTTTTTTTTCTCAAAAAAACTAGAGTAGATCAATCAGTTGAGATCATCAAAGTGATATTATCTATTTGTTTTTACATCTTCTGGCTAATGATTTACTTGAAGAAATTTCCTCTTTCATCATGGGCTTGAAGATTGAGGCAAATGTTACATGGTGTCTTTCATAATTCTTGTTCATGGTTGAAATTGATTGCTATAGAAGGATATATTTGGTAGCACTTGGTCAAATACAGCAGCCTAGCTCTGCTGTCCGATTGATGAAACTTGGGTACTCTTCAGCATGATAATGATTAGTGAAACCTGGATCCTGAGAGAATTTTTTGTGTCTGTGGATGTACTTCTAAGCACTTATTTTGGCTATTTCTTAAACCAATGGTAAAGTGTTAAAGTTGTCACATGTAAGAATAAGAATATAAGTTTAAATCTAAGAATAAGTAATTCTGTCGAAAATATGCTAAACAATTAGTATATAGATTCTCTCTACTGAGAACCCAACAAACTAATTAGAGTAACCTTATTAGAACTCGATTCTTATACTATAGTGTTATTCAAATCATTGACGGACGTGGAATTTTGGGTTGCCTAACACCCTTTTATTCTAAAATAGGAGAAATTTTAAAGCATACGGCATATTACAAGTACATATTTTTTTTTTAAATGATATTTTCTTAATATCAAGTGAAATTGTGAGCCTCTCCATAAGCTAGAAAATGATAGGAGGCAGCTTCCAAAGTTGAAGAGAAGATGCTAAAGGCATTGAGACCATTGTAGGCATATTTGCCGCACAAGAAAATTGGAGTGCTTATGATGAAATTGAGAGCTCTTGACACCACAACAGTACAAAACTATTTTTGAATTTGAAGGTGTATGAAATTGAAAAGGGTGAGATGGAGGAGTTGAAGAGCTCCTCTGTGGTGCGAATGAATAAAGCTTGCGTGTGTAAGTGTTAACGTTTATTAAGAACACAAATTAAATAAGTGGTTCAACAAGTTGCTCATGCTTCTATGTTTCGTATTACTTGGAAAAGAAGACTGTTACAGCTTTTTGAGGATACAATCGCCCATTTGTATTATCAAATGATATTGTTTTAAGTCATTTACCCAATTCCAGATCTCTATTGTTTTAAGTTGCTTTTTTATTTTCATTTGTATTATCAATCAGGTGATATGGAAATACTTTTTCCGTACACAGAAAAACTTAAATCTAAAGGTAGTGAGGAGTTTTTTTGGTAAACACACACTTTTTTTCTCTTTTTATTCAAAGAAAAAAGTGGCCGGCAAAAAAAAAACCTTTTGCAGATACAAATGATATTGGGTTAATAGTATTTTTTGTCCCTAAAGTATGTATTTTTTGTCAGTTTAGTCCTCATCAATTTTGTCAATTTGGTATTTAGAGTATTCAATTCTTTTCACTTTGGTCCTTATATAGACGGATTGTTAATTTTTTTACAAAATGATCACGTGTTGTACGCGTGCAACCGTCTAAAAAAATGACACGTAGTCACTTCCGTCAAAACAACTTGACAATCCATCTACGTACAGACAAAACTGATACAAATTGAATACTTTAGAGACCAAATTGATACAATGAAAACTAAACTTATAAAAACTACATATTTTATGGACAAAAAGTGTTATTAACTCAATGATATTTCATAGTTTTAAGCCACGAAAAGAAGGTGGCCTTTAAGTTTCTTTGTCAACTTTGGCAAATTGTACAAATAAAACAACCCTACTGACCATGGAGACAACATCACAAATAAAAGCGCAAAATCCAGTTTATCCCCTCGTAGTTTGGATGTTTTGCACATGACCTCCTTATCATTTAGAAATTAGCACATTATCTTCTTATGTTTTTGGACCGATGTACAGTTAACACCGTAAACAGAAATAATAAAATGACTTTCATCATCTTCTTCCTCCCTCTCAATTGTTGCCTAATTTTCTAAAAAATTAACCAACCACCCAACTTTACAAGCTTTTCTCTCTCTCCACAAAGCACCAAACTTCCTCAAATCAATGTGAATATCCTCCACTCTCAACCTAGCTTTAAACCCCATAGACTTGTTTCCTTAAATAGCCCTCATGACCCACGAATTTAAGTTCAAAGGTGATCACAAACTCATTTTGACAGGTTATGTACATACCATATTTTTTTCAACATTTGGGCCAACTTTGGCCCTTAATTTCTCCCTCGTTTCTCAACCTTTTTAGGTGTTTCAAATGGCTAAATTTAACATATTTCTACCCTCTTTCCAACTATGTATTTAGTTTGTCCAGATCATGCCCAAGGTAAGTGAAAATCGAGCTCTAAAGTGACGGGTTCATCATTTCAAAAATTATTACAATTTTTAATTCAAATTTTCACCCACAAAACCTCATTCTTTCTCGATTCTAACTTCAAAAATGGATTCCTTCACCCTAAAAATGGTGGATTAGGCTCCCCTTCATCTCCGAAATTTGAAATTTTGAGTACCCAAAAAATCAAGTTTGAAGCTTAAACAAGGGTTTTGATTTTCTCTCACTATACACCTTGTTGCCTCTCTCTCACTCTCTCTCTGACTTAACAATGTCACTGCCTCCTCTCTCTCTTCTTCATCATCTCTGTCCATCAGCAATCCCCTCTCCCCTCTCTCTTTCTCTAAGTAACAATCTCTTTGCCACCCCTTTCTCTCACCACCCTTCTGCCACTATTGGCAACCTTCTCACTGTCTCTCTCTCTCTACAATATCTTATATTTGACTTTCTCTTTCTTCACATTCCCACCCACTGAATTATAATACTTCTTCCACCATCACCCATTGCGCACCAATCTAGCCCACTGCTCACCGCCACTCCCACTTGAAAACAACCCAAGGCAACCCAATCCTTCAACTCACTACATCACTCAATTAATCCATAGTAAAAAATATCAAACTCAACCCAGTTCATTAACCCAACAAATTTAACCTGCTTCACCGCAAAAAATCCATCCCAATTCATTACCAACAAATTCAACAAACCTTCAACCACATAGAGAAAGAGAGACAGAGGAAGAGAGAATAATCAAAATAAAATTCAAAAAAAATTGTATCAAACTCAAAATTAATTTCGAAATCAAAATCAAAAAATCAAAGGTTATTTTGTGTGCAATGGTGTCAACAACTTGCACACTCATAATGGGGACAGCAACCAACCAGAGAGAGGAAGAGAAGATAGATAAAAAGGGTATTATAGTCATTTACCCATATTCATTAGGAGGAAAACATTTGATTTCCCATTCAACCCGTTACTTAGGCGCGTGTAACATACACAGTTAATTTTAACAGAAAATTTAACAGTAGCATATTAGTCCAAATCCATAAGGGGGTTGAGTGCTTATTTTTAAACGTTAAGGAGGTGAAGTGCTCTAAAGGCAAACCACAAGGGGGTAAACTTGAGTTTGCCCCAAATAAAAAGACAAACAGATAAGATAAGAACAAACGGTCTCATGTTTTAATGTTTATTTGGATTTTAGCCTTTTTAGGTAACAATCCCCAACTTCGGAAAATATCTCAATCTGAAAAAGTTGATTTTTCACAAACAAATTCGTTTTGTAAATCTTCTTGGTCATCCACAAAAATAACATATAGATGTTTATAACAATTTCTTCCTATCTACCATTTTAACCTAATTGCAAGCTAACATTAGGGAACTAAGTGTATGGTTTAGCATTTAAAGTAAAGAAGATAACATATTCAAGACTAACAATTGTCCGTGTCTAAAGGCATTATGTAACTGATAAAAAAACTACAATAACAAATTTTTAGACTCGCTAAAACTGTTAAATGTTATTGAAATGATATGAAAAACCACTTGCTTATTTCACCCATAATTTATTCTTGTAAAGAAAAGTGAAGATGAAATGCAACTAAGGGAGAGAGGATATTTGAATGTTTATAGTATGAAACAAAAGCAATCTTCTAAAAATGCATCAAAACAATACCAAGCAAATTAAGTCTATTGTGGTGTGGGGGGGGGTGGGATAACCATTCATTGTACAAAGTGAAAACCTTACAACAATCAACAAAAAGTTTTTACACATTCGAGATGAAAATAGGACAAAGTAGTTTTATTATTGGCAATTGAAGAAAAAATCAAATCCAATCATCCAAAACTAAACCTAGAACTCAACAAACAATTCAAAAAACTTAAGCCTTGAAATTTTTTAAGAAAAGGAAAATCCATTTTCAATCATTCAAAAACTAATAGATCCGCATAAGAGCAAACACATGTCCGATAATCCAAAACCTAATAGCATCCATTTGACTCATTTTCTTAGGAGATCTGGAAAGAGAGGCGTAGAAGGCAATATGGTGAGGGGAGATTATTTCCCAAACAACTAGTTGGTAAAGTAATGGACTAAGTTATAATGCAATGATGATCTAGCCTAAAGTTAAAGGGGGCTCACAAGTGCTATTTTTGATGAGCCTGAAATTGACTGGGCTAGGCCCAATAAATTACGAAGGCCCAAGTCATTAAAAGGCGACCCAAGCCCAACGAATCTAGAAGGAGCCCAAGCCAGCATGAGCCAAAATGAAGACACTCAAAGAGGCGCTGCCCAAAGGGATACCAAGAGGCGTCGCCCAAGGGGGTCACCCAGCCCCTGGCGCCGCCCAGGGCTTAGCCTCCTGTTCCTCCTTTGCCCTCCTTGCTTTGGCACTCCAACACAAAGTCCAACCAGCTCATGATACTCCTCCGACTAGATAGGAGCACGAAAGAGAAAATATCGGGATACGCATTGAAGATCTAATCCTACCATAACTATACTTTTCAAAATAGTAGAAGCCCTCTCCCTCACATCACCACCTTTCCAAACCTATATAATATAAGTCTCTCTCCTCATGGAGGGACATGATCATCACCTCCTTGAGACCTCTACACCTTGAGCTCTCTACACACACTACATTTTCCTACACACATTATTTTTTTCTCTGTCTCTGTCTCTCAAAAGTATTGTAATACACCCGGAGTTACTCTCCCAGATACATCATTCATTAATAAAACACCTCTGGCCACCACTGCCATTTCCGAGAATGGAGTAGGTTACCTGGACCGAACCACTATAAATCTTTGTGTTGACTCTATATTTACTATTTTTTCATTGATTGCATATTTACTGCTCATTAATTGTGTCTCTTGATATACTCGACTGTTGATCTTGTGCAATACGAATTTGTGCATCATCAATTTTTACTCCAGCAATTCAATATTCCAAAGAGAGTTTCGATGGGTATAGCAGATCGTGTAGGCGGGACCGTGACATTGTGTAACCGTGACACCCAATATTATTGTCTATGGTATTCCAAATATAGTAAAATCACTTATTGAAATTTCTGATTTGAAAAATGTAATGTTGAACAAACCAGTAACAATCAAATGCGAAACAGTTACACAGAAACAGTGTTACGGGAAAGAGTTACACGCAACTATTTGTTTAACCAATATAAATACTAACCCGATTGTAGAACATGAACTATAATTAAACTTGATGTAGATCAAGGCTAGTGTTTGACACTATGTCCTTAAGATAGATTTCGGCCCCACACACGGTACTTATGGAATATCGAGCGTCTATCTCCCAAGATACAATGATTTTTACACGAACAAAAGTAGCACTCTAATCTACTCGTCCAGCGAACCAAAAATTGTGTTGTGTACTCTTCAAATGTAGACTACCTTAATGTTGAAAGGCTATGTTCTAATGTCTGACTTAACTCTAACTATGGACTGATGAATGAATTAATTCATTCGACGCCAAATGGTTATGTGACTGGGTTATTTATAGAGAGAATGATGACTGTCTGGATCAGCCACCATATGAACAGATGCAACCCAGCAGAGAGACTCATGCAGCCAGAAGACACCACTTGTGTAACTGTTCTGTATGAATAGACACAACTCTAACTTCGGACTAGAAGGATGCAAAAATTCTGAACCAGTGCGAATTCATTGGATACCAAAAATTAAATTCGGTTAAAAAATTCTTGCCCATTAATTAAATAAATTTGCTCCAAAGTGCTAGAGTTTGGTCCACATCCACACCCGTGCCCGAGTTGTCACATATCGTGTCGGGCTGGCGGCGCGCGTGTGTGGTCGAACCGAAGGCATATAAGCGCTCGTTATGCTCATAAAACTGTGGTACCCCTTGGAGCCCAATCCCATAGAGCAGACTTAGCCTATATATGCTCATGTAGAATTTCTTCTTCAACCAATGTAGAAATTATCTTCATATTTCAAGAGGGTCACTTTGCAACCTATTTTTTCATTCATTTCTACTCAATTTTAGCACTTTAATTTATTCAAAACAACGGATGGGTCCCACTTTAATTTAGACTCAAAGTCGATCAAAAAATTAATTTTTACACTTAAAAACTGTTTTGGTCTAACAAATATTTATTTCGAATTTAGGGGTGATTTAGATAGAAAAGTAAAAGTAGAAGTGTAGAGAGTCTAGCATGAGTAGGACTCACGCGTGAGTGTGTGGTTTTAGCCATTAGTTCGAAATAGGTAAAAATTTTGAAACAATTTGAGATGCAAAAAGCTCAACATTAGCATATGTCTTTGTGAGATTCAAAATATTTTGTTCCTTATTATATATATTATAGAGATTTGAGTGTTGGAGAGCTCGGTTTGGAAGGGATAAAAGGGAGAAATACAACATATTTTTGGTGAGTGTGTAAGGGGAGTGGTTGAAAGTGTAAATAAGAGTAAACAAATATGAAAACTTTTAGGCAGGAAAAAAAATTTCAAGACACATTTTAATCTGTTGGATTAACTATATTAAAATGATTTAAGCCATTTTTTATGTTAGGTTATCGCTGTCCATCAGATCAACCTCTTTTTGTTTTTGGGATTCAAAATCCCTTCTACTTTATTATATAAATAAGGGCTAATCTCACTTTTGCACTCCCAAAGATGTTTTGATTCTCAATTTGCACTCTCAATGTTATGAATTAGTAGCAATATGGACATTACCCAAATTGTCATTCAATTTTTCGTCATAAATTGAAGCACACTAGTTGTAAGTGATTCAGGAATGTGCTTATGTATTAATTTACAAACAGTTGACACCTCATATGAGTTATACATGTTAGGGTTAGCATCTATCTAAATGATAAAACCCTATTTTCGATACAAAATGATGTCAAACTGGTCGCAGACGAAGATTTGTAGTAATAGACATACCTCATTCTCATGTGCGAAATACTTACACCTCACGTGTTTTAATTTATGACGAAAAAATGAACGGTAGTCTCGTTCAGGTCGATATTACTACTAATTCATTACATTGAAAGTGTAAATTGAAAATTTTAATGTTTAAATATGCAAATTGTGAATCAAAATATCTTTCGGGTTGCAAGTGAGATTAGACCTATCGACGCTCATTTACATGATAAGGTGGGGAAGGCATCGCACTATCATTTTTTTTTTGTCAGACAATCCGGTATTCGAAAGTCACTTTGAGCTCCGACTAATTCGGATTCGAGCCGGGTAGGACCACAAGGGTGGTAAAGCTCTCCCTACCAAACGCAGCTGCGTTCCCAAGACTCGAACTCGAGACCTTGCAGACATGGCAGTACACCACACAGAAACTATCATCAAAAAGAGATAAACTAGAAAAGTACACCACACAAAAATAATGCAAACACCGAAAACCCAAGGTAAGGAGAGAGGGAGAGTGAGGGAGGACAAAAGCATGGAGTACCAACGTGAGTTCATAGCTAAATTATCCAACTCTGCAGCCATGGCAGTCAGCAACACGAGCATCATTATCGTTTGTATGCTCTTATTCGCGGGTTATCTCTTTTTCGAGCACCTCCACCATGGCCACCATCTTCCTGCCTTAACCCACCATTGGAGCAAGTGCCAAACCCTATACTGCCCGATATGCCCTCCATGATGTAGCCGGAGCTGATAGTTACCGAAAATTGCCCAAGTGCCACCACTACTTCCACGTTGACTGCATTCATGCCTGGTTTTAGTCCAATTTGACATGCCCATTATGCAAAAGCCAAATACCTCATCTTCCTCAACAGAAACAAAACAATTTTTCCTCTTATTTTCTCTTGCTTTCTCTCAACTTTCTCAGGAGAATGGGTGAGTCTCCGAATTATGAGCTTATTTCACCCATTATTTTTTTTCCTTCTAGTATATATTGCGTGCAACGGTGACACTACGTCATCATGAAAGAAATCAGTAAAATTTGTGAATTTCACTATTCCAACATGACAGATGTAGTTATTAGTAGTTAGTAAAACAATAGAACCTACTAAGTTTACTTACGATTCTATTATTAATTAGTGATACCACATCATCAATGTCATGTGGTGTCACGGTTACATCCAATATTTTTTTTCTTTCCTAGAGGTGTTCTTTTCATTTTTCTTTTCTTCTTTTTTAAATTTTTATCATGTACCATATGTATCCATTTGTTATTTTAATTTTTAATTCAAATATAAACAATTTTTTTTTTGTAGAATAGTTCCTAAATCCCAACATTGACAACAATCAACATATCACTTACAATATAAATCCCATCATAACCAAATCAAATAACAACAACGTAATACTCAAATTAAAAATTCATACATTTTACTAACATGTGTATAGATATATACGCATATAAACCTATAAATAGGATGGATTTATACAAAAATAAATGCTACTTTTTGCTTGTTTGCTTTTTACTTTAAAAAAATACTTTAAAAAAACATTACCAAATGGTGTCATTTTCGCCATATTTTATCCAGGTTAGAGCTCTGATCTCAAATTCCTCTGTGGTATCATTAAGCCTAGAACTTCTATGGTTGAGAAGAATCCTCGAGGTAGAGGGCTAATCCCATATCATTTATGTCCCATCAATTCTATTGAAGTTTTTGTAAATCGGATAATGAAAGCAATGTAGAAGTCCTAGTGCTTATCTCGGATCATTTGTTTGTTTTCTGTGTTCATGTTCTTTTATATTCAAACCTCATTCCTTCCTTTGCTCTAACCGAAGAAGACGTTGAAGGATTTATGAAGATGAAGTAGTTTGCAAATTAACTTTTGGGAATAAAAGTTAATTTGCACTTAAATTGGAATTGACAGTGGTTGGTCCGACATTTTTACCATCATATACTATAGTCATAAATAAACTTGTCCTGAATTTTAATAAGACACAACCTATGCTAATGTAGAAAATGTAGTTAATACATGATTAATTTAATAATAAATAGATCCTTGGATAATACATAAGTTGTTACAAAGTCCTAATCTATCTAGTTGTCACACCCTAACTAACTTGGGTGCACAATGGCAGGTCTTGGTGGCACCTTGCACCAAGGCACGCCATGAGATGGAATCAAGGTGATGCAGCTAAGTGGTTCGACAAATTTGTGTGGACCGTGGCAACATGAGACCACCTGGATAAGCATAACAGTGTGTGATAGGCTCAATTGAAGTAATATTGGTGCATGACTTCGAATTGCATGGCAAACTTGACCTAACATGCATACTTGTTCATGGGTAAGATTGACTGCTGAATTTTGGGCACATGGCTGCTCAATGCATCTAACCAGGAAGGTGTAGGCAGTTGTGGGCATTCTTAGCAACAATCTGGTCTAGGTGCATGCAGTTAGAGTGGTTCCACATCACATGCTGATTTGGTGGAACTGCCTAGCAAGTGTCGTGCAGAAATGCAACCTTGTTGACCAAGTCTATTAGATAATAGACAGACTAATGTCACAACCCCTTGGCAGATGGGGTGTCATCTGTCATGCTCTTATATAAATAGGTGTGTCTAGACAATCTATAGAGGTAAAGAATTATTACGTAGAGTTGAGTTTCCTTATAATTGTAGAGAGTTTCAATATAAGGTTTGGGAGTGTTTTCCTATTAAATTCATGTGTTGCCCTTGTGTGACTTTGTGTGTCTCTATATTCAAGTTTGTGTGGCTAGTTGCAATGACAATGCCTTCGCGAGTAGCCTCAAAGTAAAAAATAAGAAGTTACCCCGTGACACTAGTCATGATACTTGAACAACATGTGCAACAACATGAGCAATGTATGGCAAAGCAAAGCAACATAAACCCATATTTACTGAAATCAATATTTGAAAACGCATAAATTCGCGAGTCTATCTGGTTGGTGAAATTCCTTCTTTATGCAATGGCATTTCATTAGTTCAAACTCTCTCCCATAATCCCCTTCCCTTTTTCCTTTGATAGTGTAAGTTATCGTAACTTATCAAAAAAAAATTGAAAACACATATCAGTACTCATAATGACAACTTATTGACGAATAATTATTTCTAAAGTCACTTTCTTTTTTTTCATATTGCTATTTCAACTATGTGATACATATCATTACTTGCTCTGCATGACTTGACTATATCGTTCTTGAAATTTTGTCCAAAGATGATGGAAGAAATTTGATAATATTGTAGTTGCACATTTGAAATTTCAAGAGGTATTTTTAGTCTACAATCAAGCTATATCACATGATTGTGAATATCATAATTGGGAATGTAAGACTCTAAATTTTGTGACTTTGAAAAGTTTATGATTATTGTGGTGTGGTTTATTATAAGTTTTTGGATTTAATTATGCACTAAGTAATAAAATTGGACATCATTGCTTTGATGAATAGTTAATGATTGGGTAATCTTAGTTTAAGGAAGAAACAAAGATTAGATTAACAAAAATCGGCATTTATTTGAGGTTTTTTGTTTATTACGTAGTGTATTTAAATACGGACAATTAATAGGTCATCTATATAATAGAACATAAACCTTCTGAAAATATTCCTCTTTTCTGTATCAAAAAACATGGAAATCATACTGATACTTCCCTTGTTTCTTGATCGTAAAATAACAATAAAATCACCATCAATACACAAGAATAAAATAGATTTGCATCTGAGACTCTCTCTCGTTATATATAATAGGAATGCAAAAGGTAATGAAGACAATTGTGCATATAGCCGAAAGTAAAATAAATTAATGTGAACAAAAGAATAGTAAAAGTAAAAAAATAACTTTCATCCTATACCTATAAAACCTGAAGAACAAAATTTATTATTATTAATTAAAGGGGTAAAAGAGTAATTAATTGTTAAAACACGTGTCAAAAATATGAATTTTTATAAAATCCAGATGACGAAACGGACCTCACTGTTGGATCCATTTCGCGAAATCTAGTTACCCAATAAATTTTTGTAAAATTCTGAGACAGAACACGTGTTATAAAGTGATCGGGTATCGCGCGACTAAAATAATTGTAATCAAATTTTATTCATGGAACCCGAAAAATAATTTAAAGTTAGTTCAATAAAAATATATTAAATTTAACACAAGACGAAATTTAATTGATTCGAAATAAAATTGGATCCATTAAAATTAAACGTGTGGTGAGATGTGGATCAATAATTTAAAAATATATAAAGTGGAAGACTTTAGTCTTCCATTAATTTTTTCTGGGCAAGTCTCAGCAGAAAGAGAGAAAGAGAAAAAGAAAATAAAAGAAGAAAAAAAATATCGACCTCATTCCTTCCTTCTTAGATCTACGAAGATTTAACTGTTTAATCGTTTCGGGCAAAGAATTAAAGTTGCTCTACTCAGCAAGAGCTATGCAACGATACCAAAGATCATATTTTTCTCCAAAAATATCAAGTACAAAAATTTAGACCTAAGGCTTGGGAAACTGAATTTGGGCTTTCCTTGGAGTCTACTACGTGGGCTCACGCTACGAGAGGTAGGGTTTCCCCTATTTAGATGTAATTTTAACCTAAAATATGACATATGAAATGGGTAAGCTAAAGATGTATATCACATTTTAGGTATTGACTAGTGTAACTAGTGGGTCAAATATAGGATTTATAATTAATTTTATAATTAGTAAAATCCTATTATGATTAACTTGGTATGAGTTAATGTTAGTGGTTTAAAATATGTTAATTGTACATTAGTATGACATGATGTTTTAATGGCATAACAATTCTAATAAAATTATTAGCTTGTTATGTGATTATGAAATAATATGTATGTTAAATGATTATTTAGCATATGATTATTGTGGTTGACTTGTGCTTATGTTTATAAAATTAATAAACATGTTGTCATGTGGGAAGTAATAAACATGTTATTTGTGTAAATTAATTGTGCTTCTAGGTGTTTGTTGAAATGCCTAGGTGAATGCAAGTATGTTAGTTGAGTAGATTATCTTACATAACATGCTTGAGATTGTGTTGAAAATGTCATTATATTGCATTCATTACGTAATGGACATTGTAAATGGTATGAAATGCAATTACACATTGTATTGCATTATGCATGGGTTGCACTACATTCATGAGCACTAACATGGGTGGGAGTGTTTGCATGGTATGAAATCAATCACCACATAGGTGGTTGATCGTAGGCTCGGGAAAGTCGCACCAAGGTACGACTGAGTCGGACGGGAAATTAAATGGATAAAAGTGTCGGGGATAGCAAGAAGGGCTAGATTCTTCATCGGGTGCAAGACCCGCTTACTTGGTTTATACGCTTTCCACCGGTGCAATTCCAAAAAAGTGTAACGGTGTAAACGGAGTTGTAGGTGGGATATCCTGAAGATCCGTTGATTCTCCCCACAAAGACACAAGAAAATCAATTAATTAGTCACTAAGTGTACATAACACCAATGATGGGGGGGCTTGGAATAACCGGATACATACGCATGACATTGCATGTGTTGTAGGAGCTCGGGATGGGGCTCGGTGTTGGATTGCTTACGTGAGTCTCATCTCATGGCATGACATGATTTATGACATTTGTTCAAAATAAACATATTTAAATAAATGCATGAAATGATTGTTGCATGTGACATGTCATATGCTTTTAGGTTGAAAGGAATTCTCTATAGGTGTTATCCTATTGAGCGTTAGCTCACCCTTTATGGGAATATTTTTCAGGTATCGGTCAGGCATCCACCGAAGGCGAGACCATGGCCCCGCTTTGACGACAGAGTCGGTCTATGGCTGTTATTTTGATTTTGCAGTCCCATGTATAGGGTTACTTTTAGCCTTGTATAGTTTTTGTAAACAAAAACTTCTTTTCTATTAAAAATGCATGTATATGGGACTCTTTTGAAACATTTATTCTTTTATAAATGAATGTACGTAGTGATGATAACTATGGTAGTATCCGATAATATGCAATTAAGTATGATAAATGGACCCGGTGTGGTCAATGCTGTATATTTGACATCGGATGGGTCAATGGTATATGATTTTACAGGTTGTGTTTTGGGTAGAGTTTCCCGTACAAAGGAGACTCTGCCCAAATTTTGTTAAGTTATGAATCCCGATAAATGGGGCATAACAGCGTGGTATCAAATTACAAGGTATCCACGGGTTGAATAAGGACCCCGGTTTTAGCGGCGTCACAATACTTATTCTTATCTTATCAATGAAACCAAATAAGGAAGAATGCACTCAATATAAAGTTACTCTACATTTTAAGATAGCCTTTGAAGCTATATATGTAAGCAGAGTAATGTTACACATACTTAAAAATCTAACTTAAAAACAATAACTTGATGATATGGATGTTGATATGTATATGCCACATCATCTAGTTTTTCCCTTTTGACTGATGCGAGGAATAGGACGGCATATGTGGAACTCGATGATGTCATTACTTTTGATGAAATGACATATACATATCAGCAGCCATGTCATCAAATCATTGTTTGTAAGTCACATTTTTAAATATATCTAACATTACACATATAAGTATACATGCCCCACACTCTTTCCTTTCATCGATGTATTCAAATATCATTAAGTTGGTCAAATTAATGGAGTACATGAAGCATAAATAGAGGGTCTTGGAAGATGTTGAAATTGCCAAATAAATGACCAAGTTTATAAGCAAAGCAAAGAAACGACGCAAATGAAAAAATATGAAGTTTTACTAGAAGGGGATGTGCATACCTTTAAATTGTAAGTTTCATATCGCTTCTAACCATTGAAATAAGAAGTCTCAGTTGGCATGACAGGTACCTTCGTTCCTACCCGAACCTGTCTCTCCTCTTGCACTCTATTAAAAAAGTGAGTGAACCTTTCAGTTGACGCAAGATCGCTCTCATTCCAATCAGCAAATTTTGGAATAGCAGGGCTGCGATTAGGCTGCCATATTTGAATTCATGTCATATTCCTCAAAAATGAAGCATAGCAGATTTTTAAAGTGGGGGAGTCACTATAAGGTGATGTGCAGGAAGTTTCTGACATCTTGGAGTGTCCAACAAGCTCTTCACAGAAATTTCCTTTCCTCAACTTCTATCCATGGGTGTCCAACAACAAGCTTAAGAACTTTCTTCATCATCTACTTAAATTGTCAAACCAAGTTTTACAGATCATACGAAAACTTAAGGATAAAAAATGGGAAAAAAAAAAGAAACAAATTGGCTAGGTTTCCCTAAGATTTCTTTTTTGCAGTTAAGAGATATAAATACTTAATGGACAAATTAGACGTTGGAATTACTACAACAAGAAAATTGTAAACACGCACATCTCTAAACTATTAACAATCGTCCAATTAGCTTCGTTTTGCATTTAACGTCTCTATTTACATCCTAAATCAAATTATAAGAATAATAAGTATAAAATACTAAATAATAAAAGAGAAAAATATGAAATTTGCATTCTCATCAATGAGCTAGCTTAGAGGAATTGAAGAAAAAAATTTGATGGATATACTAGTTCTACATCATGTTGTTATGGATGATTCTAGGAGACGGATGATAATTTGGTTTTGGTTAATGAATGATGCTAGACATGGATCCTTATGCTAGACATACTACCTATATTGGAGATGGGTATGAGATATGATTTTTGAAAAAAGACACTCAAACTCTAGTTAGACAAGTATAGAAGAACCAAGCAGTCCGGTAGACTACCTTTCACCAATTTGATCATAACTCTTGGTTGGAAAGTCCAAATTGCGCACCGTTATTTTTTTTAGAACCCTAACTCATATATCTTTCCAACCATATAGGTCACATATACTAGAAATACCTGAGTCAAAATATTTTATTCTCCGAAGTTGACCAAAAATTTGCACTGTGATGTTCCTTGGATAGTAAAGTGTTGTGTTTTCTTCTTAGACTTTGAAGGTGTAAACCCCCATATGTTTATATTAATATAGTAATGTACTTTTTTTAGTGATTCTTATATATGTAATGACTTAAGAATAAACCATATGTATATTGAAACCGTAAAAATAGCACCTATAGCGGTTTGGAAGAATAAAATAGTAATTTTAGTGTTTCGAGTGTAAATTTATTTTAGTTTTGAGATAAATCATAAAAATAAATATTTTTAGGTTAAAATAACATTAAAAATAAATCCGGAACGTCGAAAAATCTTAGGGTAGTCATATGGAGCAAATTAGATATTTCTAGTGGTAAAACCGTAATTTTGGAGATAGCCTAAACAGGCTGTGAACAGTAAACTTTGGGGCTGCTGTGTTTAAAACACAGATTTCAGCCCCTTTGCTTCCATTTTTTTTTTCACATCCCTCACCCCAAACCTCTTAGCACCCTAGGAGAAGATAGAGGAAAGGAGGAAAGAGAGAAATGAGGTCTCTAGAGCTTGGATTTTGGTTTGAGACCTTGATTCAAGGTAGGGGTTTTCTCTCATTCTTGTTCATTGATGTTAGAGTTAATATATATGTATATTTTGGACTCCTAATCACATGTATTTGCTATGGGTTCTTTGTTTCTTGTTTCTATTGCAAATATTATCATGTTTTACACAAAGTTAGGATTAAATACCCATGAAATCTCTTGGTCTTGCTTTAAAACCCTAGATTTTTAGAACATGGATTTCTCCCTCTATATTTACTTAATCTTGGTTTTGAAAATTCTAGTGCTTTTTGTTGAGTATTAAAATGAAATTGTTGATGATCTCTTGTATTCTTTTTATTAAATTTGTTATAGTGGGAATATCACTTGTGAGAATTGTGGATTGTTGGAATTTGCTAGTAAATTGGGGATTTTTGGAATTGTTGTTATGTGAGATAATTGTTGGTATTGTATCTCTTGTGTGGTTGTTTGGATGAACATGGGATGCTATTGACCGGGTATCATGGAGTGGATAGACGCCTTCGTACTCCGTGAGGGTATGAACTTTTCCTACCACTCGTAGTGGGGTTAGTGCCTTGTAAGGACTAAACCACTATTGCTCAAGGGGTACCGTGGAAAAGGATTAGTATACTAATTTCTGGGTTGGATACGTCACTGCCATAGTGTTGACATACGCCCTTCCTAAAGATTGGATATTCTTGCGAGGATTTGTGTGTGTGTATGTGGGTCGTGATATTTTCGATGGTGACCATGCGGGATCTTGCTTCATACTTAAGATACGAATACAATTATGGGTTATTGTTCATTGTACCAAAAAATTAGTTTTTACAAGAATTTTGGGAAGTATGGGATTCCGCAAGAACTGATGAGAAACGCTTTAGGGTGGAATGAATTATTAATGGTATATTGTGTTCATTTATTTATTTAATTACTGTTGTTACTTAAACTTGAGATCTGTTTAAAATGTCATTATTTTATTTCAAATGTATATATATTAAGTTGAAAATGAGACCGACTGTTTTACGTGTTTTTCTAAACGTTGCTCAAGTTTGGAAGGATTTTTCTACAGAGCTTCGTGCTCACCCCCTACACATAAATATTTTTCAGATTATGTATTAGAAGAGGAGCTAGGTGTTGATGAACCGGCACTTTGGGAGACTCACATGGACGGGCATGTGGATCCCAAGACGGACGCTTAGAGCGACATGACCTTTTGTTTTATTTTCATAGGAAGGTTCTTTTGAGGCAATGGGAAGTCTGATATTCTTTTGTTATTTCTTTGCAAGAATTCAATTTATCTTTTGGGATGTAATTACCATAGTGGACATATTCTTTTGGGACGATATTGTTTCTATTGTAAATGATGAATGCATTTCTTTTGGGTTATGAAATTTATTTAGTCGCTCCCATGATTTTGAATGGTTACTTAGAAATGGACCCGGTGTGGTCAATATTTATTCATAAATGGACCCGGTGTGGTCAATGTAGAATAATTGCACAGGTTGTATTTTGGGTAGAGCTCCTCGTACAAAGGAGACTCTGCCCTAATTTTGTTAAATTAAGGACTCCCGATTTTTGGGGCGTTATAAAAATTGCTCTGATACCACCTTATTGGGGTCAAGAGGACTAGAAATAAAATTGAAGGAAGTATAGAAGGATATGAATACTCAAAGAAAAAATAATTTTCATACAAGTTGATTACAATCACACACTCAACTTGACTCTTCAATTTTTACTCAACTCTACTTACTTGAACTCTAGGTCATGTACCCTATTTATATAGGTCATACATATAATCCCTAATATTACATTAAGGTACCATTATATCCACTAACTCTAGTAACTTCTACAATATTAAGACACAATTATTTGGGAATTAACACCACAATAATACTCTTGTTTTCCACTACTTGCATATTCCTTGCCCACTAATACACACCTAATTAACACACCTTAATATTGTAATAAAACTCTAAAACAAGTTTATTTTTCAACACCCCCTCTTAAACTTGATTTTGCACCTCCAAGTCCTTCTTGTGCAAATCTCTTCATGGTTGAGGGGCTTCATGGAATTATTGAAAACTTCTTGAAGTTGAGTACCATCTCCTTCAATAGCAAGGATCATCAAAGTCATCTCCTTTGCAGTGTAGGGCTTATGATCAATTTGCACATGGTCATACATTATCTTCAATTTGTTCATTGTCTTCTTCTCATTTCTGCATTTGCATTCATTTTCTTGAACTTCTCACATTTCTTGAATTTTCTTTGGGGTGACTCTCTTGAACCGAAAAATTCCTTCATATTTATCCAACCTGTGTCACTTAGAACATTCTCTACACCAAGTTGTAAATAACAATTAGTGAAATTTTCAAGAAATAGATCCCTTGAACATGGTTCTCAACAAGATGACCTTCACTTTCATGCTTGATTGTAAAGTATTTTCTATGGTCACTACATAAGATTCCATTTTAACATCCTTAACCACATAAGGATCTTTGATTTCTTCTCAATGCTTTACAAATTCTTTTTCTTCCATTTTTTGAGTTGCTTCTTCAACATCATCGTTTTCGTCATCCTCTCTAGTCTCTTGAACTTCAAATTTAACTTTTTCAACTTCTCTCACTTCATCAAGATGATGCTCTTCTTGATTCTCCATTAGTGTATCTTCAAAATCACTTTCTTCTTTTACGTACTCATCTTCTTCAAAGCATTGTACCCAATACTCCTCGGGTAAAAACTCACTTTCATGTTTGGATACTACACACTCTATCATCTTCCAAACATGATTTGGAGAACTTGAATCTCTTACAAGTTTCCAAATCTCAGGATGAATCGCCTTCTTAAGAACTCCAAGTGTCTTTTTATCTTTATTCTCTCGGATTCTTCTAGGCAAGCCATTCCTTAGCTTTTCTTCAATCACATGCTTTGAGATAAGAAGGTAGAGTAATCTTCATTCTCTTGTAATTAAAGAACATCATCTTTTCACATAAAAAATACATATTTGGTGAATCTTTCATGATCATCAATGGCGACAATCTATCAAGACTTTAAATATTGTACTAGCTCTGAAGGTGATCTATCTAGACTTCCATAATCAAAAGTTGGCTTTGAATGAGAGTTGTCTTCCAGGATCAATGCTGGCTCTGAATGAGAGTTATCTTTCAGGATCAGTGTTGGCTCTGATACCGATTTGTTGGAATTACTACAACAAGAAAATTGCTCTGATACCACCTTGTTGGAGTCAAGAGGACTAGAAATAAAATGGAAGAAAATAGAGAATGATATGAACACTCAAAGAAAAAATAATTTTCTTACAAGTTGATTATAATTACACACTCAACTTGGACTCTTCAATTTTTACTCAACTCTACTTACTTGAACTCTAGGTCATGTACCCTATTTATATAGGTCATACATATAATCCCTAATATTACATTAAGGTACAATTACATCCATTAACTCTAGTAATCTCTACAATATTAAGACATCATTATTTGAAAATTAACACCACAATAATACTCTTGTCTTCCACTACTTGCATATTCCTTGCCCGCTAACACGCACCTAAGTAACACACCTTAATGTTGTAATAAAACTCTAAAACAAGTTTATTTTTCAACATGAGAAAATAATAAACCAATAAATGGGGTTTAAAGAAAAGAAAAAGAACAACTTTTACAGGCATAGTTTAGAGAACCTGCTTCAACTGCTAAAAGTTTCTTTGTACTGCCTATTGTTTTTCCCCATTACTTCGTTTAATTGCAAAGACACGTGAGGAGGTTGTGTGGCCACCATGATATTCCAAGTTTTCATTTCTTTTCTTACAATATCTCTACCCTCAATCTTGGCATTGCTTCAACTTTAGCAATATTACAGGTGTTCTTACCACCATTTCTCGAACTAGCATGTAAGGTGCAAGTGTGTGTAAGCATTCGTGCTAAGTTCAAAACACAGGTAAAGTGACATAGGAGAAAAAAAACTCACAATTTCATCGCTGCGAGTAATGGATCTCAATCGGGATCTTCCAGGAGTACAGGGAGCCAGGCCATGACTACCATCGGATGAAGATGAACCCTTTCTCTCCCATGAGGGAGAAGAAACTCCACTGCCTTTGCCTCCAACCTTTTCCTGTTGATGTGGGTGTAGTGGCAAGGACGGATTTATTGGTGGGCTGAAACCCAGGGTAAAAAAAAAAAATTACTACCAAGTACCAGCCCATCCCTAAAAAAATTCCCATCCCTAAAAAAATTCCCATCCAACCCAACCCAACTAACCCTACCCAGCCCACCTGCAAACTTCCCCCAAATTCAGCCGATCTCTCTACCTCTTCTCTTCTCTTCTCTTCTCTCAGTCACTTTCCCCAAATTCGTCGACCTCTCTCAGTCTCTATTCTTATCTCAGTCACTTCCCTTAAAATCAGCGGGTCTTCTCTTAGTCACTTCTCCCAAATCATGCCGAATTCTTGGCCGATGTTCTTGTCGACTAAGTTGGAGAAGAAGGTCGAAGAAGCGATTAGGGATTTAAAGTGTGATCTGGTAACATCATTTTCTTCGTCCAGTTCTTCTTTGTCTGATCTCACTAGAGCTATTCAGGACGCAAAATGACTGCGTTTGGCTGCCAGCAACTTCGATCCCAAGAGATCTCATCTGTACGTATTGGTATTGTTCATTGCTCTTTGTGTTTTGTGTTTGGTTATGTATCCACTAAATTAGGAAATGGGTAATTTGCATTTCATGTTTAGACTCAAAGGAACTATAATGTTGGTCTTGAGATTTTAGAAATTTTAGTTACTCAATGAGTTGGTTCAATCCCGGTATCGAAGTCTGGACTCGGTTGTCTGTGTTGTTTCTTAATGAACAGTAATCAAGGGATGATAGTTTTGGTTATTTTAATACATATGCTCCCTTTGATTTTCGAAAATATTTACAATTGTTCTAGTTTTTTTTTCAATTTTTGATAAGTTAGTGACTTATTGCCCCCCTCCAGTATGTGATTGGGTTGAAATATACTAAATATAGGTTATTTTATGGTTTTTTGTTCATATTTTGTTTAAGTTAAAATGTTAAATAGAAAATGGTTTTACTAATTTAATATTGAATCTTAAAATATTTTTTTTCATTCACCAAACTTGTTGTTTTCGTTTTGGTGCCCTGGATCTCACATTAATCTTGCAGTCCAGCCATAAATTTTTGTATATGTTCTTTCTATTCGCTATAGCGTTGTTTTTCTGAATATCTGTATGCTAGCTCCATGTGTATAGATGGTTACAATTTATTATTATGTTTTATTGTTGGATGGATTCGTGTTTGATGAATTGCTTTCATAGAAGAGTAGAATTGATACTTGCGGTCACATCGATATAGGACAAAAATCTAGTGCCTTTCATGATCCATGGGTAACTTGAAATGGATGATGGAAGACTTTGTGTAGGGATTTTCTAAGATTCTAATTTACCTGGGATGCAACTGCGTGGTGGTTAGAAATGTGTGAATGTATGCTTTAGTAATGGTTTCGTAGAATATCTGTTGATTTTGAGTTTTAAGTCCTAATTGTATCCACCTTTTTTTCGGAACCAAGCATACAATTGGAGATTGATATTGCATGTATGATTGATTTTTGATCACATGTTAATGGCACTGTATGTGTCATATGGTTATCTCAAAGCCCTCATATGTTAATTCTTAGTTTCTTTTCATTTTTCTTCCAATGCGTTTGTTGACCTTTTTTTTTGGTATTGTTTGAATAAGGCAATGTCTGTTCTAATTAATTTAATTTCCATTCTCTTCAACAGCCACTACTCCAATTCCCTCAACAGTGCCACCTCCACCAGGTAACAAATTTTTCTTTCATTTGCCTTCATTAAGAGTTGACTTTGTGTAATGCTAGCTGTTCTATGCTTTCTATGCCTCCAATTTTGACACCAAAATTTATCTGCTAGCTTGATTTTTCATAGATTGCAAACTTCCATACCCAAAAAGAAAAGAAAAAAAATTGAATGTATAATAGCATAAGATAAAATGCAGTGTTCTCTTTGTAGAATTGTAGAGTAATTAAGTTCAGATACCATTTTCACTGAATAGCTCACCAACCTTGAAAGGGTCTCTTGATCGTGGCTAGCTCACCAACCTTATAACGTTTACCACACACACTGACTCCTACCCCATCACCTCCATAGACTACCACACCCAAGTCATATACATCACTGATCCCTCCTTGTCAAGCTGCTCTTGCACACAGCCAAGCAAAGGCAATTTTGTTGATTGAAAGCATTTTGTTGACTATTGCTTGAGTTTTGACCTTAATGGAAACTATAGTTTCCTTAGATGACGATAATAATCTTTCATGATTTGCTTGGTTTTGACCCACCCTTCAATCTTGTTGATTTGTTTCTCTAATTTTCAACCATTCTCTACTTTATTAGGATGGAAAATCAAGAACAAAAAAGAGTAAAAATAATTTTTTCGTTCTTCAAAAATAAAAGTGGAGAAGAAACATCAAATTCTACTCTTGAACCTCTGAATCTAATAGGAACATCAACAAGTGTTGATGTTCCTATGATTCCTGCGGTTGTTGAACCTCAAGGTCCTCAACCACAAACAAAAGTTTCAAGGATTCTTTTTGATGAGAATGAACTTAAACGAGATCCCGCATTGCGTATTCCGATATGGAAACATCCTGCTTATAATCAAGATGAAATTAGGCGTGCTTACATAAAGTGGGGACCAAATCAACCTATCTTGCCTGAGTATCCGATGACTAAAACTGGAGTTCAAAATCAAATATTTCAGGAAAGTTGGTTCAAAAAATTTCCATGGCTAGAGTATTATATTTCAAAAGATGCATTATTTTGCTTTCTGTACTTTATTTTTCAAGGTCGTGAACCTCTACACCCTGCATTTACCGTTAAAGGTTTTAGTAGCTGGAAGAGAGTAAATAATGGGGTCAAATGTGTTTTCTTGTCACATATTTGAGGTCCTACTTTCACACACAATAATGCTATGAGAAATGTTGAGGCGTTGAAGAATATATCAGTGCACATTGATAAAGTTATGAATGTTCAAAGTTCAGAACAAATAAAGAAAAATCGATTGCGTCTTAAGGCTACCATTGATAGTGTTCAATGGCTTACTTTACAGGGATGTGCCTTGAGAGGTCGTGATGAATCTGTAATGTCAAAGAACCGTGGTAATCTAATTGAGATGATTAGTTTGATGGCAAAGTTGAATGTTGAGACAATGATGTTGTCTTAGAGAAAGCTCCAGGAAATGCAAAGTATACATCTCCTATGATCCAAAAAGGTATTTTGCATATTCTAGCTACTAAAGTAAGAGAAAAAATCCGTGAAGAAGTTGGAAATGCCAAGTTTTATATTTTGGTTGATGAAGCAAAGGATGCATCAAATAAAGAGCAGATGACAATTGTTCTGAGATTTGTTGATGTTCAGGGTTTTTTGTAGGAGAGATTTTTTGAGATTGTGCATGTTAAAGATACCACTTCTTTAACTCTTAAGAAGAAAATATCAAAAATTCTTACTCGACACAATTTGCACATTCGAGATTTACGAGGTCAGGGATATGATGGTGCTAGTAACATGCATGGTGCATTTAATGAATTGCAAGCTTTGTTCCACAATGATTGTGAGTATGCATACTATGTTCATTGCTTTGCTCATTGTTTACAACTTGCATTAGTTGCAACTGCTGAAGATGAGATTTCAATATGGCAATTCTTTTCCAAATTGACATGCATTGTCAATCTTATTAGTGCTTCTCCTAAGCGTCATACAGAACTGCGATCTGCCCAAGCTACTGAGATTGAAAGGGGGATAGCTAGTGGTGAACGAGAGACTGGTAAAAGGGCTAATCAGATGGGTACTTTACATCGAGCTGGTACTACTCGTTGGAGCTCACATTTTGAATCCATTTGCGGTCTGATAGATATGTATGGTGTTGTCATTAGTGTGTTTGAATGTATGGTTAATGAAGGATCTTCAAATATAATTTGTGGGGAATCTGGTGGTTCTTTAATGGCAATGAAGTCCTTCGATTTCATATTCATTTTGCATCTTATGCACAAAATTATAGGGATTACGGATATGCTTTGTCGGGCATTGCAGCATAAATCATTAGATATTTTAAATGCAATGAATTTAGTCTCATCAACAAAATCTTTACTTCAAACCTTGCGAGCATAAGGTTTTGATTATCTCCTTCACCGTGTGAAATCAGTTTGCATGAAATTTGATGTTGATATACCTGATATGAACACTCAGTACAAAGGGGCACGACGTTCATGTCAACAGAATGATAACATTACAGTTGATCATCACTATCACATAGACTTATTTAATGCTACGATTGATCATCAGTTAGAAGAGTTCCATAATAAATTCAATGAAGAGACAATAGAATTGCTTATGCTCAGCTCTGCTTTAGATCCTCGGTACAACTTTAAATCTTTCAATCCTGATCACATTTGTTTACTTGCTGAAAAGTTTTATGCAGTTGATTTTGATAGACAAGACATGCATCATTTGAAATGTCAACTGGATCATTATCAATTTGATGTGGTTCGCTATGAGAGGTTTCAAAGTATGTCTACAATTTCAGAATTATGTCGTAGTTTAGTAGAAACAAATAAGGTAGAGTCTTACAATTTGATTGATAGGTTGATTCGTCTTATTTTAACTCTTCCCGTTTCTACAACAACTTCAGAAAGAGCATTTTCAGCCGTGAAACATATCAAAAGTACTCTTCATAACAAGATGGAAGATGAGTATTTGACTGATTCGTTAGTTGTCTACATTGAAAGAGAAATAACGGAAGCAATCGATACAGATTCAATAATATATGACTTTTGTTCTAGGAAAGATTGAAGAGTTCAATTTTATTAGTAAGCATTTATGAGTAATGAGTTTACATTTGTATTATTAAATATATATTTATGAGTTTACATTTGTATTTTGTTAGTCGTATGAATACTTAGCTTAGCCCGGGATAAACAAAAATCTTGGTTCCGCCCTTGATTGACACCCATCCTCGAGCTCCCCCAACAAAGCCCAATCCCCAACTTCTCCTTCTCGCTCTCTCGCTCTCTATCTCTCTCTCTCTCTCTCTCTCTCTCTCTCCTAGAATCAAATTCTATGAGCAAAAAAGTAAATCGCAACCCCTACCAACGGTTGAAACCACAATTACCATCATCGGTATCGAAGCTTTAATTTGGTTACCACTCCCAAACACAGTCAACATTTGTGATTTTTCCATTTCAAGAGAAGTTGGAAAGAGAATACAAAGACGTGGTGGTCTTTGCTTCACAGCTTGCGTGCCTCTATGCAATTTTGTTGTGAATGTTTTTTGGTTGTGTCTTGCTACAAGAAAAGATTGGGTTGGGATTTGATGTGGAAGTGGCTAGGTTGGCGGTGGTATGTTGGCAGTGACGACGGCGGTGGTGGTATGTTGGCAGTGACGGTGGTGGTGGTGGTGGTGATATGTTGGCAGTGGTGATGGAAAAAAATATGATGGAGTTCTTGAATAGGGCCAAAAAAACAAGGAGATGATGTGGTCCCACATTTTAAGGGTCCAAAAAAAAATTCAGCTCAAGTGTCACACCAATTTTTTTTCAATTGGACAGCATCTGCTAAACATGGACCACCCAAAACTCCTTTCAATCCACACTCAATCAGCGTAGATTTCCTTTTTAGGGTCTCTACGTGGCACATGTGTCATGAATTATCCTTGGAATTTGTTTGAAAAAGTCTTGTTTTCAAATGATCTCTCTCTTTCTCATAATACAATAGACTTTGGAGTTAAAAAGGAATCTCATGGTCCATTTCCGAAGGAAATATGCTGTTAACAAAAAGGGGATGTATTTTATCAATTGTCTGCTAATATTTGGTTGCTTAATCACATGTAACATTTTTTAATTTATAATTTTTTAGTATTTATTTATTCAAACAAAAATAATGACTGAAAATGATTTTAACATGATATTGATTTCAATATTTTAGTCTTGTCCATATAAATAAAAAAATTTGGTTGTTGGACTTGAAATTTATTATTCATGAATTTTTTATTTTCTATAATGTGTGACATAGAACATAATAAATCTTTATATTCCATGCTTTAATTAAAATACATAGAAAGTAAAATATTATTTATAGTATTACAATAAATTTTAATAGGGTCTCGTTTACCCTTTTTACCTGAGGCCACCATTTTGATTGGGACGCTCCTGACCTCACGTACTTTAATTTATGACAAAAAAAATTGAACGATAATCTTGTTTAGGTCAATATTACTATCAATTCATTATATTGAAAGTATAAATTAAAATTTTTAATATTTAAATGTACAAATTGAGGATTGAAAAAATCTTTTGGGTTGAAAGTAAGATTAGGCCTATCGACAATCATTTTCACGGGAAGATGGGAAAGGCATGGACCATCATCAAAAAGAGACAAACTAGAACAGAAGAACACCACACAATGAAAACACCGAAAACCAAGGGGAGAGAGAGAGGTCCTCTTCACAAGCATCAACCACAACAAAAGCATGGAGTACCAACGTGAGTTCATAGCTAAATTATCCAACTCTGCAGCCATGGCAGTCAGCAACACGAGCATCATTATCGTTTGTATGATCTTCTTCGCGGGTCATCTCTTTTTCAAGCACCTCCACCATGGCCACCACCTTCCTGCCTTAACTCACCATCCCAATCACCACAACAAGTGTCAAACCCTATACTGCTCGATATGCCTCCACGATGTAGCCGGCGGTGAGAGTTACAGGAAACTGCCCAAGTGTCACCACTGCTTTCACGTTGACTGCATTGACGCCTGGTTTCAGTCCAATTCGACATGCCCATTATGCAGAAGCCATATACCTCATCTTCCTCAGCAGAAACAAGGCAGTTTTTCCTCTTATTTTCTCTCGCTTTCTCTCACCTTTCTCAGGAGAATGGGTGAGTCTCCGAATTATGAGCTTATTTTACTCAATATTTTTTTTTCCATTAAGTATAACAGTGACACCACGTCATCATGACATAAATCATCAACCAATTATAAAATAACAAATAGAATTTGTGAACTCCACTATTCTAACATGCGGCACTTATTGGTAGTTAGTAAAATAATAAAGCCCACTACGTTCACTTGCGATTTTATCATTTGTTGGTGACACCACATCTTCAATGTCTATAGTGTCATGATTACATCCAATATTTTTTTCCTTTCGCAAAGGTGTTCTTTCATTTTTCTTTTCTTTTTTTTTTAAATTTTTATCATGTACCATATGTATCCATTTGTTATTTTAATTTTGAATTCAAATGTAAACAATCTTTTTTTTGTAGAATAGTTCCTAAATCGCAACATTGACAACAATCAACATATCACTTACAATATAAATCACATCATAACCAAATCAAATAATTACAACATATACTCAAATTAAAAATTCATACATTTTACTAACAAGTGTATAGATATATACGCATATAAACCTATAAATAGGATGGATTTATACAAAATAAACGCTACTTTTTGCTTGTTTGCTTTTTATTTAAAATATATATAAAGTGAAAAAAATTACTTTAAAAAAACATTACCAAATGGTGTCACCTTCGCCATGTTTTATCCAGGTTAGAGCTTTGATATCAAGTTCCTCTATGCCAGGGGAAAATGTCGTTATCATTAAGCCTAGAACTTCTATGGTTAAGAAGAATCCTCGAGGTAGAGGGTTAATCCCATATCATTTATGTCCCATCAATTCTATTGAAGTTTTTGTAAATCGGCTAATGAAAGCAATTTAGACGTCCTAGTGCTTATCTCTGATCATTTGTTTGTTTATCTGTATTCATGCTCCGTTATATTCACACCTCATTACTTCCTTTGCTCTAGCAGAAGAAGACGATGAAGAGATTTATGGAGATGTGAAGTAGTTTTGCAAATTAACTTTTGGGATAATCAACAAAAGTTAATTTGCACTTAAATTGGAATTGACAGTGGTTGGTCCGACATTTTTACCATCAGATACTATAGTCATAAAAAAACTTGTCCTGAATTTTAAAAAAAACACAGTCTACGCTAATGTGGAACATGTTGTTGATACATGATTAATTTATTAATAAATAGATCCTTAGACATTACATAAGCTATTAAAAAGTCCTAATCTATCTAGTTGTCACACCCTAACTAACCTGGGTGTACAGTGATGGGCCTTCCCAAGGCACGCCATGAAACCACCCGGTTGAGCATGACAGTGTGCGGTGGGTTCAATTGAGGCAATGCTGGTGCGTGACTTCAAATTGAATGGCATGGGCTTGACTAGCATGCATACTTGTTTGTGGGTAAGATTGGCTAATGAATTATGGGCACATGACTGCTCAATGCATCTGACCAAGAAGGTGTAAGCAGTTGTTGTGCATAACTCAATCAAAGCAATTGTTGAGCATGGCTTAGTCTAAGGGAGGCATTTGTGGGCATTCTTAGCCACAATCTGGTCTAGGTGCATGCAATTAGAGTGGTTCCACATCATATGCTGAAATGGTGGAACTGTCTGTCAAGTGTCACGCAGAAATGCAACCTTGTTGACCAAGTCTGCTAGGGAATAGACAAACTATTATAATAGCCCCTTGACAAATGGGGGTGTCATCTGGCATGCTCTTATATGAATAGGAGTGCTTGGACAATCTGTAGAGGCAAAGAATTTTTCCTTAGAGTTGAGTTTCCTTATAATTGTAGAGAGCTTCAATCTAAGATTTAGGAGTGTTTTCCTAATAAATTCATGTGCTGCCCTTGTGTGAGTTTGTGTGTCCCTATATTCGAGTTTGTGTGGCTGGTTGTAGCGACAATGCTTTCGCAGGTAGCCTCAAAAGTGAAAAACAAGTAGTTACCCGTGACACTAGTCATGATACTTGAACAAAATGTGCAACAACATGAGCAATGTATGGCACAGGTAAGCAACATAAACCCATTTTTCCTGAAATCAATATTTCAAAATGCATAAATTTTCGAGTATACTTGGTTGGTGAAATTCCTACTTTATCCCCAAATCCCCTCCCCTTTTCCCTGTGATAGTGTAAGTCATTGTTACTTATCCAAAAAAAAAATTCTAAACACATCAATACTCATAACGACAACTTATTGAAGAATAATTATTTCTAGATTCACTTTCTTATTTTTCATATGGCTATTTCAACTATGTGATACATATCATTACTTGCTTTGCAGGACTTGACAATGCCATTCTTGAAATTTTGTTTGAAGACAGTGGAAGAAATTTGACAATCTTTTAGTTGCATATTTGAAATTTGAAATTTCAAATGATGTTTTTAGTCTACAATAAAACTATATTGCATGGAATTCGTATATAAAATTTGGGAAAATATCATAATTGGGAATATATGACTGTAAATTTTGTGACTTCAAAAAGTTTATGATTATTGCGATGTGGTTTATTATAAGTTTTTGTATTTAATTATGCACTAAGTAATAAAATTGGACATCATTGCTTTGAAGAATAGTTAATTATTGGGTAATCTTAGTTTAAGATAAAAACAAATATTAGGCTGACAAAAATGGGCATTTATTTGAGGTTTTTTGTTTATTATTTAACATATTTAAGTACGGACAATTACTTGTTCATCTATATAATAGAACGAACATAAACCTTCTAAAAATATTCCCCTTTTCTGTATCAAAAACATGGAAATCATACCTATACTTCCCTTGTTTCTTGATCGTAAAATAACAAAAATCATCAATAAACAAGAAGAAAATAGATTTGCATCTGAAGGAATGCAAAAGGTAATGAAGACAATTGTGCATATAGCCGAAAGTAAAATAAATTAATGTGAACAAAAGAATAGGAAAAGGAAAAAAATACCCTTCATCAAATACCTGTTCTTATCTTATCAATGAAACCAAACGAGGAAGAATGCACTCGCTATAAAGTTACTCTACATTTTAAAACAGCCTTCGAAGTAATGTTATATATACTTAAAAATCTAACTTAAAAACAATGACTTGATGATATGGCTGCTGACATGTATATGCCACATCATCTAGTTTTTTCCCTTTGGACTGCTGCGAGGAATAGGGTTGCATATGTGGAATTTGGTAATGTTATTACTTTTGATGAAATGGCATATATATATCAGCAGCCGTGTGATAGGGATCGTGTAAGAATTGAATAAATATTAAAAGTATCAAAATAACTGTTATAATTAATCTCTAATATCTATCCAATTCCTACACGATCCCCATCACCGTGTCATCAAATCATTGTTTTTTAGTCAAATTTTTAAGCACATCTAACAGTACTCATATAAGTATACAGGCCCTACACGCTTTCCTTTCATCGATGTATTCAAATATCATTTTCTGCCCCACGGGAAGCAACAACAGCCCTGGAGAAAGAAAAGTGAGGTCAATTTAGTTGGCAAAATTAATGGAGTAAATGAAGCATAAATACAGGGTCTCGGAAGATGTTGAAAATTGCCAAATAAATGACCAAGTTTATGAGCAAAGCAAAGACACGACGCAGAGGAAAAAATATGAAGTTTTACTAGAAGGGATGTGCATACCTTTGCATTGTCAGTTTCATATCGCTTCTGACCGTTGGAATAAGAAGTCTCAGTTGGCATGACAGGTACCTTTGTTCCTGCACCAACCTGTCTCTCCTCTCGCACTCTATTAAAAATGTGAGTGAACCCTTCAGCTGACGCAGGATCACTCTCATTCCAATCACCGAATTTTGGAACAGCAGGGCTGCGATCAGGCTGCCATATTTGAATTCATGTCATATTCCTCAAAAATGAAGCATAGCAGATTTGTAAAGTGGGTGAGTCACTATAAGGTAATGTGCAGGAAGTTTCTGACATCTTGGAGTGTCCAACAAGCTCTTCACAGAAGTTTCCTTTCCTCAACTTCTATCCTTGGGTGTCCAACAACTAGCTTAAGAACTTTCTTCATCATCTACTTAAATTGTCTAACCAAGTTTTACCGATCATACGAAAACTTAAGGATAAAAAATGGGAAAAAAAAAAAAGAAACTAATTGACCAGGTTTCCCAAAGATTTCTTTTTTGCAATTAAGAGATAAATACTCAATGGAGAAATGAGAAAATAATAAACCAATAAATGGGGTTTAAAGAAAAGAAAAAGAAAAAAATTTACGGGCATAGTTTAGAGAACCTGTTTCAACAGCTGAAAGTTTCTTTGTACTGCCTATTGTTTTTCCTCATTACTTCGTTTAATTGCAAGGACAAGTGAGGAAGTTGTGTAGCCACCGTGATATTCCAAGTTTTCATTTCTTTTCTTACAATATCTCTGCCCTCAATCTTGGCATTGCTTCAACTTTAGCAATATTACAGGGGTTCTTACCACCATTTCTCGAACTAGCATGTAAGGTGCAAGTGTGCGTAAGCATTCGTGCTAAGTTCAGAACATAGGTAAAGTGATATAGGAGAAAAAAACTCACAGTTTCATCACCGCGAGTAACGGATCTCAATCGGGATCTTCCAGGAGTAGAGGGAGGCAGGCCATGACTACCATCGGATGAACCCTTTCTCTCCCATGAGGGAGAAGAAACTCCACTGCCTTTGCCTCCAACCCTTCCCTGGTGATGTGGGTGTAGTGGTGAGTGTTCAATGCTACGATCAGACCCCCCACCTTGCCGTGTGACTCTCCTAGGGGTATCGCCAGCGGTTGTGCCACCATGACGATGATGAGGTGAGTCAGCATTGGCTCTTCGGCCTCCAGTTTCGTGACGCACCGGAGAATCAGTTGGCCTCCTCAGATCACCTTCATCCCGGCTTAGGCGGCGCTCATGCTTTGGTCTTAATGCATCTGGGTCCTTTGGTGCCTCTGATTCTGACGTACTGCTTCCAGATCTTGCACCACCATAACGTTGATGAGATGAGTCAATTGCAGCTTTCTGAGGCACAGTGTCAGGATGCAAAGGAGACCCAGTCAATCCCCTTAGCTCACCATCTTCTTGGCTTGTGTGACGCTTGTGCTTTGACCTTATCGCCTCTGGTCCCTTTTGGCCCTTTAGTTCAGCCTCCTGATGCGAATTATCAGAAAACATATCAGGATTATCTTGAGGATCATTTGGATTCATCTTACCACCTTTTCTGCCCTTCATTGCATTATCAAAATAGGCAGTGTAAGGGATATTTTCTTCACTTTCCCAGTTGCCAAATTTTGGTACTTGTGGGTGCTGATGCAAGAAGAAAGGACCAAGTTTATCAACACAGGCACAACGAACACATACAACCGTCAGATAAGCATACAAAGCACTGTTCATTAAATCAAAACGCATGCTATGGTATGTCTGATGTCACAAATAAGTAAATCCACAAAATTTCTCAAATTCCCAATTGTGCTGTTGAAATTTGAAGAATTTTTCCATTTTCCTGAGTCTACCTTCAAAGCTTTTTCCCCTAGATGTGATAGGACATTATCCAACTGCACTAAGAAAGCAAATAATGACATTATTTTGCAGCCTTCTATCATCAATATTTTTTTATTTACTTTACGTACACATACAAGCATTTCAACATTAAAGATGTTTTATATCCTTCAATTTTGTAAATAATGAAAAATATAGGAGAAAAAAGTAGAGACACCCTTTAAAACTTCCCAAGCCAAAAATCATCAACCAAATCTTTCCAGACTCCATAGCCACATCCATACAAACTAAAGCCCTGCCAAACTCTAGTCCATGACAACTATGCATCTTATCTATCTCTCACATAACTTGTG
>CM042184.1:10010756-10021533 GCA_023539305.1 Ilex asprella
TACCCCCAACAGTTAAAATTCACCCTAAAAAAGTTATAGCCCATTACAAAAAAATGGAAACCTCACCCCAAAAAAGTTGTAACATAATCCTTAAAAGTTGAAACTCTATACCAAAAAAGTTAGAACCCAACCCAAAAAATTATAATCTAATCCTAAAAAGTTAAACCTCACCCCAAAAGGTTATAACCCAATCCAAAAAAGTTAAAATCTCACTAAAAAAAATTGTAATCTACCTAATCCGTAAAGGTTGAAAGTCACCCCAAAAATTGGAACCCAATCCAAAAAAGTTATACCCTTACCCAAAGAGTTGAACCTTTATTTACAATTTTTTTATTCGTTGATAACAACTTTTTTCTTAGAGAGTGGTCTTAATTATTTGATTTTATTCGTTTTTCTTTAGAATTAGGATCAGTGGCGAGGTAGTATGGGCAGTACTAATTTATTTATTTGTTGTTAATAACACTTTTATCCATTATAAGTTGGACTCAAAAAAAACTCAAAAAATTAGGACCAACCATAAATATATGAATATTACAACATGATTAAACGGTTAATTACAACATTTGTAAATGTCAATAATTGTAATTTTGTCTCATAAAATTTTAATTTATTTGGTTTTTAATAGTGGGACTATTTAAAAATATTGAATATTTTTGGACTATAATCAGGAATTTTTTGATTATTTAAAGGATAAAAGTGTGGTAGTTAAGGGATAAAAATGTGATATCAACCCAAATCGATCGCCCATTTCTACGACTGGTCTTAATTCTTATATATGTAAATTACACTTACACCCCACAAATTACAATATATTATTTTTTTATTTTCAAATTACAGTGAATATTGTGATCTACAAATCACAAAAAATCTTGTCTTCTCCCTCCACCCACTTTCTCGCCCAAACTATTTTTCACTTCTCTTGTCTTCCCTCCCTCTCTTTTAATGTACGTCACTCCTCCCTTTCACCATACAAAAATATTTGTTTGAAGAATACACTACAATACCGCCGACTTACTTTTCGGTATGATACCGAAAAATAAGTTAGCATATTTATCTTACACGTGTCTCTTTAAAAGAATAAATGACCGGTGAAACCGATATATAGTTGAACCAAAAAAATTGTTACCAAAAAGTGGTAACTAGCCCAAAAGCTGTATCTCATCCCCAAAACTTGTAACCCTAAAAAATATTATAATATAACCCAAAAAATTGTAACATACCAAAATAGTAGAAATTAAATCCATGAAAGTTATAACTCCAGAAAAGTTGTAACCCAACATTAAAGTGGTACAATATCCAAAAGAGTTGAAATCTTACCATTAAAGTTAAAACCCACCAAAGAATTGTAATCTAACCCCAACAACTTCTAACATACCAAAGAATTTGAAACCAAATCCATAAAAGGTACAATCCTAGAAAAGTTGTACCCTACCATTAAAGTTGTATCCCCACCCCCAAAGAGTTATAATCATACCATTAAAGTTGTTACCCAACAAAAATATTGTAATCTAACCCCAAAAATTGTAAGATACCAAAAAGTTTGAAACCAAATCTACAAAAATTATAACCCAAGAAAAGTTGTAACCCTCCATTAAAGTTGTATCACATCCCAATAGAGTTGTACCCCCATCCAAAAGAATTGTACTACATCCCAATAGAATTGTACCCACATCCAAAAGAGTTGTAACCCTCCATTAAAGTTATACCACATCCCAAGAGAGTTTTACCACATCCAAAAGAGTTGTAATCTTACAATTAAAGTTGTACTCCAATCCATTAAAGGTGTATCCATCCAAAAGAGTCATAATCCTACTATTAAAGTCGTAACCCACCAAAAAAGTTAAAAAAAAAATTGTAACCAAAAGTTGTAACCCAAAAGGAAAAGTTGTATCAAAAAAAATAGTTTTTCATTTTATCCCCTCAACTATTTGATTAGTTTCAAATTGTCTCAATTATTAATATCAGTTATATATATTTAAGGGAATGTTATTTTACTTTGCCTCTACTATGTATTTTCTCTCCAAAAAATATAATAGACGTTTCTAATTAGGTAATGTGGAATAAAAATATTAGTTGAAGGTGAAATATAGGAAATCTGGTAGTTGATGGAGCAAAATGAAAACATTGTTATAGTTCAAGGGTGTAAGTGTCATTTACTTACAGACGAATTAAGAGATTCTGGTGTGATATTACACTTTTATCCTCTATTAATATTTATTCGTCAAAATATATTTAAATAATGCTATAAAATAATTAAGACCAAATCGGGATAAAATTAAAAATTACAAGTCGATCAAAGAAGAAGGTTGATCATCTTCAAGCAAAGAAGATTTCAGCATTCCAAATCAATTTCATGTCAGCCAAGATCGATTTCAAACATTCGAACCTAACCCTAAGATCGATTTTAAGAATTCATATCAGCCAACCAAGAGCGATCGGATCAAGATTTCAAACCTAACCCTAATTTGATCGATTTCAAGCATTCATATCAGCCAACCAACCTGTGGTCGATCGGATCATCGATCGTTACCAAACCCTAATTTCAAAACACTTCAAATCTCACTGTAAGTAAAGTGTATAAATGTATCTATTATATAACATATGACTATGTGTGGTCGTTGTTATTGTGAGCGTGTGTATGAGACGAGTCTTTTGTGTACATGTGTGAGGCTGTGAAATGTTCCATATTTATTTTTAACGTTTACACATGAATACCATATGTATAGATTTATTATGCTTGATTGGAGGTATGTCCTTTTTTTTCTTGTAATGTATCAGAACAAGGGAGATACACACAACAGAATTTTTTATGGAAACAAAGAAGAGAAAGGCCGAGGGAGAAAGTGTAAAAGCATTACCTCATAAGTATTGGCCAAGAGTGGATAACACTTGTTTTCGTTGAATTGGACAAATGAAGAATAAACAGGTTGAGGTTAGTGATCCCTCCAATTGTCCAAAACCTCCAAATGTGGTACATTCCTCCATTTGTCTAAAGTCAGTTAATCCTACTGATAAAAAAATAAAAATAAAAATGTCGATCCCTCCTCAGATCTCTCAAATTTGGTAAGTTCATCCAATCCAGTAAATCCTCAAGCAAATAAAAATACATATTTCTTCAACAGAATTAGTGAAGAGTTTTATCATAGTCGATTTTGTCATAAGCATGTGTCACTAGAGTGTGGTGCTCAACTGAATAAGATGACAAATGTGAATTGTGCTGTTATTTTTGCTTTTTGAAATTGGAATTCTATAATTGAAATAGATAAGAACGATACAACTTATGATAGATTAGTGAGGATATTTTATGCAAATATGCATGATATTGAGAAGGAAGATCTCAAGTTTAAATCTTATATGAGGAATACACATTTTGAAGTGAACCCGGATTTGATTTCAAAGATATTGCAGGTTCCCTCACCCTTCATTGGTGAAAATACGGTTACATACTCATACAAGAATCTCAATGATAAACCTACGGTGAAGGATGTTGCTATAGAACTTTATGGTAGACTTATTACTGTGAAAATAGACACATTTTATCAAAGATGTCTCTCCCAATTATAGGGTTTTACACCGTATAATGGGATGCAATATTAATCCGAGAGAACACAATTCTGATTTTGGACTTGATAGATCTCATCTTTTTTATGTCATTGGGAAGGGAACAAATATAGATCTCCTTTATGTAATATTTAATGAAATTGTTTCGGTGTTTGAGCTCGAAGATAAGCAGAAAAGTCTCTCATTTCGCATCTTAATTTCAAAGATCATGATATATTATGAAGTTGTCATTCACCCAACCAACACTTATAAATCTCCTATGAGTCCATTTGATGAATGCACATTAAAAAAAAGTTTGGAACAAACCAATTCATATGATCCAGATTCACCAGAAGCAAATGACGCAAGTACTTCTGCAGGGGATAACAATATGGTTGTACAAATGCTTAAACAAATTTTGGCAAACCAAGAGTAGTGACAAAAAGAAATGAAGGAGTGTCAACAAGAAATTAAAGAGTCTCTCAAGCAAATCTGTGAAGGCACGAAAGAGTCTCTCAAGCAGCTCAATGACGACACGAAGAAGTCTCTCAAGCAAATCTGTTAAGAAACCAAAGTCTCTCTCAAATAGTTCGAGATTAAATTGTTGATGCAAAAAAAAATGAGTACTACTTAAATTTAGTTATTGGACTATAAATTTTAGTATGTAATTTTGTTGATGCTATGTAAATTGAAAACGGATGTCATGATATTTTGTTGACGGTATGTAAATGCAAAGTGAATGTCATGGTGCTTTGTTGATGCTATGTAATTTCAAAGTGGATATTATGATGTTTGGTGATGTTATGTTTGTATATAATACACAATACAGTTGTTTTGTTGATGGATGTTGATGCACACAACATGTTGAGTAGGGAACATACTTTTGTCATTCAAAAAGGAGTCCAATAGTATTTTCATCTTTATATGTTGGCAAGGGTGGTTGTAATCCACCAGCCTGTGAGAATGGCATCTCGAGCACTAGATCTTGTGATGCATGAGGAAAATAACAAAGACTGTGTGGTTGGTGTAATTCATCTAACTGTGACAACAGCATGTTGTCACATATGAATCATTCAAATGGGGCGTAAGTAGTGGACATTTTCTAACAGTATGTCCGATACCTCTACATTTACTACACCTTCTTAGGGTAATTTAAATGTTCTTACGCACCCGTCTTGGATTTCCCTTGGTCTTCACAATTTTTAGGTCGCTCATGTCAAATTTTCTATTTTGCACATTCATATTGAAATGGGATATTTGAGACTCATCTTGCTACTGACTCGTGATGGGCTTATAGAGCAGAAGTTTGTTAATGTTTTTTACATTAACTGTGAACCATAATAGCACATTCAGCTGCACATAGACATGAGTCCAGCATATCTTCTAGAAATTTATGGGGTGCCCCAAACTCTTTTTTAATACGCATTCATCAAATGGACTCATAGGAGATTTATAAATGTCGGTTAGCTAAATGACAACTCCATAATACATCATGATCTTTGAAATTAAGATGCGGAATGAGAGATTTTTCTGCTTATCTTCGCGCCAAAACAATTTCATTAAATATTACATAAAGGAGATCTATAATTGTCCCCTTCCCAATGACATAAAAAAAGATGAGATCTATCAAGTCCAAAATCAGAATTCTGTCCTCTCAGATTAATATTGCATCCCATTATACGGTGTAAAACTCTATAATTGAGAGTGAGACATCTTTGATAAAATGTGTCTATTTTTACAGTAATAAGTCTACCATAAAGTTCTGTAGCAACATCCTTCACCGTAGGTTTATCATTGAGATTCTTGTATGAGTATATAACCGTATTCTCACCAATGAAGGGTGAGGGAACCTGCAATATCTTTGAAATCAAATCCGGGTTCACTTCAAAATGTGCATTCCTCATATAAGATTTAAACTTGAGATCTTCCTTCTCAATATCATGCATATTTGCATAAAATATCCTCACTAATCTATCATAAGTTGTATCGTTCTTATCTATTTCAATTATAGAATTCCAATTTCAAAAAGCAAAAATAACAGCACAGTTCACATTTGTCATCTTATCCAGTTGAGCACCACACTCTAGTGACACATGCTTATGACAAAATCGACTATGATAAAACTCTTCACTAATTCTGTTGAAGAAATATGTATTTTTATTTGCTTGAGGATTTACTGGATTGGATAAACTTACCAAATTTGAGAGATCTGAGGAGGGATCGACATTTTTATTATTATTTTTTTATCAGAAGGATTAACTGACTTTAGACAAATGGAGGAATGTACCACATTTAGAGGTTTTGGACAATTGGAGGGATCACTAACCTCAACTTGTTTATTCTTCATTTGTCCAATTCAACGAAAGCAAGTATTATCCACTCTTGGCCGATACTTATGAGGTAATGCTTTTACACTTTCTCCCTCAGCCTTCCTCTTCTTCTTTGTTTCCATCAAAAATTTTGTTGTGTGTCTCCCTTGTTCTGATACATTACAAGAAAAAAAAGGAACATACCCTCAATCAAACATAATAAATCTACACATATGATATTTATACATAAACGAGAAAATAAATATGGAACAATTCACAGCCTCACAGGTACACACAGCAGACTCATCGCATACACATGCTCACAGTAACAACGACCACACACAGTCATATGTTATAGAATAGATACATTTATACACTTACTTACAGTGAGATTTGAAGCGTTTTGGAGTTGGGGTTTGGGAACGATCGATGATCTAATCGACCAAAGGTTGGTTTTCTAGCATGAATGCTTGAAATCAATCAAGTTAGGGTTAGGTTTGAAACCTTGAAATCTTGATCCGATCACTCTTGGTTGGCTGATATGAATTCTTGAAATCTATCTTAGGGTTAGGTTCGAATGCTTGAAATCGATCTTGGCTGACGTGAAGGAGTGAAATCGATTTGGAATGCTGAAATCTTCTTTGCTTGAAGACGATCGACCTTCTTCTTTGATCGATTTGTAATTTTTAATTTTATCCCGACTTGGTCTTAATTATTTTATAGCATTATTTAAATATACTTCGACTGTTTGACAAATAAATATTAATAGAGGATAAAAGTGTAATATCAAAGGATAAAAGTGTAATATCACACCAGGATCGGTCACTCAACGACCGGTTTTAATTCATCTATAAGTAAATTATACTTACACCCCTGAACTATAACAATGTTTTCATTTTGCTCCCTTAACTACCAGATTTTCTATATTTCACCTTCATCTAATATTTTTATTCCACATTACCTAATTAGAAAATTCTATTATATTTTTTGGCGAGAAAATACATAGTAGGTACAAAGTAAAATAATTTTCCCTTAAATATATAACTGATATTAATAATTGGGTTAATAATTGAGACAATTTGAAACTAATCAAATAGTTGAGGGGATAAAATGAAAAACTATTTTATTTTTTTGTACAATTTTTTGTTACAGCTTTTCCTTTTGGGTTAGAACTTTTGGTTACAAATTTTTTCTCTAACTTTTTTACAACTTTAATGGTAGGATTACAACTCTTTTGGATGGGTACAACTTTAATGGATAGGGGTATAACTTTAATTGTAATATTATAACTCTTTTGGACGTAGGTACAACTCTATTGAGATGTGGTACAACTCTATTGAAATGTGGTACAACTCTTTTGGATGGGGATACAACTCTATTAGGATGTGGTACAACTTTAATTGAGGGTTACAACTTTTCTTGGGTTATAACTTTTGTAGATTTGGTTTCAAACTTTTTGGTATCTTATCATTTTTGGGGTTAGATTACAATATTTTTAGTGGATAACAACTTTAATAGTATGATTATAACTCTTTGGAGGTAAGGGTACAACTTTAATGGGATTGTACCTTTTATGGATTTGGTTTCAAACTCTTTGGTATGTTACAAGTTGTTGGGGTTAGATTGCAATTTTTTGTGGGTTTCAACTTTAATGGTAAGATTACAAATCTTTTGGATGTTGTACAACTTTAATGGTGGGTTACAACTTTTCTGGAGTTATAACTTTCATGGATTTGATTTCAAATTTTTTGGTATGTTACAATTTTTTGGGTTAGATTACAATATTTTTTAGGGTTACAAGTTTTGGGGATGAGATATAGCTTTTGGGCTAGTTACCACTTGTTGGTAACAACATTTTTGGTTCTACTATATACCGGTTTCACTGGTCATTTATTCTTTTAAAGAGACACGTGTAAGATAAATAGGCCAACTAACTTTTCGGTATCATACCGAAAAGAAAGTAGGCGGCATTGTAGTGTATTCCTCAACAAGCAAGATCATCTCATAAAAGACAGTCCAGTCGAAAATTGTGGGCTGCAATTGAGATGAAATTGAACTCAGGGAAAGGTTATGATCAGGGTTGAGATCCAATGACCTTGGCCCAGCTTGCAGCCTTTAGGTGTTGCTACACAACAAACAAGTCCACAAGCTCCTTCCCAACTAACTCTTACAAAGCAATCATAGAAGGAAAAATGGGAAGGAAGAAAAGATTGAATTTCCAAGGATGTAGGATCAAATCCCAGATGATATTGACACTGGGAGTTGAGACCTTTTCTTGTAAGGGGAAAAAACAAAAATCTAGGATAGAGTACCAAGGCACAACCCAGCACTCATGAAGAATAGAAGATCGAACCCACATAACCAGCTGAGAAACCCCTCAACATATCCCAATTTCCATCTCTACTAACATCTTGCCTGAAGCCTTCATTAACAGCATGAAAAGAGAATGGGATACAGGATGCTCTAAAAAAAAATCCTCTTTGCATGTTTTTCACCAGAACAAAAAACCACGCTGTAAATATGCATTCTTGTCTCTTGAATCTCACCCTCCCATGTAAAGCAAGAATCTCTTCACATAGTTATACACCTCCTCTGTATCTAGCTTGCACCCAAACACCATGTAACAAAATTTGTTTCTCGAGCTAACTTCTTCATTTTCCACAGAGACCATGCCAAAAATATAACACCATCCGCACAAAATGCATTTGGGCCTAGTTTCGATTGCACAAATCAACAGGGGAATGAGAAGGTGATTCTAGGTCCATATGATTCCACTCTTTGGAGAACTAGTAACCGGGAAAGTGATTCCTAATTTTCCACCCAGGGTTAAACAGTTTCCCAGACTAAGCATGTATCTCATCCCCATGCCCCTCTTGATAATATAAGATCCCAACTTAATACTGAAAATAAGAAAAAGGCTGGTTCCAAATAATTTCCCTACTATACCCCCCATGACTGGAACACCTAATAGTATAGAAATCCTCATTTTCTCTCTCTCTCTCTCTCTCTGAGCGCGATCTCTTTCTCTCTTTCTGTTTTGTACAAAAAGAAACTAATATAATCATCTGATGGCTGGTCAAAAATTTTAGTCTTTTGCTTGAATTCCAACAGACATGCAAAAGCAAATGCCTAGAACAGAAGAAAACTTACTGTCGAAAACCCTAGGTGATCCATCAAATGGACCGTCCAAAGACCCTATTTAGGAGTATCATCAAAGAAGACCACTATTTCATAAATGACTTTTGGCATGTGCTCTTATGGTTTTGGTGTCTCTTCCAAATTTTCGAAGACCAATTAAATGTAATCAACTGGATATTGGTCTAAAGATAATAGATCACACATGTTAATCCAGCAGCTGGTGATTCCATAAAGTTTTTCACCATTTTCCTTTTTCTGTCGTAAATAGGCAACAGTTTGATATACAAATGCCATATTACACCAATCTTTAAGCAATATAATGGATATTGTACCTTCATACCCCACCATACATATCACGAGGTAATTTGGCAGCAAAAGTCTGATGGTCCACTTTCACTAAGTTCTAATTTTTTTATCAGCAGGCAAATGCAGTTTATTTTACATTCCTCTGAAATTGGATGACAGGAAAAGTTTTTTGTGAATACACATTTCGGACGACACCAATGTATATTCCCTTCACTGAGACCGTGTCCTCTCCTTCATAAATGTGTCACTCACGTTTGTATACTTACTCCTAGCTTCGGTTTTAGAAAGAGTTTACTTATTTCGAATTGAAAAAATCTAAACAAATCTATCCATTGAAATTATAAACAGAAAAAAGCAACAAAGACTTGAGTTATTACCATCAGATGGTGATGCATGAGACTTAGATCTTCTCTGCTTTCCTTTTTTCCGAGATTTGGAAAATGAGCGGGTTGCCGTTTGCTCTATTTCACCCACAATTCTCTGTGATCCTTCTCTTGTAAGCAAAGCTTCAGACTGCACCAAACCCTCAGTTCTTTGAAAAGTAAGGCGACGGAATACCAATTCATGGGATGGAAGGAGACGGCTGAAATTATCATCAATTTTTTCATAGACCACGTCATCAACGACAATGGGACCAGTCAAGGCAGATGTAACCTACAGAACACAAAAGTAAACAGGTGAGGGTGACAATATGATCCATACAGGCTACATCCTGTCATCTTAAGTGACTCACCAATGCAAGTTAATTAACATTTGGACAATGATAGTTCAAATGGGTTATGGTCTTTATAACACACAGCAGCCACCTCACATGGTTACAAAATTAATTCTAGTGACAGAAGGTGATTCACCTATTTCCACTAAAGGCACAATCCAGAAAATAAAATTCTAACATCAAGTACAGTTTACAAACCAATGAAGCGATTTAAAGACAGAATCTCCAAGCACGTTAATTGTGGGAGATCAACAGGCACAATAATTTTAAAATTTTGGCAATGAAGGGATCGTTATATAATTAGGACCACAAGTAAAACAAAATTATAATGGACAGACTGCATAAAAACAAGTATTGAGCAGAATAGCAGCCAAGGTGAAAAGAGAAGCCATAATAAGTAGGTTATAATACTTAGGACAACACATCCAGCATCAAAGATTACTTCCATTGAGAGTGACCACATCCGATGGAGTCATAAGTAGGCTCTAGTACTTTGCTGAATGCATCCTTGGCGATATCAAAGCTGCATTTACAAACTCATGGCAGTAGCTCATAACATCTTTCATGAGACTTTAGATTGAAAGGTAAAATGCCTTACATTTAAAAACTATGAATTGTAATTCCACCTTATTAATCAATTTGCTGATGCAGAGTAGACATGACGAAAAAGAGTAGTAACTAAGATCACACAGGGACCAATTAATAGAAATTTCGATGCCACAGATGCAATTAAATATTCAAGGAAAAAAAGCAAGAGAAGTCAACTTTG
>CM042184.1:10026533-10052098 GCA_023539305.1 Ilex asprella
GATGCAATTAAATATTCAAGGAAAAAAAGCAAGAGAAGTCAACTTTGAACAATTGAATTGTACCCCGTTATTTTTCTGCCTCTTTTTTTCAATTGAGAAGTTCACTTTCAAAGCGAGGTGTCTACACAGATCCTTATTATGATCAACACCCATCAAATATATTGGTCAGCCAAGAAAAGAAAAAGGTAGAGAGAGAAAAAAAACGTATGATGTACATACAACATCTACAAGCATTTCTTGCAGCAGACACTCAAATTTCATTGATAAAGCCATTGGGAATATATGGTCTGTTACCATCAAACATAAAAATATCTTAGGCGTCTGTTAGCATTCCAATAATAAAGGCCCACAATACTACATTAACAAATGCTATGTGTGCAAAATCAAACATATATTCTTTCCAATGACTAAGCTTCTTCTTCTCATCTCCATATTGTCAAGCTTTCCTGTTAATAAAACATAAACACATTCAAGATAGTGTTGGACCTGGTGAACAATCTTTCGTTGCTTGATTCCATCACTTGCTGCCATGAACCTAGAGAGAAATAAGCAATAAATGTTACTTAGCATGAAGCAAGTTCATAGAGAAGCCACATATGCTTCAAAGTACAACTTAAATGCTTGCAGTCCCAGATAAAAATCAAGCAAGATATCTGTCTGCCTTATAAACTCGTCACTGGTACTAATTAGTTGCAAATCCACAACCAATTTAAAGTCCGTCTTACTTTGATGCTATTGAATTTATAAGCTTAAGATTCATTTGTCTGTGTCATGCTCGACTGTATGATGTTTTGGGGACGGGGGGGCATCAAGCATCAGAGCCCTGGTGGTAAAATTGAAATGAGCATATGGCACTCCCAATGACAACTCGAGCAGCCAAAAATTGCTCAATTTTAGGAGGCTGTGCTCCATATCCCAGTATCAGATCCCTAAATACCCACGTGGTTTTCCTTGTTATTTCAGAGTACTATATCTCCATTATGAACATAATAGGAACCCAAAGAACTAGATCATAAGGTATTGAAATAATGTTCCAAAACTAACACGGGTTGTGTGAACATATGATCTATAGGCTATACCAATGATTATAATACAAATGACCACAATATCGATAATATTTGTGGGAAAAGAACAAGAAATAATTTTCACTAAGAGACCACTAAACAATTGAGATCAGAAACCTAGAATAGATGGCTTCCTGCAATAGATTAAGTAAATTTACTACAAACAACATACGGAATTTGAGATTCGACGTCATTTTCTCCTGGAGCCAATTGCCTAACCAGAGGAGACAGATCCTTCTGAGGAAAAAAAATCAATCAAAAAATTGCCACCAAGTTCATTAATTAACAACTAGTTTGCATGTAAACATCAGCATACAAACTGATGCATTACCTGAATATCATCCATGTTGACATTACTATGGCTGGAGTCTAGTATAACCTAAGCACGTGAATAATAATCAGCAAGATAAGGCATTTTTTCCTGCATAACTTCACTAGGATTTTGTGATTTGAAAGGAAAAAGGAAAATCAAAGGCAGCTCTGCTAGAAGAGATGTGATCATTAAGCTGGAAGGAAGGTACCATTATTAGACGAGCAGCCTTTGAGCTTTCAACAACCAGCCACTGTCCTTCTTCTGAAGAGAAGAGCCACTCATGAGCCCGAGTCTGGAATCTAAGATCAAGTTACATACTTAACTAAAAAATACGATACACAATGCACAATATGAGTAGCATTACAGAATGCACAACAGGTCACATATGGGCACTGCCACATCAATAGTTTAGATTTCAACTTTTTGCTGGTGGACCCAAACAATTCGGAATACCAGAGGTATTCAGATGTGAGGCATTTCGACAAACAGATAATATGGCACCATGACTCTGACATTCGTGTCGAGTAATAGCTAATCCCAACCCACTGATTTCATGTTAAGCTAATGTCATCTTATCATGTTGTGTAGAAAATTTACCACCCCTAGAAGCCATAGATAAGCAACGAAGCAAAGTGATTCCAGGCTTAGTGCTTCCGCCTATCTAGCAGCCGTTACCAGCTGTTCACCACTCCCCCCCTTCTTGCTGATTTCGCTAGCATGACTCCTCTCTAAAGTCTCATTCAAGTCCTTAGTCCCACATAAAGCAATTTTAAGAGACTTTTGACAGGTGAACTACTCCCTATATTAGCCAGAGCACCCTAAACCGGCAACCAGGCAAGCAAGCACATGCACAAAAAGCCCGGCCCTTACTTCAGTAGCCAGAACGGAATGGACATATGAACTATCGATTACGTTGAAAAAGAAAGCAACTCATAGTTCATCATAGATAAGCAAGTGTCTTCTCGATTACAAAACGCAAAATAAGAAAGAGGCTTGCTTGTAAATTTCTTCTATTCTTCGAGCAACGCTCTCTTCCTGTTTTCAAGAGAGCATATTTCGTTCTGGATAAAAAGCATGATCAATAGCAGGCCAATGTCCCCAGAACCCAGCATTTGCTCTCGTTGGAGCTTCTCGTATTCCACCTGACTTTTTTTTGTTCAGTTCTCTCAAGTCTTCTAGTGACATTCATGACCACTCAAAGCTCTTGTCGATTTCTAAGCTCAGCCCCATCTCCTTTGCCACAGCCAACAAGATGTAATATTTCTGAATACTTTGGGAGGAATTAGGCTTTCTCTTCTCACCTCTTCTCCTTCCTCTCCCCCTTCCTCTATTCCTCTTTATTCTTCTTATCATCTCTATAAATCCTAATGCATCTGTGTTATTGGCTAATCTCCCTTTTTGCTTATCTGTCTCTCATCTCTCCTCTCTTTTAAAGCAATCTAGCTCCTTTCTTCTCCATAACCTTGTGGACTGCCAGGCCCCTAATGGACTCTAGGCCTTGTTTCCATTCCCTCTTCTTATTCCCCTCCTCCTCATGGATTCAAGAAAGTTTCGCTTCTCCTCAGATTCTCATTCCCTTCTCTTAACTCTGCAGACACAGTCAGTCCATTTTCTCTTTCCTCTCTTCCCTTCTCATATATTATTGGGAAAAGAAAAGGAAAAAAAAAACAACAATAAAAGCAGCAAAGTTTTGGCTCTCCAATTGGTCTATGAAATGCTCATAGAATGTTTGTGTGCAAATTGCATCAGGTTATAGTCTAGCACATAGTTATCAAATCGTGTATCGGAAGGCGTATCGTTTTTTAAAAATAGTGTATCGTATCGCGTATCGTATCGTGTATCGTAAGATACGGTGCAATTTTAAATAAATAATAAAAAAATATATATACCTTTGAAAAAAAATTATACATTCATAAAAACATAGCATTTTATTAATACTCCACCAACTATTTAAGTTATCAACATAGTCCACTAACATTATAATGCAAAGTTCACAACCATAATTCACTAATTCAAACTTGAAACACCATTGGGTTTTGTAAATAAATTAAAAATTAACATTAATCAATATTCAGAAATTTTAATATAAAAAAAATAAAAAAAATTGGCTTTGTAAATAAATTAACATCATTTTTTCCACTGTACAAGACCACATGTTTGTCGGAGTACTTGCCTACCCCAAAACGACATCGTTCCATAAAAAAAATTAAAAAAAAATCAGTCTATCTAGCTCAAAATAACATCGTTCTGTAAAAAAAAAAAAATTTAAAAAAAAAAAAAAAAAAAACATCAGTTGCACGTATCGTACCGATACGTATCGTATCGTAAAAACGTATCGTATATCGGACGATACAACGCAAAAACGATACAGAACTACTATCCGTATCGTTTTAGCCCTGTATCGTGACGTATCGTACGATACGTATCGCGTATCGTACGATACTAACAACTATGGTCTAGCAGGTTTGTGTATTGGCAGTGATAAATTGCATCATGGTCCGTTCAGTGACGTCTGGCAGAGAGTTGTGTATGCCAGCACAATCACTGTTAATGATAGGTGAATATTTGAGTGCACGCACCAGTATATTTCCAGAAGAAAAAACTTATTACTGTTGGGATTTGAACTAACACATGCCCAAATCTTGTATCTATTTTGAGCATAGTGAAAAACATTTGTCCCAGGAATTAAAATGACAGTGTAAAACCAACTAACGCTAAGAATTCTTCAGAAATATTTTCAGCATATAATTGCCCAAATACGAACCTGATGGTTCTTCTATTCAAATTCAATGACAAAGAGCTAACAAAAGATTAACAAAATGAACACTTTTCAGAAGCCAAAACATAGGCGATATGCTACTACAGTAAGATGGATGACTACTGACTACAATTACCTAATTCACACAGAGCACATAAAAATTAGAAGTTTAGCTAACTGAGAATGATTTCAACAGCTTGTACCAGTCCACATATATTTGGAACAGATAAAACAGGGGCCTCTATTAGTCATATTGCAACCAGATCTCAATCTGGTTTTAATGCAAATAATTTTGAAACAGCCCCCAAAATCATAAAGATTATAAAAGCATTTTTAGGGAAAAGGAAGCAGGTGGTCCTTTGTTGTGGACACAAATCAACTAGGTAATGCTGCAATTGAAACTAGCCGTAGGCACAAATCAAATAGGCAATGCTGCAATTGAAAAAAGGTAAACCACTTCATTGCTTCTTTTTGGGCTTCTGTCACTAAAAATTTTGAAGAAACTCCTCGCATTTGCAATGTGGCAAGGTGGAAAGCAGTTTGTTACTTGAAGGTTTTGAGATCATACATAGCTAAGTCTTATCATGTATTTTACTGTCTTTGTTTCTTTATTTTCCAGCAGGACGACTTGTCCACCTTCATATATATTGTACATTTATCAATAAAAGAGACTGTTTCCTATCAAAAGACAAATTGAAACTAACCTTAGGCACAAGAAAGACCCCACAACGATACAGGAATGAGACAGACTCGTGCCGAGCATCAAGAAGTACAGCTCTGTAAGAGAAATGAGAGCCCCCTGGTTCACCCAAAGTCAACTGCACCCGACAACCTGGGTTAAGCTCTGCCAGATCCCCTTTAGCTCCTAATTTCAGATCTTCAAGCGAGTACAATATATCAGATGATCCATTGGAGTATTCTGCACGAATTTTATTCTCATTTTCAAGTGCTTCAAGGAGTCCACGAGCCTAAAAACATAGGTGCAGCTTCTATCAAGATCTCAATATATTTGAATAGCAAAATTTTCAAAAAAAAAAAATATTCAAAATAAAATGTATCAAAGAATGTCAAAGTAGATAAACCTACGTGTTAAATCAGCTATCATGAGTACTACATGTTGCTACCTTTTAGAGTCAGGGGAGAGTCTGTAGACACATTGTCATTTTCTTTCTTCTTTTTCTATTTCTTTTTTTTTTAGGGTGGGGGATAAAAAAAGTGAGGACATTCTGGGTATGCAGTTATACATAATAAATACTGCAAGCAAAGAAAATTATTTTTCAAAAAGAAATAAGGAAAACACAAGAAGTGCCTTCACCTGACTCCCAAAACAATCAAGAGAAGAGTGCTTGAATGATGATGATATCGGGTGCAACACAGTATAATTCTCTTTCTCAGCAATCACCATAAAGGTTTGCAGGCTAGGCTTGTTGGATGGTTTCTGAGGAATAGCATGAACATTCACTTTCCACCCATATCGGAACTTGGGGAAAAGTAAACCTAAGCACACAAAAATAAAACAATAGAGTATGCATCTTTAGTATAAGCACACCACTTGTGATAAACCTAAGCACAAGCCAGTTAACTTGAGATTAATCTCTTTAAATTGACTGAGAAAGAAAGCAATAGCATGTAAAACTAAAATTTCCCACCAAGCCAATGTAGTTGAGATATACAATACCTAAAACATAAGATTCTGCCAAGGTGAGACAAACAAATTTTCCCCCAGACTTTAAAACTCTTTTCACCTGGTGAGACAAAATACACACTGGTGTGAAACCAACAGGAGACTTCAATCATCTAGTGCTCATAAAATCAATTTTTGAGAAAATACAACAATATACATGTGAAAAAGTATACTCAAATTTGAGTCCAGGACACCTCTAATAAATATTGATTCCCTAACTTGGGGCCCAGCTCAGGCTCCATCAAAGCATCTAATCCTCCCTTATCAAGAACAGCATTAAAACTTTCATCTGGAAACTGAATACAAATCAAAAGAGTTAGAGAAAGGGAGAGAAGGGAAGAAACACATAGTCGAGAAGAGGGAATCAGATTTCAATTTTCATGACTCAAGAAGCATATAAACAATGAACAATATAAAAACTCATCAGGCAGCCACAAATGGTTACCCCAGCAAACCCAATTAAACAAGCTAACTCATCCACAAACTGAATAAAAAGTCAAAACAGTTAGAGAAAGGGAAGCAATTGAAGAAATTTATGGTAAAAAAATAGGCAATTACATTTCAAGTGTCATGACTCAAAAGCATACAGCCAAAGAACAAACTAATAACCATCAAGAAGCCACAAATGGCTAGCACATAAAATCCAATAAATCAAGCTGTTCCAGAAGAAACCTGGTTCAAAGGCCCCAGCAAGTTGCAGGGATTATATATTATATGACATTAAGCAGCCATCATGCATACACATAAATTCAAACAATGTTTGATGAGCATAAATTGGAAACTTGAGGGCAATGAATGTAGCCTTAGTTGGTAAGTGGTTCCACTGGAACAAAATTCTCTGTGGTATTCAGTTATTATGAGAATATATGAATTACAAGCCAGTGGATGGGATGCTAAAGGGGTTGATAGAGGAACTTATTGATGCCCATGGAAGTTTATTTCTCAAGAGCTTTCACATTTCACTCAATATGTTACATTCATGGTGGATAATGGGGAGAGATCGTTTTTGGAAGAATGTTTGGGTTGGGACATCTTCTTTTTCATGTATGTTTCCACGTATTTTTCATTTATCTTGGTTTCGTGGGTCTTCTATTGTCTCGTTGTATCAATATTATAATTAATCAGTTTCTTGGGACTTTGGATTCTGTAGAAATCTTGATGATAGAGATTTTACAGAGTTAGTGTCACTTCTATCCTTGATAAATGAATTCAAGTTGTGTTATGAATTATGTAATAAAAGAAATTGGATATTTGAGACTTCTGGGTATTCTCATGTGAATCATTTTTTGATAAACTGGTTGAAGATCCTTTACACAATATGTTTTCTCCCTCCGTGATGAATTGGATGGCGAAGGCCCCCATAAAGGTGCAGATTTCTATATGTACTATAGCTCATAGTAGGATAAATACCAATGATGTGTTTCAAAAAAAAAAACCATTTCTTTGTAATTCTCCATAGTGGTGTGTCATGTGTACATGTGCTAGTGAGACTATTGATCATTTGTTTTTGCATTGCCCTACTACTTTATTTTTGTGGATCAAATTGTTTCAATTACCAAATTTTAGTTGAGTGATTCCTAGGTCATTTGTCTCTATGTTAGTGGAGGAATTCAAGGGACTAGGAAAGCATAAGAAATGGGTGATTATATGGGATTGTGCAATGTTGTCCACTATATGGCTAATACAGAAGGAAATGAATTCAAGAATATTTGAGGATAAAGGAGAGTGGAAGGAAGGTTTATGAGATCCTAATTATTTTTTGGCGTCATTGTGAGCTTCTGTTTCCAAGGAGTTTGATGGCATCCCGCTTTTTTGTATCTTGACAGATTGGAGTGCCACTTGTGATACATAGTTTCTATAAGTGAGATTTGTCTTTTCCTTTTCACAGAGGATATCTTATCCATCCATATTTTCTTTTATGTATCGTTTATATCATTTTTAAATTAATAACTCTTTCTTGTTTCCAATCAAAAAAAAAAGTAGAAAACAAAATTACTCATCTCTTTTGTTTGGGACAATGGAAACTAAAGATTTTTCAGATGAATAATTGGAACCTAATTTAGAATTGCTTTTTATGTATATGCCCATAACCCAATATACCGTTTACAATTTACAGTATATCTTGATTTCCATCCCCGGGTGCAAAGAGTATCTCGGCATTTTCCTTGAGTTCGTTGTTATTGTTAATTGTCTCAATCTTGGTAGCTTTCGTCAGGTATATTTATGACCTTGTCATGTGAGGCCACACCACTTGCATGGTCACATTCATTCACATGGCAATTTAAGTTAGCTAGATAACATGACAACTTGGACCATATGAGATGTTTGACATGTGTTCCCAAAAAAAAAAGGTGTTGACCAATGTTACCTAGATCGTGGGTAGCTTTGGTACGTGGTACAGGTACGGGTACATGGTACGACACTTTCTTAGGTACGCAGTACAATGGGGGTAAGTTTAGCTGGTACGATATTTTATGTCGTAATTCGTTTTAGAACTCTTATGTAGATCGTTTTCACTACTATACAACATTATATATTACAAAACATTCACAAACACTAAGTTAGTTACCATTTATCTTATAATTGTGTTTGATTTTCTATTATCTAAAACAATATATAATTATAAATCTATATACATGCAGTCAATTAATATATATTTATATTTGTGCTACATATTTTAAAGCGAATTGATTTAGGGTTAGTATTGCAATTTGAGGTCGTCAATTTTGGTGATATGGATCGCGAACCCATCACATTTTGGATTGATGTACCCAGATCGTGAGTCGTTAAGGGTTTAGTGAATTGTGGTAACCATGGTGTTGACATGTGAGTAAGGAAACCAATAGCTAGGGTTTGAAGCTCTTCAATGTTTCTCCATATATAACAAGTCTTGCCTCTTTTCAAATTCTCTCGAAACAATCCTATGGTGAATGCCCTCTCCAAACCGACCCGTTTCCTCCTACTTTTTACTCCACAACTATCTCTTTGATACGTAAGGTTGTGCAAAATCTCTAATACTATTGATATGAAGCTAAAAAATTGTCTCTACTTGTTGCATATCATCAGCCACGTAATCTTGCATTGTGCCTCCGTGATACCAATTCTTTCTTTTGATTGTTTCCCTTGTAAGTCCATCTATGTCTTAATTTTTGGGTGATTTGTACTTGTACCCCTTTTGGCCACATAAAAAGGGCTACTCAGCAAGCTTTTCATGACTATGAATTGATGTGGTTCTATCCGCATAAGTCAAAAACATTTTTTCCAAAATAAAAGTGAGAAGGTAAAACAAATAACGGACAGTCGCATACGATGTATAATACAAAGGGGAGGGGGAGCCAACACCTCTCCTGTACAACGTTTAAAATTTAATGAAAGCATTGACAGCGAGCAACTTCCCACTCCCCAAAGGGAAGGGAATCTTTGGCAAGAATGAGGTCATATCACTTTTTTTTCACAAGGTGAGATCATATCACTTAAACAAATGTGAAATTGGAATTTCCTTTCCCTCAAACAACCTCCTATTCTAACAACTACACTGGAAGAAATCTGACAACTAGGAAACACCCACAAGACTACACAAGCAATGAAGGCACAACCCACACATCCCTGGCAATTGAAAATGCAAAAAGAGATCACTAACTGTTTCCTCCCCTCCTGCACATACAACAACAATATGGTAGCATGTTCCTTTTCAACCCAATTACCCATTACAAGATTCCTCCCAAGAGAATATCAAAACAAAGTGTACAATCTTAAAAGACATGTCCCTATTAAATGCCTTCTCAAAGAAATATACAGCACACAATTCACAAGACATTCAATAGTAAAACTTTGCTGCAAAACCACCTCTTCTTGAAGCCAACCACCTCACTCTACTTTCCCAGTGGACCACAGATGCATATTGGCAAGGGTTATGAAAAATAGGTCTAAAATGCATCATTAAGGGCATATCTATGCCAAGGTTATTAAAATCGCGATCCTATTCATACAATCCCACGATCCAAAATTAACAAATCAATCCGGATTGTATAAAAAATCACAATCCAGTAGGATCAAGATCCGGATCGTTTAGAATCGTAGGATCCCGATCCAACAACGACTTATGGAATCCTACTTTTTGGCCTATTTTGACAGTGGGCTAACTTGGGCTTTTCCATTTTTCTGTTGGAGACAGCCAGTGATCTATGGATTAAACAAAAGTCAGCCATCTATGGATTTATTTGAGTGTTTCTTATAGATACACACATTATATATATGTTTATCATCATAATTTTGATCTAGTACATAGACAAGGTTGTGTTGATTGAAATCTCTACCGTTGAATGTAATTTTTTCTCTATTTTTTTAAATAAGTAGGATCTTACGATTCTCAATCCGATCCTACAATTTCGATCCTACAGTCACTCCCACCGATCCAAGGTAGGATCCCGATTTAAAAACCTTGCCCTATGTGTAAAAGTTCATGCCATAAATGAACTCTGAACATTCCTCACTAAGAAGCCGATGTATTTTTCCAATTCATCCTAACTTATTCAATTCCCACTGTTGTAATGCTCCCATATTTTCCCGCCACAATCATTTTCCAAAAATTGGCCCAATGAAGAGAATATTTGTATAACCAATAAGCCAACAAATTTCATTAAACAAACATATTCTTCTTACATTTAAATCCCCTTTCTTCAAGGGGCTACAGTTGTTAATGCCAAAACTTAACCTTTGGTGATTATTTTATTTGCTCATGTATTCCTAAATTATGCCCATCACAATGGGGCTAGTTAAAACTGAAGACGTGGCTGCCCATCTTATTCCCTTCTCTCTCTGGATAGTTGTCCAACACCCTTTTATTCTTCTTCTCATTTTCTTCAACTTCCTATTCTTGTTCTTCTTTTTCTACATATTTTCTCCTCTAGTTGGTTGTTTGGAAAGTTTTCAGCTTTCTTTGAATCACTTTGTGCACATTCGTAGACTCGGGAGAGTGTGTGTTACATCTAAATAGTTGTGTTGAACGAGTGTGTATTTTGCTTGTCTGCTAATATCCCAAGCTTCTATTTCAAAATCCACTTTCACCTCAGGCCATTGACTTCAGTGCTCAGGATGTTTACTTTTGTTCATATAATGCCACTTCCACCACATATTTGTGGTCCAATAAATTCTTACAGTAGGTAAATGTCTTTGTACTTGGTTGCATTTAACAATTTTCTGTTTCTTGTCACATTCTCAACTCTCGGTTGGTAGCTTAACGCCGCAAATGAACAAAAATCATTTGATGTCCGAACAGGATGAGGAAATAGCTGGCCACTCCATTAGACCAACACATTACAGTTGCTAGGTTCATTCCCATATTTTTGTTAACAATTTTCTAGAACTACTTTTATTCACTTTAGGTTGCATTATCAACAGAGTGTAATATCATATCACCCCAAAGTTCATTTGATAATTCAAGTGAACTGCCCCCTCCTTTTTGAAAAGACAATATGGATGTGTCACAACAGCTCGTATTCTGATATATGCATGAAAAAAGGTGCCAATAATGATGCATATATAAGAAGGTCATATTCTCTGCTCCCCTTTTGCAGATCAGCAGATTGCCATTTGACTAACAAGATAATGTATTTCACTTCATGGACCACCCTCATACAATTATAAAAAGCATTGCTCTTTGTTAATCAAATATTAGTAGGAAAAGTAAGCAACACCAATCCCATCACGAGGAACAACCAACTTTTTGCCAACTTGGGCAAGTTTCAAGGTGAAAACTAGGTTGTGTTGGCAAATTTATAATATGGCATCAATATTAATGCTGCCATGGGTGTACAAAAATGCTTTAACGTCCCAATAGGAATTTATCATCCAAAAATGCCCTCAAAACATCTAACCCAAAAAAAAGTCAACCATCTTAAACATGAATAAATTAAAATAAAATACATGAACGAAAGAGCCAGTACATATTGATTTATCCATGCAATTACTATGCATCTCCAATGTCTTCCGAACTTCACAGTGTATCCAATCAATATAATTGTTTAACATGCAATAAAAACGAACAAAAACATTTGTGTGTGGGTGAGTACGCGAGAAAATGAAGCATTGGAAGTTCAAACACACCTGCATATTAGTCATATCCATGATACGCCACCGCATATCCGGCCTCAACCTCACATTCCTCCTCAACATATCCGAAATCACCACTTTCGAGAAATCAATATTAGTAATACTATGAAACCCTGAATCATATAAATGTTCCGAAAGCCGAGAATTCCCACAACCAGGTACAAGAATCAGCATTTTCGATGCGTCCGCCTGTGGCAGTGGCGGTGGTGATGCTGCGCCGGAGGAGGAGGTTGCAGCATCTGCTGCTGCTGCTGCTGCTGGTGATGATGAGAGATGAGAGAGAAGAGGATCTTTGAGTTGAGGCCACTCGGCGTACCACTCAAAAGAATCGTCGCTGCCTCTGATACTGAAGAACTTGTCCCAATTCTCTTTGCTGGTGAAGTCCCCTAGGGTTTGTAGGAGGTCTTCTTGTTGTTTGTCTTTCTTTCCCATTCTCTCGCTAGCTCAGTGAGTGTTTGAGCTCTGTTTGTAAGGGTTAGGGTTTTCAAGGGTTTTAACTTAGAAGTTTGAAGGACGAAGATCGTCGAATGTTATCTTCTAAGCGTGAATTTTATTTTAGGAAATCATAATTAGCCCTTAAAGCAAAATAACCAAAAAATTTTATCTTCAACTTTTCGCGGTTCAGATCGCTTGAAAAAATATTGATCCAATGGTCCAAATACAAAATTTCCTCTCCCCCAATTTTTTGGACAATGACTTTCATTCCTTCCATAATTCTAAGACTAATACCTCACTTTTATCTCTCTATCTCATATTACACATTAATTAGATTATTAATTCTAATTCTAATTAAAAATTATTTTTTAAAAATTTAAATAAACAAATAGACCTTAAAATACATATTATTTGCATCAAAATAAGTCGAATGACTATAATATAGGTCATACTCTATATTAAAATAAAAATACTATAATATTTAAATGGTATAATATGCAAATAATATATATACAATGTGATATATCTATATAATAAGAAAGCTATCATTATTTGTCTTGAGTTTTTTTAGGCTCAGATTATTTTAAAATTATTGATCAAACGATCGAAATTCCTCTTCCAAATTTCATTTTACTCGATTATCAGTTCCAAATGATTATGATTAGTATTTGAATTGAGCTGAGTTTAATTGTTGAGTATAAAATATATATTCTTATTTAAACTTAACTTTACTAGAATTTTACGAGTATTCAAGTTAAAGTCAAATTGAAATTGATTGTAAAAATAATAAAAAATAACTAAATTAAAAAAAAAAGTTATGACATCACAATGAACGGGAAATTCAATTCTCAGTTTGATGTAATTATGATTAAAACTCGAATTGAGCTGAATTCAATTATCGAGTATAAAGTATAAACTCTTGCATTCTCACCATCAAATCTCCATTCTTACCCCCATTTAATTTATCATTATTAAATTACTAAGTCTTTCTTTTTTATACCTACCACATGTTACATACACCATTTTTAAAATAAAATAACGAAATAAGGACAAAAAAAAACAAACCGAAACAAGAAGAAAAAAAAAAGACTAAGCAAAGATTAAATGAACAAATAAAACTACAAAACGCAAAACAACAAGACGCAAAATCGGACATGAAAAAAAAATATCAAGTACAAACACAAAATCGAAAAAAAAAAATCACAAGCATAGATACAAAACCTAAACAAGATAAAAATAACAAATAATCTGAAAAGCTTACATATTTATACACACATATAAATTCTAAATAAAAATTTATTAAACTTGACAGAGATATCAAAACATACAAAAAATAATAAAAATCCATAAAACAAACAGGAAATCAAATATATAATTAAATTGAGAAATAATATTAACATGTTTCTCATTGGAAAAAATCATATTAAAAAAGTATTTTTGTGAGTGCATAAGAAGAAATAGAGAATGAAACCCTAATTATGACAAAATATAATGTGAGTTTACTTATTAAACAGGGTGTATGTAGCATGGGTGTACTGAGTTACTAATGAGGTGTGTATAGAAGGGGTGAATTTAATAGTTTTGATAATGAGAAATTAAATGAGGTGGGAATGGAGATTTATGAGGTGAGAATAGTCTCACCCAAACTTAAATTCAATTGAATTTTACGAATATTTAAGTTGAACTCAAATAAAAACTGATTTTAATTTTTCAACAAAATATTTTTACATTTACGAGAATTCACATGAAACTTTGGATGTTTTCCTCACAAAAGTTACACAAACTCACATTGGAAAAATGGTGCAGAGATAATGTTATGAACTTTAGGTAAAAACATGCAGAAAAATAAATAATTATATTTTTTTTGAAATTTGAGATAAAGTTTATTAAAAAAGTTAAAATTGTGGATGTTTAATCAATAATAATTATATTTCTCATATTTTTGAATTAATATGTTGTAGTAGTTATAGCAACTTGGTAAAAAAAAAAAATTATATATATATATATATATATATATATCAATACTACTTATAAATGTCAGTATCTGTAAAAAAATTTTGATTTTCTATTTTATCCCTAATTATTATAATAAAGTCAATTATATCCACCTATATAATTTCATCTATTTTTTGTTTTTTTACTCATATTTGACTTTTAACTTATTTTGGACTCTTTTATAAGGATTTCTAAATTATTTTGAACACGTTTATTAGTAGTATAGTTGCACACAATTTTATATATTATATGAAAAAGTAAAGTCCTATATATGTTAAATTATTATATCAATGTAGTTACCAGATTAAATTTTACAGTCAAATATATGTTATATTTTTATTTTTTCGTATGCAATAATATTATAAGAGATCTAATCAATCTATTTAACAAAAAAAAATTAATAATTTTATAATATAATTAGATAGGTAATAACTAAAGGGATTGGATAGATACTTAAATAAATGACCGATTAGTTATTCAAAGATTTATAGAATAAATTAATAATTAAATTTAGTAATAATTAAAATATGAATTAATTATTCGGCATTTAATTACTCATATAATTCACATTTTATTTTTAAAAAATATTATTTAAATTTATTTACGTGCAACGCACATTGTGCATTACTAGTATATATGGAGAGAGAAGATGATTCTAATGGAAGTGGTGTGCTGGTTCCACCAAACAGTCTTCTCAAAGAATGTTATGAAGGTCATCAAGGATTTGGTGAATGATGCCAACTTCGACTGCATGGCCACTGAATTTTCTTTGGAGGCCATGTGGCACAGGTGACAAGGGTTGGCCTTAGGCATAGGTCACTTAGCTGTTTGCCTATGGCCGGCCCTAGGCATAGGTCACTTAGGTTACATTACATAATGGTCCATTGAGAAAAGAGGGTCCAACAACTGTTTTATTACTGTTAATATTCTCTCAGACAGTTAGACCGAATCTCTTTCAATGTGTCAGACATCTAATGAAAAAATATGTCAAACACATGTAAGTTCTCTCTCTCTCTCTCTCTCTCTCACACACACACACACACACAAACGCATACAGTGTAAGTGATTATTAATGTTAAAGAAGAAATAGGTGTAGCACTCCAAAAAAAATTTATCAGCATGAAAAATATTCTTAAATAGAAATCATACTATTCCTTTAATCCAATATAGGCTTAAAATATTAAAAATAGATAAAATGTTTTTGACTCTTAATTTAGCTTTAAAAGTTAAATTCTTTATGTGATGAAAGTTTTGAAAAAATATGGTCCTAAACTTGATTTTTTTTTAAACGTGACTTATTTTATAGTTTAATTTATTTTTACGAAAAAGTCTTAAGAACTTTCATATGTAGAAACTATACATGGAAACAACGATATAATGATACATAAAAATATTAGATTCTTTTTCAAATGCCTCCATTACTTATTGAATATTGTAAATAATGTCATTATGAGTTTATTCTACTTGAAGAAAGTTTTTTGAAATATAAATTGATAAAATTTTATCTACAATCAATTATGTTATCAGAAAAAGTGAAGAAATTAGCTATATTAACTATTGAAAATTGTTTATTAGTAAAATGTCAATTTAAAAGCCTGATTAATATTTTAGCATCTCAAAAAATAAACAACATTTATTAAATGTTATTATTTAATATTATGTATATTAATCAAGTATATATATGAATGGGGTCTTGTTCAACATTTCACCTAGGGCCCCTGATAATGCTAGGCCACCGTGACACTGTTGCTCAGATTGATGGAAGTTGAGCATTACCGCTGTGACCATAACATTTCGATAGAATGAATTTAAATAATATGACATCTTGTTAGAAGCACAAGGAAGAAGATTCCTTTTAGGTTTTCTATTGGCAAGGTCAAGAAAATGGACTCTTGAATTTGAATTTGAATTTCAAATTTTATGAAAAACAACTTATGAGCTTGAATTAAGGGTAGAATTAAGAAGTAAAGAATCTGAGCGTTTCTCAATTAGGAAACAAAATTAACATTTAATACTATTGAAACATTATATCAAGGGTATTTTGGAGTTTTAGAAAAATTGTAGACTTAATTACTTATTAGTAAGATAAAAACGGACTTATAACCAAATAAGTTTCCATGACGGACTCAAGTCATTACAAGTCCCTTAAACAAGGACTCAGCCTCAATTTTCACTTAATAATTCATGTGAAAATTTTACATTAATAACATGTTTAGACCTAGCAAAAAGGTCCTATAAAAATACGGAGAATTATGAAGGGGTACTCTAAATTATATTTATTAGCCTTAAAGTACATAACTTTTAATGTTAAGTCCTTTAGTCCTCATCTTCCTAATTTTATTGTATCCATGTATGCTTTTTCACTTTTTATGATTTTTCTTTAACATATCCCCTTAAATCATTTATATTAAATTTGACAGTTATTTTTTTTATTTGAATTTGTTTTATTGTATTAAATATTTCTTAATTTAATGGATGAATTATATTGTTAGTATCTTTGTCATCAAATGTATCTTCTTTCTTTTTCTCCAACCATCAACCATTATTGTTCTTCTTATTCTCCAATCAGTTTTTGCTTTTCTTTATTCTTCTCCAACTAGTTAACGTTAAGTGATCGCCCTAATTCTTCTCCAACTAGTTTTCATTTTTCTTCTACAACATTCAACCATTATCATGTTCGGAATTGTACTTTCATTCATTTTTTGTTCTTTCATTTGGTTCCACGATTATTTGAGTTGTCACATTTTTTATTTCCTTTTTTCGATCAAACTGTTGTTAGACCAAGTCAATTTTGTATCCATAATAAATCGTTTTCTCCATGTTCTCAGTATTGTGCTGTTACACTGTAATTTTCATTCATATTGTTATAACCTCATATAATTTCTATAATATAATATATGATATGTAAATTCTATTTTTGATTTATTCGTCTCTTCATGTTTGTGACTCTATATTTTTTGTACGTGTAATTGTTTGTATGCTCATTTTTTTTTTCAATTTTTATGACTATAATGCTATTTTTTTTTTATTTTGTTAGTTGTGATTGTATCAACAAATGAACTAAGGTTGCCACACTGAGTTGTTACACTATTAAATCAAATGAATGCATAGATTTGTAATCGTAGTGGTTAAACTCTAAAACAATGATGTCATACTATGTTGTCACACTATTAAAACAAAGAAATGTGTGTGTAATTGTCTTGTTCAAGCTGCTCAGCCAATTGTGTTACACTATGATGTCACAATATTAAACCAAACGAACGTGTGTGCAATCATAATGTCTAAGCCATTGTACCAATGATGTCTTTACATTTGGAAAAATTTACCAAAACCCATTGTCACACTATAAATTTATATGCCAAAATAAGAAAAAACTATGACAACAAAAAGTTACTTAAATTAAACAAAAATATGTGAAAACAAAGTGTATCAATAAAGTGTTCGTTGAAAGTGTGACTATAAAAGTGACTTCATATATAGTGGATAGGTAGTGTACTCCAAAGTAAAACATAAAAAATAAAAAATCACATCTCAAATACTATAGTTGTCCCTTTTATATAGAAAATGTGACACCATAGTGTACTTTCAAATTTTTCTTAATTTTAATTTTTTAATTTCAAAATTCCCAAAAAATGTGAAACATATTCCTAAAAAAAATAAAATTTTTTTTTTACTAAATATTGAGTGTTTTCAAAGTTGAAGCGTCGTGAAAGAGAAACATACAGACTTATATGGAAATGATTTATTATGGGTTTTAGTTTTTCAAAACCATTTTAGACAATTGCTACATAGTAAAAGGGTATTCAAGTCTTTCTATATTACCAGAAGACTTTTTCACAAAATATTTTTCACTATGGACTTATTCACTAATAAGTTTAATTTGGTGTACCGGCTTCTGAAGGACTCATAAAAATATAAGAGAAAATTGTAAGTATGTATACGAAATTAGAGTTAATGGTCAAAAAGTACACAACTCTTAATGTTAGGTCATTAAATCCTTATTTTTAGAACTTAATTGTGTACAAGTACACAATTTGACTTTTTTATGATTTTCCTTTGACGGATTTGCCATCCCTTAAATCATGCATATTTCTTTTGACAATTAAGTTGATTTTTGATTTTGTTTTAATGTATTAAAAATTTCCTAATATAATAGAATAATTATATTATCACAAATTTTGCATATAATATTGATTGTGTATATCTTAGCCATTTTAATTTTTTTTTGTCAGTATCCATGCCATTATATCTCTCTTGTCATTAATATATATATACACACACACATAATATTACGAAGTCACACTATAAAACATAATTTCTATTACTCATACATTGTTTTGCTATACTGCATTGATATACTATATTGATGCATTTTAATTTTATAAACCCTTTAAACTGCTATATCAATACAGTGTAGGAGTAATAAAAATTATGTTTCATAGTGTGACTTCGTAGTATTATATGTATGTATGTATGTGTGTGTGTGTATATATATATATATTAACACACACCCACACACATATGTGATCAAAATTCTTTAATTTTAGTACTTTCTAAGATAAGATAATTAAAATTCCTTAATTTTAGTTGTCAAATTTCAAAAGTTTTCAAAAACTTTGAAACATATCCCTAAAAAATGTATATTAGGTTTTTGTTTTAATAGAACTCCTCTCACTCTATATATGAACTCGTTTGGTAGACGTATTATGAGAGGATTAAATATTGGATTGTACTATTTTTTATTTAATCGGGCCTAATACTTTACTGGTAAGCAAATTAGATATTATATTAATTTAAAAAACATATATTAATTGTACACTTATTGTATATTTTTATATGATATACCTGTAATATGGATGTTTTTTAATACCACCAAGAGAGGTGATATTATAATTCAACTCAAACATATTATTCTACACATTTACTATTATAACATCCCAAGTGATAAAATCAAGTTGTCATCAATGTAACAAATATTGACTGAGGGTATTTTTGTCAATTTAACATTAATACGATAAAATAATTCTTTAACTAAACAATCGATTGGATTAAAAAATTACTATCCAATGCTTATATTGTGTATTGTCAAACACTAGATAAAATTACATATTATTGTAATACTATATTTGATATTGTCTTTTATCCATCTGTATTATATTAGACTGTATTACTTTATCCAATCCATCAAATTTTTAATACGGCAACCAAACGAGTCGTATATATATAAAAAAATAAAGTAGATATATAATAATAATAATTATTATAATAATAATAATAATAACAATAATAAAATAGATATATTGTTTGTCTTGAACTTTTCGCGACTCATATCGTTTGAGAAAATTATTGATCCGACGGTCCTAATGCAAAAATTTTCCCCTCAATTTTTTGAACAAGACTTTCATGCCTTTCACAGTTCTAAGACTCATATCTTTCTTATAACTCTATCTCTATCTCATACTATTTGATGCTTACGCAACTCACACGTCTCTCTGAGTCAACTTTATCTCTCTCTCTCATATACTGTGATGACCATTATAAAAATTAATCGCTAACAAATTAATTAGGTTGTTAATTATGAAATACAAATTCTTTGAATGAAAACAAGTAGAATGACTATAATATTCGAATGGTAAAATAGACAAATAATATATGTGTAATTTGTGATATATCTATATAATGAGGGAGCTAATATTATTTGTCTTGAGTTTTTTCACAGTTTAGATTCTTTGCATGAAAACGAGTCGAATGATTATAATATAAGTCATATTTCGTATTGAAATAAAAATACTACAACATTCAAATGATATAATAGGCGAATAATATATATCTAATTTGTGATATATCTATATAATAAGGGAGTTAACATTATTTTTCTTGAGTTTTTCGCAGCTCAGATTATTTTAAAAATATTGATCAAACGGTCGCAACTCCTCCAAATTTTTTTTCCGCACAAAAATTAAAAGAATCGTTTCATTTTATTCAATTATCGGTTTGAAGTGATTATGATTAGGATTCGAATTGAGTTGAATTTGATTGTCGAGTATAAAGTATATATTCTTACTTAAACTTAACTTTGCTTGACTTTTACGAGTATTCAAGTTGAAGTTAAATTGAAATTGATTGTAAAAATAATAAAAAAAATTATGGTGTCACTGTGAATGAGAATGGATAAGAATCAGTTTGTAGGTTTAAGAAATAAATGTTAATTGAGTCGAACTTAAATTCAATTATCAATTTGACGTGATTATAATTAAGATTCGAATAGAGTTAAATTTGACTGTGGAGTATAAAGTATAAATTCTTACTTAAATTTCAATTCGATTGAATTTTACGAATATTCAAGTTGAACTCAAATAGAAACTAATCTTAATTTCTTAACAAAATTTTTTACATTTACGAGAATTCACGTGAAACTTTTGAATGATTTTCTCACAAAAGTTACACGAACTCACATTGAAAAAATGGTGCAGAGATAATATTATGAACTTTAGGTAGAAACCTACAGAAAAACAAATAGTCATATTTTTTTAAAAAAAATGAGATAAAGTTTATTAAAAATGTTGAAATCGTAGATATTTGATTAATAATAATTATATTTTCTCAGATGTTAGAATTAATATGTTTTAGTAGTTGTAGCGTGACTTTTGTTATATAAAAGTTTGATTATATATGTTTTGGATACATGTTGAACAATATTAATTTGATCGTTGTATTGTTGAAAATGTATTATACATTGCCTTTATTTATGAACAAATATTTATAATTTTTTACGAGTAACGTACTGCTTTAGGTACGCACAATTATTAGTGTGTGTGTATATATATATATATATATATATATAGGAGATGAAGAGGTGTTGGAGACAAACACACCAGGTAATGTAGAGATAATTAAATGTTGGGTTAGTTTCCAAAATCGTTTTTAAAAAACTTATTTACAATAAAAGGATATTCAAGTCTTTCTATGTCTTAAGTGGACTTTTTTATAAAATATTTTTTCCTATATACTTTTTGACAATTAAGTCTAATTTCATGTACCGGCTTCCAAAGGACCCAAAATATAATTCAATTAGAAAATTTTAAGTCCAATACATAAGACCCATAATTAAAAATCAATAAATGACTTAGTTGTATTATTTATTGAGAAAATATGCAAAAAAAAAATTAAAAATTAAAATGCCACAACTTAATTTGTATTTCCTTATCTCGAATCAAAAAACAAAAAATATATATTTCGAATGAATACAATTTAATATTTATTATTATTATTATTACCTAATTTATATATTTTGGTTTAGCCCCATTTTCATTGGGCTGATGTGAAGACAATCCTTTTAAATAAATTGTAATAATGATACCTTCTCCGTCGAAAAAAAAAGAGATTACAATAATAGAAATAATAATACCATCTCTAATCCGTACTTTTTTTTAAAAAAAAAGAAGGTAAAATAACTCTTAAAAATCTTCTCCAATGTTAAACCTATACGCATATCAAATGAAAGAAAACATTTTTTTAAACTCAAATCTTTAACAATGAGATTACACTTTTCTTTAAAGATGCATTGGTCATATTTTACCCTCTTTTAAATTTGAGTTTGTCATCATTTAAATTTGAATTTCTCTTCCTTTAAAAAAAAGTTTGTTCATTAAAATAGTGTATGAATCAAGTTTTTTACTTTTTTTTTTACTCAAATTTGAGTAAGGGGTTAAGTCTCATCAGAGCTGTACCATAATATTCCTCTTTTCAAAGTTATTCTCATTGGCCATCTTCTTTTTCTCCTCTCTCTCACCACCTCTACCTGCAATTCCTCACCAATGGTTTCAGATTTGGTGGGTGGTTCAAATTAAGAATTGATTGGATGTGATTGAATGTGAATCTGCTTTTTTATGTCACTTTGTTTTGTTTATTTGTGCTATTTCGGTTGGTTTCTGTTGGGTAAGTGGAGATAGAGAAGTTGTGAAGATTTGAGTACTCTAATTTTTTGAAGTTTGTGGACTCTGAATACTTTTTTTTTAGAATTTTGATTATTTTTATTGATTTGTCTTGATGCTATGTAATTGTATTTATTTGTTCTAGCTTTAGCTTTAAGTTACTTTTGAATATTTTGAATGTTTATTAGGTTTCTAATTGTCAAATAATCTTTCTAGGAAAATGAAGGATATATCATATACTCAACCGATTGTGAATGTCAATATTTAGAATACATCAAATGTTGCCCTAGATACAGAAAGTGGAGATAATACAAATGATGAAAAGCGACAATGTACTTCCACATCAGAGGTATGAGGTTTTTTTAGAAAGTATGGAAATCAAGACAATGTTACAAAGGCAGAATGCAACAAATGTAAGATTGAGTATAATGTTGCTAGTAACTATGAAACTGGTAATTTATGGCGTCATTTAAAGACATGTTTGAAAGAACGTGACGTGGGCAAGATGATTTTAAGTCAAAGTCAAGGGTCTATTACTGCACGGTCTTTGAAGTTTAATGAAGAAATTTTTTTAGAGATGTTAATACGTGTAATAATTAGATATGATTTGCTCTTTCAATTCGTTGAGTATGAATGTGTTAGACAAAGCTTTAGCTACTTAAATGCAGATGTCAAATTTATTACAAGAAATACTACTAAGATTGATATTCTGAAATTGCATGCAAAAGAGATGCATAGGTTGTCTGTTTTCTTGCATGACACACTTGGCAGGATTAGTTTGATTTCTGATTTGTGGACATCTATTGCTACCGATGGGTATTTAAGTCTCACGGCACATTTCATCGACAAAGATTGGGTATTACAAAAAAAAATTTTGAATTTCTCTTACATGCCTCCTCCACATAGTGACATTGCACTAGCTAACAAGATTTATGGTTTGTCACAAAATGGGGGGTTGAGAAAAAGTTGTTTTCAATTACTTTGGATAATGCTTCTGCAAATGATGTCATGGTTGATATGCTTAAGAATCAACTTTATTTGATAGATGTTTTGCTTGGTGATGGTGGGTTTTTTCATATTCGTTGTTGTGCTCACATTCTAAACTTGATTGTGCAAGAGGGGTAGAAAGAAGTAGATTTAGTTGTGGAAAAAGTTAGAGAGAGTGTCAAGTATGTAAAAGGTTCTCAGGCAAGAAAACCAAAATTCTTAGAGTGTGTTGCATAGACATCTTTAGATAGCAAAAAAATTTGAGGCAAGATGTTCCTACTAGATGGAACTCAACATATTTGATGCTTGCAAGTGCAATTTACTACCGTCGTGCCTTTTGTCATTTGTAACTTGTGAATTCTAATTTTAAACATTGCACATCTCAAGAGGAATGAATCAAAGTTGAAAAAATTCAGATGTTTTTAAAAATTTTTCTATGATACTATTGTTATCTTTTCTAGCTCCAAATACCCCACATCAAACTTGTACTTTTAGTAAATTTTCAGTATTCAATTGACTTTGAATAGAGAAATGCAAAGTTTGAATACTTTTATGATAAGAATGTCTTGTCAAATACATGGAAATTTTGAGAAGTATTGATTGGAGTATAGAGTGATATTGGCCATTGCAATTGTGTTTGATCCTCCCTATAAACTTGACTTTGTGGAGTGGTGTTATAAGAAACTTTATGGTGAGGGCTCTCTTGAGTATTTTCATATTCGAGACAAACTTTTTTCTCTATTTGATGAGTATATGAGCAAATATGTTGTCACCTCTTCTTCTCAATCATCGATTGTTTCCCGTGGTGGTCTAGTTGTTTGTGAGTCAATCTTGAACCCACAGCCTGTGTTAGATTTAAAAGTATTTAATTTTTTATTTTATAGTTTTTACTATATTAGATTAATAATATTGATAGTTTATGATTTGAAAGTTTGTGATTTTGATAATGTAGGCATTTGTCATTGAGAGCAATGCATCTGGTCTTAAAACACAAAAAAGTCAATTACAATTGTATTTGGATGAGCCTACGGTTGACATAGAAACATAACTTCTTATTCTTGATTATTGGAGAGCTTATCCGTATCATTGTCCGGAACTTGCTATTATGGCTTTTGATGTGTCAACTATTTTAATTTCTACGGTTGCTTCAAAATCAGCTTTTAGTATTGGTGGTCGGGTTCTTGACCAATACTGTAGTGCTTTGAAGCCTCAAGTTGTGAAGCTTTGATGTGCACTAGGGATTGGTTATGTGTAGAAAAAGATAATAAATATAATTTGTGATGACTGCGATATTTAATTATTTTTACAAATATTGAATTCTTATTTATATGTTTTCCTTATTGTCATTTTGAAAATTTACAAGTGCAATTGGAAGAGCCGGTAGAAGATGTTATAAATCCGACTTTGAACAAAATTAAGGAGTATGTGTCGGTGCAATGTTCAAATGTGATTGTAGATCTTGATTGTTGATGTGAGTGAGTCATAAAACCTAACTCTTCTTCTCAATCTTATGTGTTTGTTTTTATTTTTTGTCACAATAACCATTATATTTTTATTGGGGTTGAAAGCTTAATATATTTTTTGGGAGGATGTTGACCAAATTTAGGAGATGAAGAGGATTTGAAAGATGTTTTTAATATTGTTTTGGGATATTTGTAAAACTTTTTGAATATTTGTAATGTTGTGGACATTTGTATTTGTTTTGGAATATTTGTGATGTTTTTAATGTTTTTTTTTTATGTAAAACAGGTCTAATTTTTCATTTTTTTGTTATGTAATGTCGGCTTGGGTCGTGTTTATCCAAACACGACCTGTGTAAATCTCAGATCACAGGTCGTGTCGAGTAAGTTGTATTTCGAGTCAAGTCGTATTCGTGTCCAAATGACCTAACTCATTTAACTCGCAAGTCGTGTTTGGACCCCACTGAGACCCCGTTGCCACAACACTTCTCATCTCTCTTCACACACACACGCACTCGCACTCGCACTCGGACCCAAAACCCACCACTAAAACATCACCTCGACCTCCAATAGTCCCCACCATTGAAATCACCACCTTCACTCACCTACAACAGAATCAATAAACACAAAATCACCCCCACACTGCACCAGATCAGATAGATCCTCTCTCTCTCAAAACCACCACCATCCAGTCTCTTATCCGATCACCAGTGCTACCTTTCTCAGAAACAATTTAAAACTAAAATTAACAATATCAGTAATAAAAATCAACACTATAAACATTTCTTTAATTCAATTTGTGACAGCGAGTCTTGAAGCTTTAT
>CM042184.1:10062188-10079426 GCA_023539305.1 Ilex asprella
ATATATATATATATATATAGACACACACACACACATAAATATTACGAAGTCACACTATAAAAACCTAATTTCTATTACTCCTACACTATTTTGCTACACTATATTGAAACACTTTAAATTTATGTAATTCTTAAACCCTAATTTCTATTACTCGTACATTGTTTTAATACACTATATTGATACATTTTAATTTCATAAACCCTTTGAACGGTATCAATACAGTATATCAAACCAGTGTAAGAGTAATAAAAATTATGCTTCATAGTGTGATTTTGTAGTATTATATGTATATATATGTGATCAAAATTCTTTAATTTTAGTACTTTCTAAGATAATTAAAATTCCTTAATTTTAGTTGTCAATTTTCAAAAGTTTCCAAAAACTTTGAAACATATCCCTAAAAAAAATAGAGAGAATTATTATGGGTTTTAATTTTCCTAATTTTAGGTTTTTGTTTTATTAGAACTCCTCTGTCTCTCTCTCTATATAATAATAATAATAATAATAATAAAGTAGATATATTGTTTGTCTTGAACTTTTTGTGGTTCAGATCATTTGAGGAAATTATTGATCTGACGGTTCTAATACGAAATTTTTCCCCTCAATTTTTTGGACAAGACTTTAATTCCTTCCATAATTCTAAGACTCGTATTTTTCTTATAACTCTCTCTTTCTATCTCATACTATTTGATGTTTACACAACACACACGTCTCTCTTAATCAACTTTATCTCTCCCTCTCACATACTGTGACGACCAGTATAAAAACTAATTGGTAAAAATTTAATTAGGTTGTTAATTATGAAATACATATTTTTTGTATGAAAACGAGTCAAATGACTATAATATTCAAATCATATAACAGACGAATAATATATATGTAATTTGTGATATATCTATATAATAAGGGAGCTAACATTATTTGTCTTGAGTTTTTTCATGGTTCAGATTCTTTGCATGAAAACGAGTCAAATGATTATAATATAAGTCATATTTCATATTGAAATAAAAATACTACAATATTTTAATGATATAATAAGCAAATAATATATATCTTATTTGTTTTTCTTGAGTTTTTTGTAACTCAGATTATTTTAAAAATATTGATCAAAAGATCGAAACTCCTCCAATTTATTTTCTCGCACAAAAATTACAAGAATCATTTCATTTCATTCAATTATCGGTTCGAAGTGATTATGATTAGAATTCGAATTGAGTTGAATTTGATTGTCGAGTATAAAGTATATATATTCTTGCTTAAACTAAACTTTGCTTGACTTTAGTAGTATTCAAGTTGAAGTCAAATTGAAATTGATTATAAAAATAATAAAGAATAATTAAATAAAAAAATTTTTTGGTGTCACTGTGAATGAGAATATCTAAGAATCAGTTTGTAGGATTAAGATAGAAATGTTAATTGAGTTGAACTTAAATTCAATTCTTGGTTTAACGTGATTATGATTAAGATTCGAATTGAGTTAAATTTGACCGCCGAGTATAAAGTATAAATTCTTGCTTAAATTTCAATTCGATTGAATTTTACGAATATTTAAGTTGATCTCAAATAGAAACTAATCTTAATTTCTCAACAAATATTTTTACATTTACAAGAATTCACGTGAAAATTTTGGATGATTTCCTCACAAAAGTTACATGAACTCACATTGAAAAAATGGTGCAGAGATAACGTTATGAACTTTAGGTATAAACCTTCAGAAAAATAAATAGTTATATTTTTTTGAAATTTGAGATAAAATTTATTAAAAATGTTGAAATCGTGGATGTTTGATCAATAATAATTATATTTTCTCAGATGTTAGATTAATATGTTGCAGTAGTTGTAGTGTAACTTTTGTTATATAAATGTTTGATTATATATGTTTTAGATACAAGTTGAACAATGTTAATTTGATTGTTGTATTGTTGAAAATGTATTATACATTGCCTTTATTTATGAACAAATATTTATAATTTTTTACGAGTAATGTAGTGCCTTTAGATACGAACAATTATTAGTATATATATGTAAGAGATGAAGAGGTGTGGAAGACAAACACACCAGGTAATGTGGAGATAATTAAATGTAGGGTTAGTTTCCAAAATCATTTTTAAAAAACTTATTTACAATAAAAGGGTATTCAAGTAAGTAGACTTTTTTATAAATCATTTTTCCTATATACTTTTTGACAATTAAGTATAATTCATGTACCAGCTTCCAAAGGACCCAAAATATAATCTAATTAGAAAATTTTTAAGTCCAATACATAAGACCCATAATTAAAAATCAATAAATGATTTAGTTGTATTATTTATTGAGAAAATATACAAAAAAAATTAAAATGCCCCAACTTAATTTGTATTTCCTTATCTCGAATAAAAAAATAAAAAATATATATTTTGAATGAATGCAATTTATTATTTATTATTATTATTATTACCTAATTTATAAAATTTGGTTTAGCCCCAATTTCATCGGGCCGGAGGATAATCCTTTCAAATAAATTGTAACAAAGAGACCTTCTCCAACGAAAAAAAAAGAGATTACAATAATAGAAATAATAATAACATCTCTAATCCTTACTTTTTTCTAAACTTTTTTTTTTTACAAAAAAAGTCAAATAACTCTTAAAAATCTTCTCCAATGTTAGACCTATATTCATACCAAATGAAAGAAAACATTTTTTAAGCCCAAATCAAGGAAGAACTTTTTTTAAACTCAAAGTTTTAACAGTGATAATACACTTTTTTGTAAAGATGCATTGGTCATATTTTACTTTTTTTTTTTAAATTTGAGTTTGTCTTCATTTAAATTTGAATTTATCTTCTCTTTAAAAAAAGTTTGTCCATTAAAATAGTTTATACCAAAATTGATGGTGTAAAATCTAGTGTGTGAGCAGAAGACGTGAACAATGTTAGCTAACGCAGATCTGAGCTGCGAGTCTCGTGAGAATTGTTGTGGAAAGTTAGATGGAGTAAGGGGTTGCACAGTAAAGGTATAGTGGTTCACCGGCCCAAGGAGCTCGGCTAGCCCACTCTTTAATGGAGACTCTGGCTTCTTTTTTCTTTATTGATAACTTGAGTGATTTTCAGAACAGTGTATGCGATGCTAGGGTTACCTCCCTCTCTCAATGGAGGAATTGATTAGTATATACAGACTAATTCCTACTTATTAGGGATTTACGTCGAGATCTTTGTCTCATATCCATGGGATCTCCCTTGACTTTAGGAGAAGATCTTGGTTATTCGAGATTCTGTTCCTTGATTGCAGCCTCCTTCCTTGTTGTGGGTGTATGTTGTTAGTCAGTTACCCTTCGGGCCTCTTCTCTGACGCCTTATTTAATGGAATCCTTTGGTCTTGACCCGCGTCCTCTAGTGTTATTTCCTGACCTCCGGATATGACCTCTCAACCTAACCTGCCTAGTTTGCACGTGAGGTTTATTTTAGGTATCATCAGTTGTCCCCCAGCAAATGTGGGTTGTCTTTGACAATTTTTCTGTAATCATGATTTCCTCGATTCCCGCATATTTTGCAGCACACGTCCTTCAAGCTATAAATGCCCAAACTGTTACGGGGTTCGCCTTTCCCCACTGTTTAACTTCCTTCTTCGCTCTTTTCCTTTTTGTCTCTTGGCCTCCTAAGTTCAGGGTATCCCATTTTCCCCAACAAAAATTGAATTTTCTTGGTTGATTTGGAGGCTTTTTCTGTTCCTTTCTTCTGGTTCCTCTCTTGGTTGCGGTTCGCCTCCCCTCCTAGACTAGGTACGTTTCTTGTTCTTTCCACTTCTTTCCCGCTCTGGATCCCTCAAGTTCGAGGTGGTTATTACATTTCTGGTCCTTTTGCTTCTTCTATTTTTGGAATCAGGACTATTTCTTGGCCTCTCTCCCCTTTTTCATAGATTGGGTCGCTATTGTGCGGATCCTTGGCGTCGGGAGTTACTGTGCTGACCCTAGGGTTATTAGGGATTGCTTGGGTGGAGTTCCCCTTCTCTATCGCAAATGTAATCTTCCTTTTTCTTGTCCAAACATGTCTACCCTTTGGAAGCCACCCCTTCTCGTGTTCCCCCACAGAAAACAAGTCTGCCGAGGAGGATGTAGATTTAGGGGAGATGGGAGATGAAATCGACAATTTCTTGGGTGTCGATTCTATTGACACCCCGGAAAAGGGAGTAGAACTCCCTTCTTCGTCTTTGCCTTCATCCCACAATGTTGACAAAGGAAAAGCAAAAGTAAGTGGCTTTGAAGTCTTAGGCATTCCCGAGGGGTTGAGTTCTGCCTATAAGGCAGCCATGAGTTCAGGCGCCAGCGAGCTTATTCCTTTTTCCATGAGGGTTGCTAGTGCCCGCTTTGGTTTTCCTTCGGGTGTTGATTGTTGGTGTCCTGATGCATTTACTTCTTATTGTTTGTCAGTGGCTGGGAAGGTCTGCTTCTCCTTAGTCGCTTTCGAGAATGACCTTCGATTCCCTCTACATCCCTTTATCCAGAATGTTCTGCAACATTTCAATGTCTGTCCTGCCCAGATTACTCCTAATTTCTGGGGCATTTTAACTGGCCTCCTTGTTTTCTTTAAGGAGCATAAACTGGGGGTTCACACCGTTTTTCTTTCTTATGAAGTATTTTGACGTCAAATATATCCCTAACGATGGTTTCCTGAGCTCAATGCTGAGGAAAAATGAATTTCCTGTGCTCTAGACGGTTGCTCGTCGGCGAGGTATCCTGACCTTATCCAAGCCCTGGGTCCTTGTCAAGGAGGGATTCAGCCTTCCAGAGGAAACGATCGAAGCTCCCCTTCCTCTCTCTATTGAATTCCCTATACCTCCTCCTACCGTTAAGACTGAAGGGGCGATAGGCGATCTTCCTCCTCCAGATTCTTCTTCAATGGAACCTTCTAATAAGGACCGCCTAGCCAAATTGAGCCGACTAAGGAGGGGCAGAAGTGGAAACAAATGTAAGGGAGAGGTTAGAACAAGTAACGACTCTGCCATTGCACCCAAGGTGCCAAAGTTAGAGCTGCCACCTATTCCCCCCTCTTCTACCCGGGTTATCCCTACCCTTTCATCAAGCTCTCAGTGTGTAAAGAAAACCTCCCTTCCTCAGGGGGTGAGGCTTCCTCCTTCTGGGGAGGTTGAGGGACCAGGTACTGACTCGACCTCGCCTTCTCATGCCGAGGTTGAAAAGGTTTTGGAGACAGCGTCTTAGGTCCTTCCACAAATTTTTTCCTCTTCTAGCCCTGCCAAAGAATCTTCTCTTCCTCCTTCACAAGGCCTTGGAGTTGAGAGTGGAGGTCCTCCTAAGACCTCAATTGGAGGGGTCTCTCTTATTGACAATGTCAGACGTGCTTCAGAGGCCATTACCTCGATTATCCCAGAGTCTGACATTCAGAAGGCTGCTGCTATGCCTCTTGGAGCCTCCCTTTCCACCATCTTGTTTGGTTTTGCTTCAGTAAGTGTTTGATCTTTTGAACTTTCTTTTACTTTATGACTATCTCATGCTAGCTTCAGCTTTTGCGATTTTTCTGGAATCCAGGTAGCTATTCATGCAAGTGGCATGCTAAGGCGAATCCAACCTTTGGAGGGTTCTGCCAACGCTTCCAAGGCTCTTAAGCTTAAGAACGCAAAGTTGACCTCAGCCAACGGCGATCTCAAGTCCCAAATACAGGATTTACGAGCACAGATAGAGAAGCAGGCCTCTCTAAATAGAAACTTAGAAGGTGAACTTCAGCGAGTTAAGGGAGAGCTGGAGAAGGTGAAAGAGGATCTCAGGGTAAAAATCGACGGTTGGATCAGGGCCAGCCATAATGCCCTTGAGGCCACGAGTTCTTATAATACCATGAAAAGGGAGTACAACATATTGGCCGAGGCGAATGACGTCATTCGAAAAAGAGCTTGATGAGCTGAGAACTACTTCTAAGGGGAAGGATGATCTGATTGCTAAGTTGGCAGACAACGTCACTACTGAGTGGGCCAATGGATGGATGGCTAGCTTTCCAGGACAAAACTGAGGAAGCCTATCCTAATCTTGACTTCAACTTTGGGCTGGCAGAAGCCGAGATTTGAACTGGTGAGAAGGAGACGTCCCAGACAGTTGGTGGGGATAACTCTTTGGCTCACCCTGTTCCTTCTACTGAGGTCCTGGCTCAAAATGTTTCTATTCCTCCAGTAACTTCTGTTGCTGCCACTCCGGTTATCACCTCTGAAGCTTCCTCAGTTCCTGCCCCTAGCGATCTCTTAACCTCTGCTCCCTTTTCTGCCGACCCGGTTGTTAGAGCTCTGACTGAAGTTGAGGTCCAAACGCAATTGCCTAGTCCAGAGATTCCATCTCTCATTGCTTCAGAGTCTATATCTGCTGATCCGCCAGGCTCCTTGGCTACTGAGCCACAAAGAGATCTTCCTCTTGCTCCTTGAATTTTTCGGCTGTTTGAACTTAGCACGTTTTTTTATTTGAATTGCTTCTGACTTCGCAATCTGGAACGCAACGTTTGTTTTGAAATATAGCTGTGATGTGAGATGCATTTGAATTGTCATTCCATTATGTTCTTTCTTGTTTCTTGTTATTCTGTATTCCCTTTGCCCCCTGCTCTGAGAAGTGCATCAGTTCTTCTTAGGGCAAAATTATCGAGTTAGAGCAAAATTGCCATGTTCTTTTTGCCCCATCCTGCTTTAAGGAGGTCTCCAAGCCTTCTTGAAGGAAGTTAATCGATACTTTCGTGGTGCTGCTACATAATAGACTTGATCATTCCCATAGTAGCAGGAGATATGTTGGATCTGGCAGAGTGAGCAACCTGATTTTTCTCATAGGAATGGATCTCTACTTAGAGGAGGTTTGACAGACCTCAAAGGAGGGTTTATGCGGCCCCAAAAAGACATGTGAAGTCCTAAAACTTGAGAACTGACCTCCATAGCCTTCCTTGTGTATTTGATTCAATGCTGGAATTGCTTGAGATGGATGAGGGGTATTTGGGAAGTATTGGGGCCCCTGAGGAAATGTTCTTTGCTGGATTAGCTGACCTCAAGAGGTCTTCCCGAGCTCCCCTGGATGTTAGCTGACGGTGATCGCGCTTTTGGTGGATTAGAATAGAATTCTGACTGTGCCTGATTCATGTGATCATCTTCTCGCCGAGGAAGCAATTGCCTTAATGATTTAAGAAATTTGGTGGAACCCACCGACTTCACCTTTGACACTTTTCTTGACCCTTTAAATTCTAGAGTTTCTTTATAAATTGGCTAAAAAACTGTTATTTCTATTTTTGCATGCCTGGTATAATGCGAGTCACTGTCTCTTACCGCATTTATTCGTTTACTTTCCAAAACCGTAACTGCCCCCATTAATTAGGAAATCCAAGAGGCCCCCGACTCTACTATTAATGAAGCCCTTGGTTCGTTGAATCTAGTGATGGCCCTTTCTAGCTTTTAAAGTTTCTTGGTTCAAAGCTTCTTGGTTTATTTCTTTTTCTCGTGTCTTTTTCCGTAAGGATCTTCTTTGTCTTCATCTTTTCCCTGAGACTCTCATGGCTGCTCCACCCTCTCTTCTCTTCAAACATCGCACTTTTTTCGGGATTGACTGGAAGTTCGAATCTCGTTTCTTGGTTCCCTCTTCGATGACTTCCCAAGAATTGGATGAAGCTAAGAAACGGTTCTTTCCTGAGTTAGACTTGCCTCTTAGGGTCCCTACCCTAGATGAGCCTCCTAATTATCTTCCTCGAGGGGAAGTTTATTTTTTTGAAGGCGCCTTAGAGATGGGTCTTGGTCTTCCTGTCCACCCTTCTGTCGAGTGTATTCTGGAGTATTATAGTTTGCTTCCTCCCGTTTATCTCCTCCAGGATGGGCTGTGTTAATCAGCTTCTTCCGGTTCTGGCACCTCCAGGATAATGACGAGTTCCCCACAACCGCCGAGTTTCTGTACTTCTATGACCTCGAAGATGACGAAGTCCCCTGTTTCAGATGGAGACACTTCTCTAAGCGCCGGCTGCTGCTTAACATTCCTTCCCCATGCCAGGGGTGGTTCAGCCATTTTTTTTGCCTCTGGGGATTCTTGGAGGTCTATTGAGGACCGCCGATGGGAAAATAGGGTCCCCCATTCTTGGAAGAACTTTGACCACATAAGTAAGGGCATCGACAGTTCTCTTGATCATTCCCTTTTTCTAACGTCATGTTCTAACTTTTGCTTTATTGTGCAGTCGTGCCTGACCCAATTTTTCCAGAGGCTATGAGGATTGAGAAAGTGAAGCAATCCGCCCCTATGCCCTTCTCAGAATTGATGACGTCTGATAACTTTTTCCTGTTCAGTGCAGTGGCACCTTCCATTGACTTTCACTTCTATTCCAGTTCGCCAGATTTCTTCCCCTCTAAGTCTGAGGAGGATGAGGAAGTTGGTCCGTCCTCCAAAAGGTGCAAGCTATGCGAGTCCACCTCATTCTATGATTCCTTTTTGGGAGCAATTTTGCTTTCTTCTTCTAAAGCCAGGCTTCTCAACTCACTCTCTAAAGCCGAGAAGGAGATGGATGAGCTAAAGGAAGAGAATGGCCGACTAAGGGGGGAGGTGGCCGTGCTGAAGAAATGTTTGAGGGAGGACTACTAATTCTTCCTCCCAGAAATTTTGGAGGGTCTCTTTATGCAACAGTCGTTTTATCCTTTGATGTAATCCGAATAACTTTTCTTTTTGTTGCTCATCTGCTATGTTTTGGATGGATAGCTGATCTTGGTCCTTAAGATCTAGCGAGCTCACCTAATTTTATGAGTCACAGAGCTCATCAAAATCTGCACAATTTACCCTCTTCTTCATGAACTGAATAATTCATGTCGAGCTGTGGGGCCCACTTCATGAACAGTATAATTCATTGTTAGCTATATAATTTATTCCACGAATAGAGCAGTATCTCGTCTTGTGCTTATAGAACTCTACTCCAAGTTATGAATTGGATGAATTCATTTTGAGCTATGGTTCTTTACTTCGAGTTATGAACTGAATAGTTCATCATGAGCTATAGAGCTTTATTCTGAGTTATGAACTAAGTAGTTCATTATGAGCTATAGAGCTCCTCTTTAAGTTATGAGTTGAATAGTTCATCAAGAGCTGTAAAGCTCTCTTTTAAGTTATGGACTGAATAGTTCATCATGAGCTGTAGAGCTCTTCCTTAAGTTATGAACTGAGAAGTTCATCGTGAGCGGCATAGCTCTTCTCTAAGCTATGAACTGAATAGTTCATCGTGAGCTGTAGAGCTCTTCTTTAAGTTATGAACTGAGTAGTTCATCATGAGTTGTAGAGCTCTTCTTTAAGTTATGAACTGAATAATTCATCATGAGCTGTAGAGCTCTTCTTTAAGTTATGAACTGAATAGTTCATCATGAGCTGTAGAGTTCTTCTTTAAGTTATGAACTGAATAATTCATCATGAGCTATAGAGCTCTATTTTGACAGTTTGCTCAAGGTTAAATCAAAAACTCATCATTTTATTGAAAAATTGTTTCATTACAAAAGAGGTTTATTGAAAAAACCTTTTAAGATGCTCTGCATTCCAAGAGTGAGGCAGGATTTTTCCTTCCTCTGTTTGCAACTCGTAATTCCCAGGTCTGACCACCCTCTATATAATATAGGGCCCTTCCCACTTAGGTACTAACTTCCCATGAGTAGGATCCTTCCTTGCAAGTAGAAGTTTCCTGAGCACTAGGTACCCAGCCTTAAAGCTTCTGTGTCTAACCCTTTTGTCATAATATCTTGTTGTTTTTCTTTGGTAATCCCTCATGCGGTGTAGCGCCTCGTCCCTCTTTTCGTCCAAGAGATCTAGATTCAACAGGAGTGATTCATCATTGAGTTCTGCATCCGCAAACTCGGTTCTGGGTGATAGGAGCCCCACCTCGACAGGTGCTGCTGCTTCAGTACCGAAGGCTAGAGCAAACGGGTTTCCTGGGTTACAGACCTGGCTGTGGTCCTGTAGGCCCATAGAACTTCAGGAAGGTATTCCACACATTTACCCTTTAGGTCCCCAGCTTGGTTTTTAGAGCTACTTTAACGGTCCTAATGGTCACTTCTGTCTGCCTATTGGACTGAGGATGAGTCGAGGCTGAGATATAGTTTTTTATACCGAGCTCGGCATAGAAGTTTTTAAACTTCGGGCTGTCAAACTGTTTTTCGTTGTCGGATACAATAGCTCTTGGAACTCCAAACCTACAAACTATTGACTTCCGAACAAAGTTTTGTATCTTCTATTCGGTGATCGTTGCCAATGGTTCGACCTCTGCCCATTTGGTGAAGTAATCAATCCCAACTATGGCAAACTTGAATTGTCCCACTCCTGTGGGGAGGGGCCCAAGTATATCTGAACCCCATTGCTGGAATGGCCAAGGGCTCACCACCGAGGTTAATAGCTCAAGTGGACTATGAGAGATATTGGCGTGTTTTTGGCAGATCTTGTATTTTTTAACCAAGTCTGTGGCATCCTTGAGCATAGTGGGCTAGTAGTATCCCTGCCTTAGTGCCTTTCCTGCTAAGGCCCGAGCTCTGACGTGGTTTCTGCAGATTCCCTCGTGAACCTCTCTGAGTATATAGTTAGCATCTTCATCTCCCACGCATTTAAGGAGCGGTGTTGAAAAGCCATGTTTGTAAAAATTTTCCTGCAAAATAGAAAATCTAGCTGACCTGGTTCTCAGCTTTGCAGTTTCTCTGGGATCCTCCGACAAGGTTCCCTGCTACAGGTATCCCATGATGGGATCCATCCAGCTTGGCTGGGCTAGGATTGAGAGTACTTCTCCTTCCTTGATTGTGAATGTAGGTTCTGCTAGGTACTCCACTGGCATCAGTCTATCCAAGTTTTCTTGCGAGGCAGTTGCCAGTCTTGTCAAAGCATCTGCTCGTGAATTTTCTGATTTGGGGACGTGTCTGATTTTAACCTGCACAAATTTTTTGATTAGCTCTTGTACTTTTCTGAGGTAAAGAACCATTTTTTCACCCCTTGCTTCATAGAACTCCTCTATTTGCTTCACCACTAATTGAGAGTCACTGTAAACCTCTAGCTGTTCTGCCGCCATAGAGTGAGCGAGATTGAGCCCAGCAATAACAGCCTCATATTTGGCCTCATTGTTTGAAGCTTTGAACCCGAACCTGAGGGCGTATTCAACATCCACCCCATCTAGAGAGGTCAGAATTAAACCTGCACCGCTCCCTTGAGCATTAGCAGCTCCATCTATAGAAAGCTTCCAAATAGGGAGGTCGGGTACTAGCTGTGTGGCCTCCTTGGGTGTTGTTGTCATGAATTCTGCGATGAAATCTGCTAAGATCTTCCCCTTGATGGCGGTCTTTGGCTTGTACATGATGTCAAATTCGCTGAACTCTATAGCCCACTTAACTGGTCTCCCTAAAGATTTTGGTTTGCGCAACACCTACTTCATTGGTTGTTCTGTTGGGACCTCAATAGTATGAGCCTGAAAATACGGCCTAAGTCTTTTGGATGTCGTTACTAAAGCCAAAACAAGCTTCTCCATCTTTGGGTTGCTCTCCTCTGCCCCTCAGAGCTTTGCTGCAGTAGTAGACTGGCTGCTAAGCTCTTTCTCGTTCCCTAACCAATGCTGCGCTAGTTGAGAAATCTAAGACGGCTAGGTAAAGGGTAAGTACCTCCCATTCCAAGGGGCTCACCAGTATGGGAGGAGAGCTCAGAGACGCCTTCAACGCTGCGAATGCTTCTTCACACTTAGCATCCCACTGGAAAGCTTTCTTTAAAATTTGAAAGAAATGTTGACATTTATCACTCGATCTGGATACAAAGTGACTCAAGGCAGCTATTCTTCCAGTCAAGCGTTGAATTTTCCTCGTATTTGAGGGGGGTTGCATATCTAGTACTGCTTTTACCTTTTCTGGGTTAGTTTCTATTCCTCGACTATTAACTATGAAACCTAAGAACTTTCCTGTTGAGACTCCAAAGGACACTTGGCGGGGTTAAGCTTCATCTCGTACTCCTTCATGATTTGAAACGATTCAGCTAGGTGCTCTATGTGGAGCTCTACTTTGAGCGACTTGACTAACATGTCATTGATGTAGACCGCCATGGATGTCCCAATCTGCTTTTGGAACATTCTTTTTACCAACCGCTGATAAATGGCTCTTGCGTTTTTCAACCCGAAAGGCATGACCTGGTAGCAATATGTCCCCTGTTTAGTCACAAAAGAGGTCTTCTCCTAGTCATTTGGGTCCATCCTAATCTGATTGTAGCCTGAGAAGTCATCCATGAAATTGAGTAGCTCGTGCTTGGCGGTGGAATCCACTATGAGGTTAATCCGGGGTAGGAAAAACTATCCTTGGGGCATTCTCGATTGAGGTCAGTGAAGTCAATGCAAAGTCGCCATTTGCCATCGGTCTTCTTGATCAGGACCACATTGGCTAACCACACAGGGTAGTCTACCTCTCTGATGGCTTTCGCATGTATGAGTTTGTCGACCTCCTCGTTGATGGCTTTTTGTCACTCCGGGGCAAAGCTCCTCCTCTTCTGCTTGATGAGTTTGCAAGTGGGATTTACACTGAGCTTGTATGTGATAACTGAGGGGTCAATACCTCTCATGTTTTCTTGCTTCCAAGCGAAGACCTCCGCATTTTTCCTGAGGAACTAGATGAGGAGATCTTTGATTTTACCACTCAGCTTAGATCCCACGTAGACGAGGTGCTCTGGTTCTTCGTCGAGCTGTACGGGCTCTAGTTCCTTTGATGGCATTGGTCTAGTGCTCAGCTTGTCCCTCATGTCGAGCTCGTCTAGTTGAATGTTTTTAACTTCTTTCTTCTTCACCGATGCCATGTAGCACTCCCGCGCTATATGTTGGTCTCCCCGAACCACTCCGATCCCATTCTCAGTTGGAATTTTATTACAAGATGATAAGCAGAGAGGATGGCCCTTATGGAATTAAGTGAGGGTCTACCAAGTAGCATATTATAGGCAGAGGATGCATCAACTACTAGAAACTTGACAGTTGTTGTGGCTTGGCAAGGTGGATCACCTAAGGTCAGCACGAGCTGGATCACTCCAAGGGGTAACACTCGTTCCCCTGTAAAACCTAATAAGTGAGCACTCACTGGTTCCAGTTTCTCCCTTCCTATGTCCATCTTATCAAATACAGGTGCGAAAATGATGTCTGTCGAGCTTCCGTTGTCAATCAGAACTCGATGGACGGTTCTGTTTGTCACCACAACCCTTACCACAAAGGATCATCATAGGGATACTGGCAACCTTCTAAATCTGAATCTGAAAAAGTGATGGCCGTGTCGGGGCGTGGAACCTCGGATACAGTATGTACCTCAAGAGCTTCTCCGGATCTGATTCTCCTAAGGTGGGCTTTTCTAGCTATGCTGGATTCTCCTCATCCCGCAAACCCCCTGCAATTACTCTGATCTCCCCTAAAGGATGTTGAAGTTTTGCTGGGGCTTGCTGCTGAGGTGGGGGAGGTGGAAGAGCTCGATTTTGGTTGTTAGGGGCTACGAAGCGATGTAGCTACCCTCGCTGAATTAGGAACTCAATCTCCTTTTTCAATTGAATACAGTCATTAATATGATGACCGTAGTCTGTGTGATAATTACAATACTTAGTGGGGTCTCTCTTTGCTGGATTCTCCTTCATTCGAGATGGCCACCTCAAGAACTTCTCGTGCTGCACCTCATAAAGGATCTGCGATATTGCTGCAGTGAGGGGAGGGAGCTCCCGAGGTGCATACCTTGGTTGCAACCCTGGCTGTAGAGGTCCTAGGCGATCTCTAACGTCTCCCATTCTCTTGGGGGAGGGATCTCTGTCTCTCCTTGGAGACTTATCACGTTTTCTTTCTTTCTCTCTTTTGGGACTTCGATCCCTCTTCTTCTTTTCTTTCCCTTTATCCTTCTGGGTAGAGGAGCTCCCTGCCTTAGATAGAAGAGCTTTTTCACAATTTATATACTTCTCTGCCTTGGCAAGCACATCTTCCATGCTTGCTTGAGGGTTCTTCGAGATGAAAAACATCAGATTTTTAGACTGTACTCCCAAATCAGCTATAAAAGAAGTGATGACAAACTTCTCATCTAAGACATCTACCTTCAACGACTCCAAGTTGAATATTCGAACATAAGACCTCAAGTTCTCTTAGGGTCCCTATTTTACACTCAACAGATGGTAGCTTGGCTTTCTGTAGATCCGAGAGCCCCTATAAAATGAGACACAAAAGCCACTGAGAGTTCTTTAAAGGATGAGATCGAGGTTGGTGGGAGCCTATTAAACCACGCTAGAGCAGAGTCCTTTAACGTGATGGCAAAGGATCTACAACGCATAGGGTCCTGATACCCATGCAACTCCATTTGATTCTTGTAGGTGTTTAGATGATCCACGGGGTCTTTTGTTCAATCGAAGGACTTTATCTACGGCATTCTGAATTTTGGTGGGAGAGGAAAGTGCAGTACCCCGGTGGTGAATGAGGATTCAGTCTGTTACACCAGGGCATCCATTGTAACCGGTGCCTTGCCTTTTACAGCCTCCTTTATGTGGCTAAGCTCTTGCCGGATGTCTTTAAAGCGCTGTTCCCAGTGCTGTTCTCTCCTATCTGGCTGGTAAGGAAAAAAATCACTTCTCTCCACCCCACCATTTTGACTCTATACTTCTTCGTTGTGGGCGTTCCTAGGAGGTGGGCAGCGTGCTTGCCTCATGGTCTGGCTGTTTTCGCTTTCCTCATTGGCCTCTCTAAGAGGGTCGAGGTATTGTGGCTCTTTGCGTTGGGGATCATTCTGGCTTTCTTGTGCCGGTGGTTGTTCTTGTGGGCACCCCAAGAGCTTCATAAGCTCCTCATTTTTTTTGCAGAAAACGTTGATTTGCCAAGCGTAAGGCCTCCAATTCGTTGTTCGTTGGGGGTTCCCCATAGGTGGATTGGATTTCGGGATGTTTTCATCTTGCCTGCCGTTGGCAGTGTCCGATTGGTCCTGCACTCGTGGAGGAGGGTTTGCTTGACTTCTACTCATGTTGTGGGTTGAGACCATCAGTCACTAAAAGATCAGCTTATTTGTTACAGGAACAATCGTTCTCACAGACGGCGCCAAACTAATGGTGTAAAATCTCGTGTGTGAGCAGAAGACGTGAACAATGTTAGCTAACGTAGAACTGAGCTGCAAGGCTCGTGAGAATTGTTGTGGAAAGTTAGATGGAGTAAGGGGTTTGCACAGTAAAGGTATAGTGGTTCATCGGCCCAAGGAGCTCGGCTAGTCCACTCTTTAAAGGAGGATGTGGCTTCTTTTTTTCTTTATTGATAACTTGGGTGATTTTCAGAACAATGTATGCGATGCTAGGGTTGCCTCCCTCTCTCAATGGAGGAACTGATTAGTATATATAGACTAATTCCTACTTATCAGGGATTTACGTCAAGATCTTTGCCTCATATCCATGGGATCTTCCTTGACTTTAGAAGAAGATCTTGGTTATTAGAGATTCTGTTCCTTGATTGCAGCCTCCTTCCTTGTTGGTGGTGTATGTTGTTAGTCAGTTACCCTTCGAGCCTCTTCTCTGACGCCTTATTTAATGGAATCCTTTGGTCTTGACCCGCATCCTCTGGTGTTTTTTCCTTACCTCTGGACATGACCTCTTGACTTGACCTGCCTAGTTTGCACGTGAGGTTTATTTTAGGTATCATCAAAAATCAAGTTTTTACTACTTTTTGTACTCAAATTTGAGTAAGGATTTAGGTCTCTATTCGAGTTGTACCATAATATTCCTCTTTTCAAACTAATTCTCATTTGATCAAAAAAAAAAAAAGCTTATTCTCATTAGCCATCTTCTTTTTCTCCCCTCTCTTACCACCTCTACCTCCAATCCCCCACTGAGACCTCGTCGCACAACACTTCTCATCTCTCTCTTCACACACACAAGCACTTAAACCCAAAACCCACCACTAAAACATCACCTTGACCTCCAAGAGTCCCCACCATTGAAGTCACCACCTCCACCCACCTACAATAGAATCAAGGAAAAATTTCAACCACACCCTTTTTAGTTTCTGAATCTTCAATGACACCCATTGTCCGATTAAAAATATTAGCTAGAATGAAATTTTACTAAATTGTCCATGATATATTTGAGGATAAACTTCATCCACAGCCCATCTAAGTATGTATATCTTCAATTAGACCCTCTCTGTTTTCTAATTTTTTTTAAGTATTAAAATTCTAGTGAATTAAAATTCGATTCAAGCTAATTAAAATTTATTTTTTTACATATTAAAATTTGAGCCAATTAAAAATTATATTTTTTAAAAGTATTAAATTTGGGCTAATTAAAATTCTATTTGAGCTAATTAAAAATTATTTTTAATCGACTCAAATCAAATTTTAATAAAATAGTATTGAATTGTAATCAGCCAAATTTTAATACATAAAAAATATAAATTTTAATTGAATCAAATTTTAATAAATCGAATTTTAATTGACACGAATTTTAATAAGTACAAAAATATAAATTTTAATCGACTCAAAAATGAATTTTAATCGGCGCTAATAACTTGGGTAGAGTTCAAATCGATTTAAATTTTAATATGTAAAAAATAAATTTTAATAGGATAGAATTTTAATACGTTAAAAAAATAAAATTTATTCAACTTCAATCAAATTTTAATTGGTTCAAATTTTAATATGTAAAAAAATAAATTTTAATCGGCTCGAATTTTAATAAAATTTTGTGTAAAAATATTACTTGAGGTTTATGTAGGGACATTTTTGGTATTTTAGATTAATTTTTTTGGGTTAGAAATGGTAGTTTAATGGTAGAGGTTGTTAGTGATGTTTAAATACAAACTAGAAGGGGGTGTCATTGATGTTTTTGATAATAGAGGGGTGTCCTTAAAGATATAGTAAACTAGAAAGGGTATGACTAAATTTTTCCCTAGAATCAATAAACACAAACGAGCAATGCTATTGAAACATAATTAGGGGACTTAATGATTGTGACAATTAGATTATCAGTGGGTCCTACTATTAAATTATAACTGGGTCCCAACACTATTAATTTAATGATCACAATGCATTAAGTACTCAAATTATGTCCCTAAATCATGTCCCAGTAACATTAGTGAACACAAAATCTCCCCCACACTCCACCAGATCAGATAGCTTCTCTCTCTCTCTCTCTCAAAACCACCACCACGACCCAGCCTCTTATCCGATCATCAGTGCTACCTTTCTCAGAAACAATTTAAAACTAAAATTAACACTATAAACATTTCTTTAATTCAATTTGTGACAGCGAGTCTTGAAGCTTTATATTAG
>CM042184.1:10085321-10096347 GCA_023539305.1 Ilex asprella
TAATAAGAAACAAAAGCATACACAACTCCAGAATTGGGTTTTAATAAGAAACAAAAGCAAAATCTGTTATATAGAAAACTCTAATTCCAGCCCTAATCACTATAATGAGTGATGCAAAGAAGATATATTTTAAACTTCTGTTCTGCTTCTTTTGTTAATAAAAGGAGTTCCAAACGAAATTAGTTCAGACGTCATAAATTGGTACCAAATTTATCTTGTGTTGGAAACAAGCCTGCTACATTCTATTCAGGTAGACATGTTTATACCACAATTCCGCTGTAAGTGGTCACCATAAAAACACCAGTTCTAGTTCTTAGTGCCATTGCCATTTGATCAGAAAATACTTTGCTGCAATGTCTACAATATACACAAGTGAGGAAACGGAATCCATATACGAAGAAAAGGTACTTAAATTCTCAAATGTTCATTTTTGAGTTACAAACAACGATACCACAGGGATCAATTTTCTAAATCAATATTACAAAGCCTGAGGAAGTACAATGAAAGAACAACCTTCAACACAATTTTCAGTTACAGTTTACCAAAGCACCAAGATTTAATAGGTAGAAGAAACACCAAGTAAATGCAATTTCAGCAAATAGAAACTTCAATTAATAGCAAACCAAAAAACAGTTATTTTTCATTACTGAATCTACAGTGAAATCTTTAAACCAACCCTATGCATTAACTTACAATGGTGGGACCAGAGCTGATGTTGAACTCCTCGGAGATGGGTTTCTGCATCGTTGAAGCTGCAGCAAGTGTATGCATTTTTGAATCATCAATCACCTGAACATAGAGATGCTTGTTGGAGCGGAACACACATAGTCTGGGTCTGTCAGTCGTCCCTTCAACCTGAAAACAGGAAATTAATTGTATCATTGACAAGTAGTGCATATAATCATGAACAGCACAAGCTGAACAAGAAGTTCATGCTTCCCTCTAAATGGCAGTGACTCAACTAGTATAAAACCCTCTTGTAACATCACAGATCTATTGTCATCTGAAATGGAAAGCAGGTATACCATACAAAAACAATCCACCAAATGAGGTGACTGATAATCAGAATATTTTGTCACTAGATTTTGAGCACCCACATTAATCCCCTCGAACCTACTCAATGAGATTCATGTGCTATTTTGCCAAAGTCACATATTCTGACCTTGCTCTCTACTAAAACTGCAATCACACACTACGATAGAGTCACCCTGCTGCTTAAATATTGAATGCTATGTCATCCCACAATCAATGGTGTGAAAGTGAGAATTTAGTTTCACAGCCGTCACATTTTTTGTACCTCCAGCTTAAGTTTCAATTGTACGCCAATCTCTGCCTCGGTTGGTGCACCTATGATTCTTAAGGTTTTTGATGCCAATAAAATGACAAAAAAGAAGCAAATTTATCCTCTAGTTGCGAAGGATACTGCTACAAAATCAAGTGAAATTGCTGGTGGTAAGGTTGCTGCTAACATATTGTGGGTGTGTGGAGAGTTCTATGTATTTGAGATTCATTTCCCTCTCGGTGCTTAGATCTTCGTCTAAAACTTCTCCGATTCTTCTTTCCTTTGTTCCATTGACTACATTGATTGGACACCATTGGGCATACTGCATACTTACACAGAATCTGCTTGGCTAGTCAAGCATGAGCTAGTTCATAGATATTTGGGCTTCGATTACAAGGGAAGATTGACTTGACAATAAAGACCAAGAATGGGTACTCTATGGCTCTCATTTCATATGTATATGGTTACAATTATCTACATTTCCAGTTACGGATTGTTAGCTAGTGTTTATCCTCTTACTAGAATACAGTATGGTGTGGATCAACCGGAATAGGTATGCAAATAAGGCTTTGTGAATTGAATCCTAATCTTCGAGGAAATGCCCAGGCAAACCCATCAGAAGCATTAGTAGCATAAGTATTGCAAATGCAATTTTTCCTCCCTGGAAAAGAAGCAAAACAGCTCAAATGCAAAAAATACTACACCCGAATAGCTATGGCTGCTGAAACCAGGAAGAGACACGTCAATGCTGAGTGTCAGATGTAAGGGCAAGGCAAGCACACTTAATGCTCAAAATGAATATCTACCAGGCAAAACAACAAAGGGCAAGGATTGTTCTCACTCCCAGTCACCAGATATTAGCACTCTTTCCACATTCAATAATTAACCCAATGACTACTTCCAAAACTACACGTAGAAGTTTTAAAAGCAGGTTCGATTCATTATATCTTTTCATTTCCACTGCCTAGGAACAAATATTTCTCGCTCACAGTGAAAGTTGCATAAGCATCTCTCCAACACACATAATAGTTTCCCAAAACCATTTCTAACTCGGGCTTGTCCTTGAAAATTGGAGCTTAATATATTTAGGCGATTAAATTACAACATAGTTTTTGCCATGCCCAACTTCAACAGATGGATAATGCAATTTGCAATGCATTTGGCATCAAAGTAGAAGTCGTAAGATGAGAGGACAGTCTCCACAAGTAAGGTTTCTCTTAACAACACACAAAAGTTAGTCCACTTATGCCAATGAAAAAGTTGACTGCTATGATAGATTGCTTCTTATGATGAACAACCTCCTTGGTGTTTTAGGGTGCCCCATCCTCTCCATGGTGTAGGTAATACACAATTACTAGAGACTCCTCATATAAACTGAGTAACATAGTCTACATTTAATTATCTAAACCTATATATGCATTTCTCTAGAATAGGTATTAATCCACAATTGATAATGTCCCTTCTCTGTCTGTTCTTTCATTTTTCCTTCCAAGGTGAAACGGCAGAAAAATTACCAACCCAATCCCAAAACCCAACCACCCTCTTTATGAAAAGGGTTGGCTACACCACAACCAACATACATCCATGCATTATGTAATGTTAAACTACAGAGGCTCTGCCAAATCTACTAGAATTCTTGGGCCATATCAAATTAAAATACACTATTCATCTCCCCTCAATTTATTGACAGAAAAATAATTTCATAAGTGGCCCAAGAATATACTACTGATTTCATGGCCGGACAACGATTTAAAATCACATTTTCCCACAAAAAAGAAAATCCAAAAAAAATAAATGAAAAGGATGCAATTGATTCGGAAGAGGATGATTGGACAAAAGTAAACCTGTTCCCGAGATGGAAATGGTGGGCAGTTTTAAAAATTAAAACATATTATTCATCTCTCTCTACGTGAGTCACATAATTTTCTACGCCAATTTACAGAAAGAAACTTAATTTCGTCGGCGTCCCAAGAATATATTACTAATTTCATGGCATGAGATGATGTAAAACCACATTTTCCCAAGAGTTTTAAAGATCAACACATTTATTCATCTCTCTATGTGTGTTACATTAATTTTCTACGCCAATTCACAGAGAAAAACTCAACTTCGTAGGCGTCCCATGAATAAACTACTAATTTCATGGCAGGAGATGATGTAAAACCACATTTTCCCAGAAAATTAAAAGCCAAAAACAAGGGAATGGTGAAATTGGTTCGGAGGAGGAGGAGGACTGGAGAGAAGTAAACCTTCTTTCGGAGACGAGCATGGCGGGCAGTCCTGTCTTCTCTTCTGGTTCTGACCTTGGCTTCAACAATCAGAGGTTGGTATTGGTACTGGTGCTGTGGCCGAGCTCGTGGTGCCACCAAATTCGGACGGAGCCAAAGATGCTGCCCCTGTTGCGAATACGCACAAGTGCTCTGAAGAAAGTATAGTGAACCTGAAGCAGACATCTCTCTCTCTCTTTCTCTCTCTCTACTGTTGTAGATGGCACAATCTCATCTTATCGCTATTTTACAGACGACCACCCGGACACTTGGTTTCCTTTTGGTAATAAACATTAGGATTAATTGGATTAGAAGTCCTAAAAGTATAAGATTTGTCTCATTTTAATTTTTAATATTTTAATTATATTATTTTAGTCTATAAAGTATTAAATATATTTCTATGTCGTCCTTCAAGCAGACAACGTCTAGATTACTAACGATTTTTTATAATAAACTTTTCATGTAATAGCTAAATATGGACAAAAAATAATTTTAATAACTCTCAAACAAAATTTGGGTAGCTTTTGACAAAAAAAATGTGTAATATGAGTAGATTTTGATTAAAATTTGGATAGTTCATGATCAAAACTGTGTAATTTAGGTAGATATTTAATCAAAAATTGAGTAAAAATTTGATCAAGAGGTATCCAAATTATTTTATTATTCACATTTAAGTATAATGTGACAAGTTTATGATAAAAAATTATTAATAATTTGAACACTGTCTGTTGAAGGGACTATATAGAAACATATTCAATACTTCAGGGACCAAAATGATGCAATTGAAACATTAGAGACCAAAATGAGACAAACTTTATACTTTGAGGACCTCCAGTGCAATTAACCCTAAATATTATTAAGTCCTTCTTTAAACTTTGAGTTAATTACCTATTTAACCCTCAAATTGTATTATTTGTATTAATTAAGTCCTTAAATTATATTTTATGTTAATTTAGTTCATAAATTATACAATTTAACTCAAATATAACTCTTTCGTCAAAATTTGCTGTTAATTTTGACAAAAACCTTCAAATAAACGTCACGTTAAGACAACCTCAATCGGCATTAAACATTGGCCAACATTAATGATTTAATTTAAATGACATTTTTACCCTTTATTTAATTGGTGAAAATAAATTAAATAAATATGTCTCCAATTCCATACCACTTATCTTGACCCCGCACCCATATTAGATCCAAGTCAATCACTCGTGGTGAAACTCACACACACTTAATTTCAAACACTGACCCATGTCCAAACTCAAATGCAAACCCTTTTTTTAAAAATTTTTGGGAATGTTGGGATATGTTCTCAATAAATAATATTTGAAAATATGTTTTTGAGAATAATTTTAGAAAATTGTGTGTGTGTGTGTGTATTTTTTTTTTGTATTCCAAAACATGATATATGATTCTGAAAATAGTTTTAAAAGACAGAAGATAGTAAATATGTTTGAATAATGATCCAAAAAGTAATAAAAATAGGTGATATAATTTGAATTGACTTTTTTGTAAAAAATTTTGAAAAATAGGAAGAGGGTGAGGGTGAGGGGGGGGGGATGTGTTACTATAGTTTTCTTGCTTAACTAGTATAACACAACATATTGGCGAACAAGATTTATTCACAAAACTCTCAACATTGCATTATCTGATGTTAGAAATTAACCCACAATATTTTCCAAAAAAATAACCCAATGATAAAGGGCAAGTATTAAATGCCCCATAGACATATCTCAGCCAACAAAAACTTAACTTCAAAAATTGAACGTACAACAAATCATTGTTTCCCCATTGTATAGAATGGCAAAACAAAGCCAACAAAATAGATCCCAAAACTCTGAATTGTATAGGGTCAAATTTAAAGAGAAAGTCAAACTCAAGAAAATATGTAAAATCAATTGGCAAGAAAATAAAGCACGTAAAAAGAATATTCTACGGGGACTTGTTACAAGCCGATCAGACCTTCGCTCGAGCTGTTTGTGCCACTTGAAGGGCCGGAACTTCAGATGAGACATTTTCTTGTGTTGTTTGACATTTTTTTTGGTTAAAGAAGGGCAATCTATTTATATATATAAAATAAACAAATTAGATGAGATCACGAAAGAGAGCTTGACAAACCTTCTCTACCTATTTTCGTTTTTTATAGAATTTTGATCAAACAAATTACATGAGAGAGAGTTTGACAAACCTTACCTCCTTTTTTTTTTTTTTTTATAGAATTTCAAAATTTTTAATTCAACAAACATGATTCTTCAAATAAACTCCTTACACTTGGATTTTGAAAAATTTCCCACTAACCCAAAACAGTTATCTACTCCAACTTAATCTCCTCACTACCCATTTTTCATGCATGCCATACCTCTTATTCCTTCTATTTCTCTATCATCAATTCTCTTGTCTTCATTCTTAGTCTCCCCTTTGCTCTCTCATCTTTCATCTCTCTATCATAAATACATCTTAGGATCCTGACAATTCTGTAGGCTGATGATTCAAGATTTTTTTAAAGGTTATATTAGAACTTTAATTATAGATATTTTTTTCAATTCTCTTAACAGGCACATAGTTAAACGTGACAAAAAATTGTAACAGGGCACTTAAGTCCACAAATTATGTGATTTTAAGCCATAATTTGTAAGGGGGATGGATGTAATGGATAAATTATAAGCGGATAAATGAAGTTTGTCCAATATTTTTTGATTACACTATCATTTTTTGTTTGTGATTTAAGGCCATTTGGATTTCAGACCAGGTGAACAAGAAAAATTAAGGAAAGTTATCTATAATATTATCCTTTCTGCTGTTTTGAGAGGAGAAATTCGATATGGATCTTCGCTCACGATTATATATGTGGAGAAATGAACATTTTATCTAAAGGGGCTAAATATGTTTTTCAATTTAACGCTAAATTGATTACTAAAAAAACTTAAATTACCTCTTTTCACACAAATTGATCAATGAATAGTGAGAACCCCTTTTAATCACTACAACCAACTAAATCATGACGATTAATTTTAATTAATATTCAATTAATTCTCTTAACAATCAATCTCACAGCGATCCCAAAAATTCAAATTCAATTTGCACAACTATGGTTGAATAGATTATCAATCAATCAAATCAACAAATACATAGTACACATGCGTGCTCACAATTACAAGTGTGTATAATAAATAATAAAGAATACAAGTGATTTGTTGATACGAAAAATCTTCGTCGGGAAAAATTTCAGGAAATTTTTTTGATTCACCAAAATCTAATTTACTACTCTTTAAGTCAACATACAAGTACTCGAGTTTTATACCTCAACTAATACAATAGTTTGATTTTTTTTTCTTTGTTGTCTCTCTACCAAAGGCCCTTATTCGATTTCTAGTGTAGCTTCATTTGAACCTCCCCGCCACACGGTTCATCTAAACTTTAAGTAATCATGGATACACCAATGATTTCTGATATGCATACACCAATGAGTTTATCACCAACAAAATTTTCTTCTCCAACTTATGATGTTGGGTAGAATCTCTAGTGGTAACCTTTAGATTTAAAGATCTAAGTTGTGGTGGAAGCTCTCAAGATAGAAAAAATATTTTCTCTTTTACAAATCTCACAAGAGGCTTGACTTAATTGTACGAAAGGCTCTCCTTATTTATAGATATGGAATAAGAGTAGTCTTAATAAATAAGAAAACTCAAATTCGCGAATGATCGCTCGATCGGTGGGAGGGCGGTCATAGGACAGTTGTTCTTGAAATAAAAGTTACGTTTCAATCCCGACTAAGGCATGGACCGCTCGAGCGACCATAAGCACCACTCAAACAACCATGAAGGAAAACTCGAGCGAGCTCATAGAGTGAGCTTTGTGCTTTCTTTCGTGGCCTTTTCCCGTCTAATTTTTTAAGTCATCAAGAGACCAACCTAACCAAGGCTAGTGAGCATAGCTCGGCCCTATTGGTTTTTGAAGCACAAAACTACACAAAAGTAAGTACTTTTGAACACTAAAGGATATTGCTCAAAGAGAGGTCCGATTATGACTCAATTTATATTTTCAAAACTCATAAATATTTTTTTTTTCTTCTGAAATCATCTAAAAATCCTAGTTAAATGGCTTCCAATTCCATTTTCATCTTAATCAACATAAGTTAAACTCTTCCAAATAAGTTAAAAATCGACAAGCATATTGCGTATACTTCGATTCAATTTAATTTAGAAACATCAATCTTATTTTTGTTCAAATTTTTTAGTTCATTTACTTGTTTATAGTAAACCGAATGTATGCCACCAAATATGGTGTGATTCTACATAATATTTGATAATGTCTAAGAATTGATCTTTTTTTAGTAGTTAAATTCAGACCGAGTACACTAAAGTTCAATGACAAAAAAAAAAGAGACTATAACTGAATTATGCAGACTTTTTAAATACTAGGGGCAGTGCAGACATGGTGCCCATGTACAGATAAGAAGGAGAAAGATAAGAAAGTGAGAAAGAACTAGAATTTGATCAAGCTCTGTGGCCAAATGTAATAGAGGAGAAATTATTGATGATCAAATGTCGTTGAGAGAAAGTTAAGGTAGTTAGATGAAAAAAAGGGTATGCTTCAATAAGTTCATCTGATGGTCTCAAATAGACTCGTTTAATAGCCACCAACATCCCGCTATAAAACTTTCATATTACACCGTACTTTCATACACAAGTTACCATTAGTTATCCACCCGATAACATCTTGCTATTATTCTGAGTACTTTTAATTCAACCCTGAAGAAGCTTGAGGAATTATTATTATAATAGTGAATTGAGTTGTGTGGTATTAAATATTTTTTTTCAACCCTCCAGAACATTCGGATCAACTTACGTGCATATCGATAATTTTTTTCTCCAATTTGGTCAAAAATAGATTATCCACGCCGTGATTAGGGTACTCATGAGGAAATAAATCTCTCATGACTTGATCTCACTGAGTTGTCAATATTCGAACTCAAAATGTCTGAATTTATAGTTCGTCTCTGTGGTTATGGAATGACAGTGGACGGGAAAAAAACGGGTGTTCGTTCAAACCCACCACGTTTTGGAATGGGAATGGACCATACGTATTGGATGATAGACGTATACAAGAATACCTGTATAAACTTGTGCGAAGATGAAGACAGGGATGGACTGTCGCCCCACCCCCATTATATATATATATAAACTCCAAGTTGAAGCCCTAACTGACTCCTCTATCAGCCTCTGCCTCCACTGACTGTGGTATTATGTTTTTAAGTTGTCTAAGTTCTTACTTGCTACGAGTTATTCAATTCATGTTTAGTCCATTTATAAACGGAGTTATTATTGTGTCACATTAATTTTGCTTTGAAGTCATGTTTAGTCAAGTATGTATTATGTTTAATTCGAATATTTACATGAAGAGTATGATAGTATCACCCATTTATTACCAGAATTTATTAAGACTAATTTCATTTTTTTTTATTATCATATTAATTTCATGTGACCTGAATTGTGCATAGAATTTTAGGCTTAATTATTATTAAACTTTTGCAAAAAATAAATAAATAAATTGCTTCACAAGATGAAAAAATAGAGAATTAAACCAACTGCTAAATGGTTAAAAAATGTTATATTTACCAAATTTTCTTACTAAATCTTTTAGGGGCTTAGGGAGGCCGGTACCTCCCAAAAAAGTTAATAGGATAAAAATACACTTTTTAAAATAATTGAGATAGAAGTACATGTGGTAAAAAAAGAGTCATAAAAGCCCTTTTACCTCTACCATAAATATTGCATACCTAATTGAATGTGAGATTTTCAAGATTAAAATGTGAGACTTTCAAGATTAGAATGTGAGACTTTCAATTTTTTTTTGATATTTGTATATCATTCGAATTTTAAAATTTCATATATATATACACACACACACACACGTAATACAGTGACATCAAACAGTGACACGCTCAACAAAAAAATAGTAACATCAAACAGTGACAAGCTCAACAAAAAAAGAGTAACATCAAACATTGATACGCTTAACAAAAAAATAGTAACGTTAAACAGTAACACACTCAACGCAAAAATAGTAACATCAAACAGTAACACAAATATTTTTGTTGAGCGTGTCACTATTTGATGTCATTGTATTACGTGTATGTGTGTATATATATGTGTGTGTGTGTGTGTGTCTATATATATATATATATATATTTAAAATTTCAAAATTCAAATGATACACAAATATCAAAAGAAATCTTGAAAGTCTCACATTCAAGTAGGTATGCATTATTTATGGTAGGGGTAATTATGGAATACATTTTAGAAAAATTTGAAAATGATTTAAGATGTGTACTTATTGACAACTATTTAATGAAAAAGATGAATTAAAGGAGGATAAGTTTGGAGGTGGTACTTAAAACTAAATAAGTTTTGGAAAATGTACTTACATCCCATTATCTCAATCTTTTATCCTAAATGATGTGGCACAATCTTTATCATTGAGTATTAATAAGACCCACTTATTTGATGGTAAAAAATTGTGTTATATCATTTAGGATAAAGATTTTGTTAAAAAAATTTGTTATCAATGTAGCATTAAAATGGCTCTAAACCCTTGGATTAGTGCATGTGACCTTTTTTTTTTTTTTGAAGGGGTCCTACTTATCCAATAATTTATACTCATTTGAGATTACATGAAACCAAAAGCAGCAAATTGGTTTTTCCAAACCCATCAAAATCAATTATTAAAATTTTATTTCGGTGCATTGTGTTAGTCATTTAAGAAATAAAAATATTTTGATATATTTTAGAAGCGAAAACGTTTTGAATGAACACGAATAAAAATTGTAAAAATCAATTTTCTAAACACTAGTCAAAATATACCAAAACATCCTAAAATACATTGAAATATTCAAAAACAATATTGTAATTATATCGAAAACATTACGAAATATCTCGAAATACTAAAATTTTGATTATATCACTAATTTATTTCGATCTCTTTGAAAATAAAAATATTTCGATCGTTTCGAAACAAAAATTTGATCATTTATTAAAATAATCTTTAGAAAATGGAGAATTATACCTAGATTCTCTTGAGATTTGTCATTTAATTACTCAGACTCTTGATATTTGAAATATTACACACAGACCCTTTAAATTTGTACTTGCATAATATTTAGACCCATGTCGACAATGTCCGTTATGAGTCTAAGTCATTCATAATAGAACATGAATTTTACAATCAAAATTCATGTTATATTATATCATTTATTGAAATAAAATCAAAAAATCAATTTTTTTTAAAAAAGTCACAATTAGTATAAAATTATACTATCTATTAGAATAAAATTAAAAAAAATTAAACAAGGGGTCAAACTATAATGAACACAATATCTTCTAACTTTAATCAGGACAATTTAGTAGTTTAAATAATTAAATTAAATTTCAACAAACAATATAATTGTATATTAATTATATATTTTTTAAAATTATAT
>CM042184.1:10104752-10121148 GCA_023539305.1 Ilex asprella
ACAATATTTTAGGTGTCAAGGTCTATGCTGTCAATGCAAAGAATATAGGAATTCTGTGTAGTTTGTAACTGTAGCAGGTCTGTGCCTAATTTTTAATGAAGCAAAGGTCCTTCTTACTCCCTATTCTATATTTTTCCACAGCCTCCGAAAATAGTTTTACTGCACTTGGCTAAAGGATGATAATCTCTTTACCCAATAAATTAACCTCGATGATATAAATTAGCAGGTAATAATTGACTAGTTCTTGACAAGAATCTGAAAAAGACACTAAGATTTAGTCAGGTACAAATAATCCAATTTTGACACAAAAACTGATTCTAAATTGTATGAATAAAATGTCCATTTTTATAATGTTTCTTGCATTTCTTGATCTGGTGATATATGAATCTTTTTAGAATTAGAGGGTTCTTTACTTGGTTTTGCTAGCATATGAATTGAGTGGATTTTTAGTTTGTAATGGTTTTTTGAGTGGTGGCTTTGGTTTAAGGAGAAAGGGGTCTTAGTTTTAGATTGGGTTAGGATTCAGTAGTACTACCCGAACCGTAAATGAAGCAATTCGTACACGACGTGACTCGATTGACACACCCATGTTAGTGTTTATGATGTCAATGATGACTCATTGTCCATCTACATGTTGTCTTCTAAGCAGAGCAGTCAGTTATTTACACAAATCTGTCAGTCTGACACAAAGCTAGTAGGTATGATTTCTGTCACAATAGATTCAGGTCATAAATGGCTTACCCACTAGAATCGTTACATACATGATGAATCACAAGCCAGTTAAACACAGCAAGAACATAGCTAAACATGACTCTGCCATGACATGAGCCTGGCTATACACGACTATAAGTGGGTTGGGTGCGGGTTGAGCAATTTTTGACGCGGGCACGACTTACATGGTTTAGATTTATGACACGATCAATTGGCAACCTTGCTTTTAAGCCTCCTGGCATGTTTAGTCCACTGGATTGAACACTATATACTGAAAATTAGGCACACATACATAGGTTATTTTTCTGTGGCAGACCTTGGGAAAAATCTTGTCTGTGTTCTTCTGGTCGAAACAATAGGGTTAGAAGTTGTTTAAAACTGACTGACTTCATAATTTTCAATCAATTAGTATTTTATCTTTGTGATTTGTGACTCAGAATGATTTTGAAATTATATTCAGGCAACAGCAATTTGATGAAACACCAATGGTGTGGGAAATGCTCCTGTATCTTTACATCCTTTATTCGCCAGATTGGCATTACCGGAGTACAATGCCCACCTTTTTGTTCCTTTATGGTGCAGTTTTTGCAGTAGCGCATTCACAGGTCCGTTTTGATATTGGTTTTAAGCTGCATTATACGTTACTCTGCCTTCTTTGCATCCCTCGGATGTACAAGTATTACATTCATACAGAAGATAGATCTGCAAAACGGCTTGCAAAGTTGTACTTGATCACCTTATTGCTTGGGAGTCTTTGTTGGCTATGTGATCGTCTGTTCTGCAAGAATATTTCTACCTGGTACTTTAATCCTCAGGGTCATGCTTTGTGGCATGTCCTCATGGGTTTTAATTCATATTTTGCAAACACATTCCTGATGTTTTGCCGTGCTCAACAACGGGGATGGGATCCAAAAGTTAATCACTCAATGGGATTTTTCCCCTATGTGAAGATTCAGAAACCCAAGTTCCAGTGAAAGAAGTCACTGCTTGGAAAAACCAAATCTATCTCGTGGAGGTAGATGCATGATTTTGGACTGGTATGCAAAATCAAGTTAGTCATAATTATTTTTTTTCCTCCTTTCTCCCATTTTGAAGAATGTAACATAGATGATGAGTGAGATTGTCTTTGGTAAGTCGGGAAGTGGGTAAATTTCCACTGTAAAACTACTGTGGTCCCTATGTACCATATTTATAATACCTCGATTGATCAAGTGAATCCTAGTGGTGTTGGTTGCGTTTTTCCCCTTTGAAATTTTGTTTTTGGACATTGATTTGTTTTACCATTTTGGAAAATGCTCAAAAAGGTGGTTTTAGTTGGATGTCGAAACACAATCCGACTCAATCTATGCGGAGTGTTGAATGTATTATTATATATCGAGTTTGAAGAGCTCTCTCATTTCAAGTTCCATGTCTTCCTTTCATTCTTCAAAGTAATAGGTCCCATTCAATGAGACAAGTCAAATTAAGGTATGAAGTGGAGAGGGAACTTAGTTTATTATTTATAATGAATTTAATAGGCTCTCTTATTATAGATCATAATTAGATTAAAATTTATATTTAATCGCCTCACCCACATCAATTAAAAAGATGTCAATAAATCTATTAAAATAGATCACTTAACAATATTGAGTTCATCTCATTGGACTATAAATTTAACATATTTTTCACAAACTCAAAATTAACTATCAATTAGTGAAAGTTCAATATAGAAAAATTTCAACAAGAAGTAGGCCAGACAATCCTCACTACAAGAAAATTATTTTTCCACAACGAATTTTGGTGACGACTGGTAAAATTTGTTGTCAAAAAGTAATTTGTGGCGACAATTTTAAACATTTCTGGAGAAAAACTTTTTTATGATATTTTTTGCGACAAAATTTTTTAGTCATTGCTAAAAAGTTTCGCAAAATCGTTCCCCCCCAATTTTTTTTTGGGGCGAATGTTGGTGCTAAATGCAAAGTTTATTGGCGACAAATTTTTTTATCACCCAATAAATCTTTCAGTGGCAAATTTTTTGTCAAATGCACAAAAATAAAAATATATAAGAAATAAAAATTTGCAACGATTTATGTTCTCATAGAAAAATTGTTAATTTTTTTTTGCGACCTATGTTATTTTGTCATAAAACTCTTTATTTTTAAATAGTCATTTTAAGGATTAAAACGACGTTGTTTGAACGTAAGGGATTACAGTTTCTGGTTCCAAAACGACGTCGTTTTGGAACCCTAGATTGCTACTCCTCGTCTCTTCTTCAACAATTGCATCAGAGAACGTAGCCCTCTCTTGTCGTCTCTTTCTACATTCGACGAATAACACTACCTCTGTGAGTCCTCTTTCTCTGTGCAAAAATCACCCTCACCCTCTCAGCATAAGTCATCCACACCCTCATTGTTGGATTCACGCGCACACAAAAATCAACCCAAGTGAGATAATATTCACAGCAACATATATTCAGCAGATAGATAAGGTCGACGACCTCCGACACCCCAATGAAGGTATCTCTATTTCTCTCTTCTGCCCCATCTCTCCCAGTCATCCTCCACCATAACCCCATCACCAGCCCACAACCTCTACTCCTCCAACCCCCATCCCACACTTATCACCACCGTTTGCTCACCACTGCTCGAAGAATGCCTACAGAAGACACAGTCCCCCACCCACATGACAAAAGACATAGTCATTCACCCTCTCTCAAAAAGCTCGACATCCCTTTTACTCAATGTCTTCATGCCTCCATCTATCAACTCCAAATTTAGATAATGCTCATATGAAGCTTCTAAGTTAGTTACTGTCAATTGCTATGTTATAGGAACCTGAATAAAATATGTCAAAGGTTTTTTCTAGGCAATTACCATAATGGGACGTTTCCATGGATTGATGGGGAAACGACACGTGGCCTCTACATGGTGAACGTGAAGTCTCCATGGTGTGACATGTGTCCTCAACGAAGTGATTTCAAAACTCCTAGTGATTGACACGTGTCTTCGGCGTACATGACCCACAAGATATCGCCTGCTCGACATATGTCCTCGATGTTTAGGTCCCCCGGAGCATTCCCTGTCTGATACGAGTCCTCTGCCCCAGTTGCTTGACACGTATCTTCGGCACATAGGTCTCCAGAGCCTCGACTACATGACATGTGTCCTCGATGTTTAGCCTTTCACGTCGACGAGGTGTTGGCAATCATCTTAATATGGACAAAAGTACCCCTACGCATGCACATCCATAATGAGGGTGATGGACAAAAGTACCCCTACGCATGTACATCCATAATGAGGACGTATTAATTGACCCCCACAGAAGGATGAGACATATTTATTGCTCGACAAGATCAGAAAGGCGAACATTAAATGCCCATAAATCCGAGCATTAAATGCAAAAACTTCTACCACGTGAAAATGAAGACTTATTGCTAAAGGATGTACACCATATGTTGCCTTTCAAATGAGCCAATGAGAAACCCTCCCTCCAAGGGACCCAGTTATTCACAATGATTAACCCTAGGGAGGTATAAATAATTCTCGAAAACCCAAGTTTAAAGGTACACAAACCCTTACCCAAGCAATAGAACAATGTTTCTCAAACCCTCTCTCAGTTTGATAACTCACAAGTGGATAGACCGTCCGTAGAGAATTTCATCACCATTCGTCACGACTTCTCAACATCCATTTGCTGTGAAACTTTTGACTTCCCAAGTACATTCGAGTTCATCAGAAGAGAGATATGTAAGTTTGTTCATTGTGCCAAAATCACTGCACACATGCCATATTCCTTCCCCTGTTTGACTTGTCATTGATTCATGTGAGTCCTATGATTGTCACATAACACAACATTCATGTATGCATTTTCTATTTGTTGGTTTGATTTTGATTTTTATTGGTTTCCTTTGTTGTATAAGTGAAAAGAATTTTTGCTTATTTTTTGTTTTACTAGTTGGTGCACACGTGCGTTGCACGTAGACTATTTTTAAAATAAAAATGTGTGTTTTTATGTTTTTAAAGATATAACACTAACATAATTCAAAGTATATAGTTGAAGCTCTAATGATCAATACCCGAAAGATACATTGAAAAAGACATAAAACATATTACAATACCAGTTGTTGTGCTATTATGAAAGCTCAAAGTAGAAATAAGTGTCAATCCAAGCTTGTAGTTTTGTTTGCTAGATTTGCACCAATGGAGGTTGTTTCGCACCTACAAAAGCTATGAAAAATTAAATTGTAAATAGAAGTATCTTAGAACATTGCAATCAATATGGGATTTTGAACCATGTTGATATAGGCGTTTTGACATTAATAATGCAATGATAAGTCAATGGCTTTAGAAATTGTTACACAGTTACATATTGATGGTAAAACAGGGGAAAAAAAACTTAAATTATTCAATTATGGGATATACATATATAGCAAAAAAGAATAATGGAGAACTTTACGCAATGCAAAATTAGAACTCAAATCATGTAGTGATCTAAGCAGATATATTAGTGCACTTACCTTCATATTCTAGAAAAAATCTAAAAACTGAGAAATATATGTCATAAAACTATTAACAGCATGCACTGCTATGTCTTATGAACTATTACAGAGTTACTAATGCCTTAATGAGCCCGACTATTGAGACCTTTGTGCAATAAGTTCATATCGACATAAATTTTTAAAGGTTGATCCATAGGATTAATGTGGAAAATTAATTGTAGTTATCAGAACATGACACACAATATATATTGGCCAATGCGTAATGCTTCCAGGTAGACAATTGTTTCTCACACACAATCTTTCAATGAATTCTAGAAATGTAGGGGACTTCGTTATGAATCAATGAATAACAAAATTAGATTACTTTAAATGGACAAAGAAATTCACAAGAAGCAAACTATTTATCCCCAAAATTACACAAGAATATCCAGAGCTGTTTAATTAATACTGATAAACATTATCAACGACCAACATCAAGGTTTTTAATATTTGATAAAACTCTTAGAGACTCTCCACTTAAAAATATAGAGATAAGTTAATTAATATGTTTTACGAAAGAAAAAAATAAGGCACCTTCTCTAAAAGATAGTTTGAATTATAAGGATAGTTTTTTTTTATGATAATAGTTGATGCATAGCCATGCCGTGTATATCAAGAGCCTTAAGATGTCAATTAATTTGTATCTCGAACAAATGTGAAGAAATGGAGGTTAATTATCATATGTCTCCGGTTGTTGTATAATCAAACTCTACTTAAAACAACCAAATTAACATCCAACTTTGCCAACAAATTTAACTGCAACTACTGCTCCTTGTGGCAGCATAAAACTTTTAGGAGTATTGCACATAATAACAAGGGATAAAAATAAATAAATATGATAACTTCATGGTACAAACAACAATATTGTGAGACTTACCATTTGCATTACAACAGAGGACAACATTCACTATGTTAACCATCAATATAAAACTGAGCAGTTCATGAAAGATACCTGATAGGCAAGAACACGACATAGAAGTTGTAGCAGAGCCAGCAAACATAAAGTTTTTTAATGCTTTATATAAGCTAAGAGGGAAAATCCATTACTCACAACAAGAAATCACCACTATTTGTTTGACCGTGATACTGTTGGAAAACCTGTGAACATATTAAAGAGAAAGCGAGGGACAAATACCAGATGCAACCTTGAAACCACCATGCGCTTAAAACTCGTTTTACTTGTTTTATATTATTGAGAAGAAAATTATATCCTACTGATGAGATGAAAGTTATCAAAGGCTAAAATATTAATAGAGTGAACATCAATCCTATAAAATAGTCATTCATCAATACTTTAACTACTCCATGGTGTTAAAAAAAACACCAAAAACTTGTATTTTAAAGCAAATTCTTAATTGAGATAAATGTTGAATACGGAAATTTTATGCCATGCTATAAACTAACACAATATTATAAGCTTCAAAAAAATGGAAATGCAAAAGTTATATTCATAGCATTAAAGTTAACACCAAAAATAAAGCAATAATATCCTCTACAGTAATTTAAAATCACAGGCATGTAATAGTTTAAATCTTGGAGTCAGGAAGACAACCATCCAATGTGTTTTTCACCTAAAGTCGAAACTAATTATTTTTTGGATTTACCCATATGATGTGCTTTTTTTCCTTGTGATTGCATGCAATTCTTCACATATGCTTGCATTGCTGCCTCTCAAGGGGTAAATAAGTACAAGGGTTGTTATTGTGCCATAGCATTCTTATACTGTGATAGGATTTTCTTCATCGTGAACCACCCACGACCTTCTCTCTTTTTGTGCCATCGTGCCATAGCATTCTTATTGTGCCATAGCATTCCTATACTGTGAAATTCTCTCTATAGAAATAATAGTTGAAAGATAAATTAGATTGGAGAAAAGGATCAGCAACAGAAAAAATTAAAAACCATATAATTTGCATGAAATTTCATAAACTCACATAAAAGCTTAAGGATAAAAGATTTTAAAGGGAGATTACTCTCAAAGCTACATATCATGCAAGATCTCAGCTATAATTGTTTAAATACTTCAACCAAAAAACTTGGGAACAATAACTTCAATTGGAAAAAGATGATAAAATTCAGTATATGCACCTTGGTGGGTTTATCCTCCTAATTAGTTTTTCAACTCATCATCCATTTTAGAGAGTTTCTCAACAAACAACCAGTAAATGAGAAATCTATGAAAAACTGAACAACAATGCACCCCCTCAAGACGTATGTCAAGCAAAAATCTGCATCATTGTAAAATATGGGATGTGTAAGTCATTGCTAACTCATGTATGCAATGCACATCAAATATGAATTTCCAGAAGTTGTAAGGTCTCAACGTCAAGTAAAATTGGCTCCAAGTATTAAAGGCAACCAAACTATCAGAAGTTACTACATAAACATGGTGTCAACGTTATGATTTATGAGAAGTTGTAAGGTTTGTTATAAATTGTATTATAACCTTAATTAAAAAAGAAAAATAAATAAACAGTATATAATAATTGAAAATAAAAAGAACATCAAAAGACATAAAGGATATTATTGACATTAGAAGATAATATACAAGGAAGTTCAAATGACATGAAGGATATGATTGACATTAAAAGAATAGTTAAGGAAAAAATTTAAAATTAAAATTTTTTCATGTTAGCATACTTTTATTAGTAGTATATATATATTCATTTATTCCTAGAATAGGAATGGTCTAAGAGTTAAGTTAGCAAATACAATATAATTGTCTTTATATAATTATTTGAGGATAAAAGAGAAAAATAAAATTAGTGTGACATTAACTTTGACGGATAAAGATGACATAATTGTAGTTTTAGAGGGCAAAAGTGAAAAAAAAAATATTTTCACGTATGCTGACATTTTAAATTAGTATAGATAGAGTGTATTATGCCCAACTTGGAATTGTAGGTCATTGTTCTTTTCTATTGTCCTAGAATTACAAGAAAATGTAGTAGAGACAACATTACTTCTACAAAATCATTTCTGTTACTATATCATGTTTTAATGAGATATACTTGTAATCCTAATGAGCCATTAATGGGTGCTCGTTTCTATTTTTGTTCCCTGATTATTCTGTGTTTGAGTGTGTTTAAGATGAACCTCGAAAGCAAATTGGGAGTGTTGTTAGAATCAAGAATAAGAGTGGGCCTCATTCGATTTTAAAGGTAACTCTTTGATTTTGTTCCCATTTACTTCTTAAATTATTTGCTAATTATGTGTATCCATTGTTCAACTTATTCTCTGTGTAACTTTTGAGTGTTAGCTAATTTTTAAAGCGATGTGATGCATGTGATCATTATAGTGATCTCTAAAAGTCAATTAGGTGGGGCCTTTTGAAAAAAAAGAGGTGGTGCCTACAAAAAGTGGGGTTCTTAAACTATTTACTAATAATGGTGTCGAGTTTGGTATCGTACCTTCGTCAATTTCACCAATAATTTTAAATTGGATGAGTTGCAATTATTAATTAAAAAATGATAAATAGAAAATAATAAAATATTAAAAATTTATGTGGCACAATTTTATGGGACGGAAGTAGAAATACGGTAACAAAAAGTAAACTTTTAGTATTGAGACTCACTAATTAATGGCACATGCGGATATCCCATGATTTAAAGAGGAGAGTGTGACATTTCTGGACTCTATTTCAGATTATGGACTTTTATTTGCTGTGAAGTTGTGGACTCTATTTCAGATTATGTTGTATCTATATGAGACAAAGGCCTCTAATATCCCAAGCTTGGGAACCATAGGAGATACTTTTCCAAGTTTTGGAGCTTCTAGTAATGTTTTTCAATTTAATGCAAACCAGGACAACTATTGAACATTGATGATGCATAAAATCGTCTTCGTGCGAGATCAACAGTCAAGTATTCGTACGGTCGCAATCAAAGAACAATCATCAAGTAATTAATAGAGAACAGAAAATAAAGAGTCAACACAAGGGTTTATAGTGGTTTGGTCTCAGATGACCTACGTCCACTTTCGCGAATGACAACGGTGGCCGACGATCTTTATTAATGTATCAAGGTACTCCGGAGAGTTTACAGTGCTTAGAGAGGGGGAGAGAGCAGTGAGTGTATGGGATTCGGAGGTGTAGTGTGTGGGATCAAGATCCTGCCCCTTCGTGTGCAGAGGGGCTTACATTATATAGGCTAGGTTTTAAGGCGGTGCCGTGAATAAGAAGAGCTCTGTTATTTTGGTAAGTATGACTTAGGTAGGAGATCTCTGTATCCCGTCTTTCTCTCCCTCGTGCTCCTATTCCTTCAGAGGAGGACTCCTCGTTTGGCCTTAGATTCGATCGTCGTATTGAGCTCGGACTTGCATTTGAGTGGGCTTGGACTCATATTAGAGTCAAAAGGCTGAAGTAAGAAGGAGAAGGAGACGCCCGAAGGGGCCAGCCCAAGCCAGCGCCCAAGGGGGTCCTGGGCTGGCTTGGTGCCTTCCTCTTGATGTCTTCCCCTTGATGTCTTCCTTATCCATGGGTCGAACTAGTCTCGATTTGGACTTTCTCCAATTGGTGGACTTTGATTGAACTTTCTCTTGGGCTTTCTCGGTTTATCTTGACTGGGCTCGTCCCAGCTAAATTCGGGCTCGTCAAACATGAATATGTATCAGTGGGATTCTCCTCCGGCATTATGAATTTGATTTTTTAGTTACATTTTTGTAATTTTGCAATTCATGATTCATCATGGCTTTTATTCTACTCTTGTCTGTACTACAGGACTACTGTGCTGCACGAATTAGGCGTGACAAAATAGGCAACTTTTACTAGGTCCAAAAGTGTTCAAAATTTGTTTCAAGTGAGCTAATGTGAACAAATTTACGTTGATTTCTTGTCTTATAAATACATGCTTTCATATTTATGGATACTTTTTTATATATAATTTTCAAGTTGTAGACGTGTGATGGAATTGTGGTATCATTCCAGTATGTGCTTGACCAATAGAAGATTGAAGTCCCTGGAGTTTTTATGAGAAGGTATGTTGCAGTAGTTTATACACGTTTATCTTCTAAACTTATAAGTTTATGTATTGTCGTTTTATGTGTCACAAGTTTGACAATGAATTGCAGAATTGGTATCAAGGTTTCAAGAAGCTCATGTTTGTGATGCGGACATATTTTTTAATTTTGATTTCTTATGCATGTATTTGATATTTCATACAATATTAAGTTATTTGAGCAAAGATGAATGTATTGGACACCATATTGTTCAAATAAAATAAAAGCTCATTCAATAAAGTTTTTGGTCTTGTGTTTTTGGGTATTGGATGTTTATGATTGTGATACATTTTTGTTTTCTATCATTTCAACAATAATTAACAACAAAGAACTTTTGGCTATGAATATGTTTTTGTCGTTGAAAGTATCAAACTTTTTTGGCAATGAAATTTATTCGTCGTCAAAAATCTTGAGCAAAATTTTTTTGGGCTTTTCTACGACAACTCTCACTTTATTGGAACAAATATTTACATATAGTCATGTCATCAAGTCATTGTTTTAAGTCAGATTTTTAAGTACGTCTAGCATTACTCTACTTACATATATAGTTTCAAAGGTTGTCTTAAAATATAGAGTAACTTTATAGTGAGTGCATTCTTCCTCGTTTGGTTTCATTGATAAGATAAGAACAAATTTTTGATGAAAGGTATTTTTTTCTTTTTCCTATTCTTTTGTCCACATTTATTTATTTTACGTTCGGCAATATGCGCAATTGTCTTCATTACCTTTTGCATTCCTATTATATATAATGAGAGACAGCCCCATATGCAAATCTATTTTCTTCTAGTTTATTGATGGTGATTTTGTTGTTATTTTACCATCAGGAAATAAGGGAAGAATCAGTATGATTTCCATGTTATTTGATACGAAAAAGGGGAATATTTTCATAAGGTTTATGTTCTATTATATAAATCAATTAGTAATTGTTCGTAGTTAAAGACACTACATAAAAAACAAAAAACCTCAAATAAATGCCTATTTTTGCCAATCTAATATTTGTTTCTTCCTTGAACTAAGATTACCCAATTGTTAACTATTCCCCAAAGCAATGATGCCCAATTTTATTACTTAGTGCATAATTAAATCCAAAAAATTATAATAAACCACACTGCAATAATCATAAATTTTTTAAAGTCACAAAATTCACAGTCATAATTACCAGTTATAATATTTACCTAATATTTTATATACGAATCTTATGCGAGATAGCTTGATTGTAAACTAAAACACTGCATGAAATTTCAAATGTGCAACTAAAAGATTGTCAAAATTCTTCCATTGTCTTCAAACAAAATTTCAAGAATAGCATAGTCACGTCCTACAAAGCAAGTAATGATATGTGTCACATAGTTGAAATAGCCATATGAAAAATAAGAAAGTGACTCTAGAAACAGTTATTCGTCAATAGCTGTCATTATGAGTATTGATATGTGTTTTCAATTTTATTTTTTTTGGATTGGTAACAATGACTTATATTACCACAGGGGAAGGGGGAGGGGATCCGGGGAGTGAGTTTGAACCAACGACATGCTATTGCACAAAGTAGGAATTTCACCAACCAAGTAGGCCCGCAAGTCTATGTGTTTTCAAATATTGATTTCAACAAAAATAGGTTTCTGTTGCTTAGCTGTGCCATACATTGCTCCTATTGTTGCACATATTGTTCTAGTATCTTGACTAGGTAGATTAGGACTTTGTAACAAGTTATGTAATGTCTAAGGATCTGATTATTAGTAAATTAATTATGGATCAACATCTTCCACGTTAGCATAGGTTGTGCTCTTATTAAAATTTTGGACAAGTATTTTTATGACTATAATATCCGATGGTAAAAATGTCAGACCGACCACTGTGAATTTGTGAATTCCAATTTAAGTGCAAATTAACTTTTTTGATTATCTTAAAAGTTAATTTGCAAACTGCTTCATCTTTAGAAATCTCTTTATCGTCTTCTGCTATAGCAAAGGAAGGAATGAGGTTTGACATGTAAAAGAACATGAACAAAAGATAAACAAACAAACGACCAGACATAAGCATTAGGACTGCTAGATTGCTTTCATTAGCCGATTCACAAAAAACTTCAACATAATAGATGGGACATAAATAATATGGAATTAGAGCTCTACCTCTAGGATTCTTCTCAACCATAGAAGTTCTAGGTTTAATGATAACAACATTTCCCCTATCAAAGAGGAAATTGTGATCGGAGCTCTAACCTAGATAAAATATGGCGAAGGTGGACTCTGTTTGGTAACATTTTTTTAAGTATTTTTTTCACTTTATTTTTTTTAAGTAAAAAATCAAATAAGAAAAAGTAACGTTTGTTTTAATAAATCCATCCTATTTATAGGTTTATATGCATGTATAACTATACACTTGTTAGTGAAATGTATGAATTTTTAATCTGAGTATTGCGTTGTTGTTATTTGATTAGGTTATGATGTGATTTATATAGTGAGTGATATGTTGATTATTGTCAATGTTGGGATTTAGGAACTATTCTACAAAAAAGATTGTTTACATTTGAATTAAAAAATAAAATAACAAATAGATACATATGTTATATGATAAAAATTAGGGTTAATTATATCAGAGGTTTTCAAAGTATGAAGTTTATTTAATTTTAATTCTCAATATTTTAATTGTATCATTTTAGTCCATGAAGTATTGAATATATTTCTATATGGTTCCTCAAACAACAAACATTCAAATTGTTAATAATTTTTTTATTATAAACTTGTCACGTAATACCTATATATGGGCAAAAAAATAATTTGGATAACTCTTGACCAAATTTCTACCCAAATTTTGGTCAAAGAGCTACGCAAATTATACAATTTTGATCATGAGCTATCTAAATTGTGGTTAAGAGCTACTCATATTATGTATTTTTGGTTGAGAATTATCCAAATTTTGGTCAAGAGTTACTCAAATTATTTTTTACCCATATTTAAATATTACGTGACAAGTTTATAATTAAAAACCGTCAATTATTTGGAATGAGAGACTACATAAAAACATATTCAATATTTCATATACCAAAATGATACAATAGATATATTAGGAACTAAAATGAAACAAACTCTATACTTGAAAAAAAAATAAAATGAACACCTCTACCAAAAGGAAAAAAATATTGAATGTGTGACACACATGACATTGATAATATGATGACACCGACCAATTATAAAATACCAAGTGAACTTAGTGGACTATATTATTTTATTAGCTACCAAAAAACTAGCCATGTTAAAATAATAGAGTTTACCAATTTTATATGTTATTTTATAATTGGTTAATGACACCTAACCTGGTGTTACTATTATACCTAATAAGCTCAAAACTTGGAGACTTACCCTTTCTCCTGAGAAAGTTGAGAGACAACGATAGAAAATTAGAGGAAAAACTGCCGTGTTTCTGCTGAGGAATATGAGGTACTTGGCTTCTGCATAATGGGCATGTCGAGTTGGACTGAAGTCAGGCGTCAATGCAGTCAACGTGGAAGTAGTGGTGGCACTTGGGCAGTTTTCGGTAGCTCTCGCCGCCGGCTACATCGTGGAGGCATATCGAACAGTATAGGGTTTGGCCCTTGTTGCGGTGGTTGGGGTGGTGGGTTAAGGCAGGAAGGTGGTGGCCATGGCGGAGGTGCTTGAAAAAGAGAAGAACCGCGAAGAAGATCATACAGACGATAATGGCGCTCGTGTTGCTGACTGCCATTGCTGCAGAGTTGGATAGTTTAGCTACGAAGTCACGCTGGTACTCCATGCTTTTGTTGTGGTTGATGCTTGTGAACTCTCTCTCTCTCTTTCTCTCTCTCTCTCTCTCTCTCTCTCTCTCATTACCTTGATTTTTCGGTGTATGCATTGTTTTTCTTCTGGGTGTGGTGTTTTTGTTTTCTAGTTTCTCTTTTTGATCGTACCACGCCCTGCTGACCTTAGCATGTTAATGATTGTGTTAATAGTATTTTTCAATAATTAGATACAACTAATCTCCCTTTCACTCCAAAATATATTTGAATTTTTAATTTATATTTTCAAACATTACAAATCTCAATTTATACTTTCTATATTATCAATTGGTAAAAATGTCGACCTAATCTAGATTCTCATTCAATTTTTTTATCATAAATTAAAGCACGTGAAATGTAAATATTTCGAACATGAGAATGAGATTTTTATAAAAAATAAACATTTTTGTGGTTGAAATATTTTCCAAAGTTGGGGATTGTTACCCAAAATCAAAATAAACATGGGGATTTATTTCTACAATTTTTACCGCAAAAGTTGACAAAGAAACATAAAGGGCCACTTGGCCACCATCATTTGTACTGTTAAGAAATATAGGGTTATTTTAATTATTAAGGGTAGAATAGTCTTTTATTTTATTTGTTTAGCCTATATATAGTCTCTTTGTATTTAGGTTAAAATACTACTTGTATTCAATTCAATTATGCAGTATCAATGAAACCCTAGCCTTCTCTTTTTCCTATTTCTTGTATTTCTCTTGATTGTTTAACATGGTATCAGAGCTAAGTTTCATGGGACGAGACTGAATCTCAAACACAGCTTTCGCGGATTTCGTTCTGATTTGGCAATCTCGTATTTCGTTCTGATTTGGCAATCTCGTATTTTGTTCTGATTTGGCAATCTGGTATTTCGTTCTGATTTGACAATCTGGTATTTCGTTCTGATTTGACAATCTGGTATTTCGTTCTGATTTGGCAATCTGGTATTTCGTTTTCCCTTTTGGCAATTTGGTATTTCGTTTTCCCTTCTCTTGCAATCTGGTTTTCTTTGTTTGCTTGATTATGGCTACTGAAAGAGATGATTCGCTTCAGTCTGTGAGTGTGAGGTTGGATGGAAAGAATTATTCGTATTGGAGTTATGTGATGAGAAATTTTCTTAAGGGTAAACATATGTGGGGATATGTTAGTGGAACTTCTGTGAAACCTAAGAATACTGATGAAAATTATGCTACGTTGATAGATTCCTGGGAAGCAAACAATGCAAAAATTGTTACTTGGATTAACAATTCTGTTGAGCATTCTATAGGTACACAGTTGGCAAAGTATGAGACAGCAAAGGAGGTTTGGGACCATCTGCAAAGGTTATTCACTCAATCAAATTTTGCAAAGCAGTATCAATTGGAGAATGACATACGAGCTCTTCAGCAGAAGAATATGAGTATTCAGGAATTCTATTCTGGTATGACAGATCTTTGGGATCAATTGGCTCTTACAGAATCAGCAGAATTAAAGGCATGTGGTGCCTATATTGATCGTAGAGAACAACAACGGTTGGTACAATTTTTAACAGCACTTCGCAGTGATTTTGAAGGACTTAGAGGTTCAATTCTGCATCGTTCTCCACTTCCTTCTGTTGACTCAGTTGTCAGTGAATTATTGGCTGAAGAAATACGTCTTAAATCTTATTCTGAAAAGGGAACTCTTTCTACTGTGAATTCTTCTGTGTTAGCAGTACCTTCTAAGCCATTCTCTAATAATCAGAATAAGCCTTACACAAGGGTTGCCTTCGATGAGTGCAGTTTCTGTAAGCAGAAAGGTCATTGGAAGGCTCAATGTCCTAAGTTGAGACAGCAGAATCAATCACAACAGCAACCTCAAGCTTGGAAGTCTGGCAACCAGTCACAGTCTAATGCTCATAGACCACCTCAGGGTTATAGACCACCACAGTCTAATACTGCAGCAGTAGTTTCATCAGCTCCTTTCACCGATCTTAGTACTATGGCTGAGCAATTTCAGAAGTTTCTCTCCTTACAACCACAAGCTATGTCTGCCTCTTCTTCGGTAGGTCAGTTGCCTCAGAGTTCTTCAGGTATGTCACATCCTGTATGGGTCTTGGATTCTGGTGCTTCACATCATATGTCTCCAGATTCTTCATCTTTTGTTTCTGTGTCTCATTCGTCTTCTATTCCTGTTATGACTGCTGATGGAACTCCTATGCCTTTAGCAGGTGTTGGTTCTGTTGTCACACCTCACATGTCTCTCCCTAATGTTTATCATATTCCAAAACTCACATTAAATCTTGCTTCTGTTGGTCAGTTATGTGATTCTGGTAATTTAGTCACATTTTCCTCTTCTTCTTGTTATGTGCAGGATCTGAAGTCTCAGAAGCTGATTGGGACAGGCCGTAGGAAGGGGGGACTATATATTTT
>CM042184.1:10121548-10149893 GCA_023539305.1 Ilex asprella
GCTGAAGAAATACGTCTTAAATCTTATTCTGAAAAGGGAACTCTTTCTACTGTGAATCCTTTTGTGTTAGCAGTACCTTCTAAGCCATTCTCTAATAATCAGAATAAGCCTTATACAAGGGTTGCCTTCGATGAGTGCAGTTTCTGTAAGCAGAAAGGTCATTGGAAGGCTCAATGTCCTAAGTTGAGACAGCAGAATCAATCACAACAGCAACCTCAAGCTTGGAAGTCTGGCAACCAGTCACAGTCTAATGCTCATAGACCACCTCAGGGTTATAGACCACCACAGTCTAATACTGCAGCAGTAGTTTCATCAGCTCCTTTCACCGATCTTAGTACTATGGCTGAGCAATTTCAGAAGTTTCTCTCCTTACAACCACAAGCTATGTCTGCCTCTTCTTCGGTAGGTCAGTTGCCTCAGAGTTCTTCAGGTATGTCACATCCTGTATGGGTCTTGGATTCTGGTGCTTCACATCATATGTCTCCAGATTCTTCATCTTTTGTTTCTGTGTCTCATTCGTCTTCTATTCCTGTTATGACTGCTGATGGAACTCCTATGCCTTTAGCAGGTGTTGGTTCTGTTGTCACACCTCACATGTCTCTCCCTAATGTTTATCATATTCCAAAACTCACATTAAATCTTGCTTCTGTTGGTCAGTTATGTGATTCTGGTAATTTAGTCACATTTTCCTCTTCTTCTTGTTATGTGCAGGATCTGAAGTCTCAGAAGCTGATTGGGACAGGCCGTAGGAAGGGGGGACTATATATTTTTGATGAGTTAAAAGTGCCAGTTGCTGCTGCTGCTGCTGCTACTACTACTAGTGTTGATTTATCTTCTTTTCGTTTGAGTTCTTCTTCTTCTAGTTTTTATTTATGGCATTCTCGTTTAGGTCATGTTTCGTCTTCTCGTTTGAGATTTTTGGCATCCACAGGGGCCTTAGAAAATTTGCAAACTTGTGATATTTCTGATTGTAGTGGATGTAAACTGGCAAAATTTTCAGCTTTACCTTTTAATCGAAGTATTTCTGTTTCTGCTTCTCCATTTGATTTGATTCACTCTGATGTATGGGGACCTTCTCCTGTTGTCACAAAAGGAGGGTCTCGATATTATGTTTCTTTTATTGATGATCATACTCGTTATTGTTGGATTTATTTAATGAAATATCGTTCTGAATTCTTTGGAATATATACAGCATTTCGAGCTCTTGTTAAAACTCAACATTCTGCTGTTATCAAATGTTTTAGGTGTGATTTGGGTGGGAAATACACTTCTAATGAATTTTGTAACTTGCTTGCCTTAGATGGAACTATTTACCAAACTTCATGTACAGATACTCCTGAGCAAAACGGTGTTGCTGAAAGAAAACATAGGCACATTGTTGAAACTGCTCGTTCTCTCTTGTTGTTTGCTTCTGTTCCTAGTATGTTTTGGGGTGAAGCTGTTCTTACTGCTGTATGTTTGATTAATACAATTTCATCTTCTCATATTTCAGGTGTTTCTCCTTTTGAAAAGTTGTATGGGTATGCCCCTGATTATTCTTTCTTTAGAGTTTTTGGTTGTACTTGTTTCGTTCTTCGTCCTCATGTAGAACGTAGCAAGCTTTCATCTCGATCTGCTATTTGTGTGTTTCTTGGTTATGCTGAAGGTAAAAAGGGGTATCGTTGTTATGATCCAATAACTCAGAAACTTTATGTGTCTCGTCATGTTATTTTTCTAGAGCATATACCTTTCTTTTCTATTCCATCCACTGCTCATAGCTTGACTAGATCTGATTTTATTCGTATAGATCCTTTTTCTGAGGATTCTGATAGTTTGTCATCTCAGGTTTCTAGTACTACTGATCATTCTGCAGGTACTGACACTTTACTCTCCAACACACCTGAAGCTCCCTCTTCTCCTATGGTCTACCAAGCTCCGTCTGAGGCTGTGGATCCACCTATACGTCAATCCATACGCATTCGTAAGTCCACAAAATTACCAGATTTTGTTTATTCTTGTTATTCTTCATCTTTTACTTCCTTTTTAGCTTCTATTCATTGTCTCTCTGAGCCCTCTTCCTATAAAGAGGCAATTCTTGATTCTCGTTGGCAACAAACTATGGATGAGGAACTTTCTGCTTTGCATAAGACAGGTACTTGAGATTTGGTTCCTCTTCCTCCTGGTAAGAGTGTTGTTGGTTGTCGTTGGGTGTATAAGATCAAGACTAATTCCGATGGATCTGTTGAGCGATACAAAGCTAGGTTGGTTGCAAAAGGGTACTCTCAACAATATGGTATGGATTATGAGGAGACATTTGCTCCTGTTGCAAAAATGACTACTATTCGTACTCTTATTGCAGTTGCTTCGGTTCGTCAGTGGCATATCTCTCAGCTTGATGTTAAAAATGCCTTCTTGAATGGAGATCTTCAAGAAGAAGTTTATATGGCCCCCCCTCCTGGTGTTTCACATGATTCTGGGTATGTTTGCAAGCTCAAGAAAGCATTATATGGTCTCAAACAAGCACCTCGTGCTTGGTTTGAGAAATTTTCTGTTGTGATCTCTTCCCTTGGTTTTACTTCTAGCAGTCATGATTCTGCTCTTTTTGTTAAGTGCACTGATGCAGGTCGTATCATTCTGTCTTTATATGTTGATGATATGATTATTACTGGTGATGATATTGATGGTATTTCAGTTTTGAAGACAGAGTTAGCTAGACAATTTGAAATGAATGATTTGGGTTCTCTACGATATTTTTTGGGCATTGAGGTAGCCCACTCACCCAGAGGTTATCTTCTTTCTCAGTCGAAATATGTTGCAGATATTCTTGAGCGAGTTAGACTTACTGATAACAAGACTGTAGATACTCCCATTGAGGTTAACGCAAAGTATTCTTCTTCTGATGGTTTACCTTTGTCAGATCCTACTTTATACCGTACTATTGTTGGGAGCTTGGTATATCTCACTATTACTCGTCCAGATATTGCATATGTTGTTCATGTTGTTAGTCAGTTTGTTGCTTCTCCTACTACAGTTCATTGGGCAGCTGTTCTTCGTATTTTGCGGTATCTTCGGGGTACAGTCTTTCAGAGCATTTTACTTCCATCCACCTCTTCCTTGGAGCTGCGTGCATACTCTGATGTTGATCATGGCAGTGATCCCACAGATCGCAAGTCTGTTACTGGTTTCTGTATTTTTTTGGGTGATTCTCTTATTTCTTGGAAGAGCAAGAAACAATCTATTGTTTCTCAATCTTCAACCGAAGCAGAATATCGTGCTATGACATCTACTACCAAAGAGATTGTTTGGTTACGTTGGTTACTTGCAGATATGGGAGTTTCTCTTTCTCATCCCACTCCTATGTATTGTGACAACCAGAGTTCTATTCAGATTGCTCACAACTCAGTTTTTCATGAACGAACTAAGCACATTGAGATCGACTGTCACCTTACTCGTCATCATCTCAAGCATGGCACTATTACTTTGCCCTTTGTTTCTTCTACTTTGCAGATTGCAGATTTCTTTACCAAGTCGCATTCTATTTCTCGTTTTCGTTTTCTAGTTGGCAAACTCTCGATGCTTGTAGCTGCCGCATCGTGAGTTTGAGAGGAGATGTTAAGAAATATAGGGTTATTTTAATTATTAAGGGTAGAATAGTCTTTTATTTTATTTGTTTAGCCTATATATAGTCTCTTTGTATTTAGGTTAAAACACTACTTGTATTCAATTCAATTATGCAGTATCAATGAAACCCTAGCCTTCTCTTTTTCCTATTTCTTATATTTCTCTTGATTGTTTAACATGTACAAGTTGATTTTTGTCCATCTAGGATGCCCCTAAATAAAAGTTTTTTTCCCCGGCTACTTTTCTCTTTGAATAAAAAGACAAAAAATGTGTGTGCTTGGTGCTTACCCAAAAAAACCAAACCCACTATCTGTAGTCTTAAATTTTTATGTGTACGGGCTCTTACTCCCAACCACCCCCCACAAGAAATTTGTGAAAATTCCGCGTTTAATTCACTACAAGACAATTGTTTTTACGCCACGAATTTTGATTATGAATAATAAATTTATTGCTAAAAATTGATTTTCGATAACGATTTCAAACATTCCCTGCAAATTATTTTTTTATGATTTTTTGGCTATAATTTTTTTTAGTTATTGCCAAAAATGTTCGCAAAAAAGTTCCCTAAAAAAAAAAATTGGCACGAACTTTGATGCTAAATACTAATTTTGTTGGCGATGACAAAAATTATTTGTTGCTAGAGATAGTTTTTTGGTTGCAAATTTTTTTATGAAGTATAGAAAAATAAATCAATAAATAAAAACTTAGCAACGATTTAGCTTGTCGCAGAAAAATTATTTAATTTTAATTGTTTGCGACACACATTATTTTGGTAGCATAATTATTTAATGTAAAATAATTATTTTAATAGATAAAAATGACATATGCAAAACGACGTAGTTTTAGAGCCATAAGAATAGTTACTGGTTCCAACGTTTTGGAACCCTAGATTCCTCTCTCCACTCTGCTCTCTTGGTTCATTCCACGCTGGTTCGTTCGACGAGGTGAAGGCACAGACATGGGAAACCGCTGGCCAAGAATGACACCGATTTCCTCTCTCTCTCTCTCTCTCTCTCTCTCTCTATATGCGTTTTCCCTGAAGCTTTGTAATTAACCTTTGATATTTGTTCAAACGAGTGGGACACACACACACACGCACAGCCTACTGGAGACGGCTTCACACACAGAACACACACATGCCTCCTTCTCTCACGCACAGCCCACTCCCCATACCACCTTCACGTTTTTCTATCTTCTTAGAACAAAATTTGTTATTATTTTTTTGTTAAGAGTGCTTTATCTTCTGGATAAAATAGCTAGTTGTATTGCAAAAACAAAGTAAAGGTAGGTTTGGTCACACCAGTTTAGGGCTCTAGATATAACATTTATACAAAGCTACGACTGCTTTCACCTTATCAGTTTTTGATCAATGGTACGATTGCTTTCACCTCTTAAGTCCTTTTGTTTTTAATTTTATGTGATGAATATGCTTTTAGTTTGTATCAAAAAACCAACGTGATTTTAATTAAAGTTCAGCAGATTTTGAAATTTTTCAGATTTATGAGTGTTTTTTTTGGTCATTTGTGTTGATGTTTGTAACATCCCACTCCCCTCCCCATCTTTGTATCAAACCCATAAGTATATAACTAGCTATAGTGTGGGGCCATTAACCATCTATCACTCTGATTTTTTTTTTCGGTAAGTAAGGATTTCATTAAACCGAAAAGGGAATCGTACAAAGCATGTCCCATGTACAGTTGACAACAGTCAAGAAAAGAAAAGGGACAAAAAGGATGGCAGCCCTTCTTTACAAAAGAGAAGAAGATATGCTATCCCAAGAACAAAAGTATACATGATGAGGAACAAAAGTATACATTATGAGAAACAAAAATAAACAAGATGCAGCAAAGAGAAAATATCAAGTTACTCCAACAAAGCCCAAAGCATCAGTAGTTCTTCCAACCAGACAAGCCCACAGAATAACAGAACATGTCTCGATAGCATTACAAAGCCCCAAGGATTTTCCCCCAACAAGGATGCAACATTTCATAGCAATGAACCAAAAGAAATGAAGGGAAGAGAAAGGAACAAACCCAAAGGTAACAAAACCCAGAAGCAAAACAAAAGTAGAAAAAACAGGCATGCAAAGTTTAATGCAACATTCACAAAACAGCTCAAGGAGGGTCAAATATAGTCTTTGGAAGATCCCATTCTCTTTGAATCCATAAATTTGAAGAAGATCTCTGATATCATTTGCTTAGATGAAGTTTGAGAGCTTGATGTTATCAATAACCTCTTTGTACACAGTGCCAACATCTTTGAAAGAGTTTTGGAATAGCCGATAATTCCTTTCTTTCCACACAATATAAACAGAAGATGAGAGAATCAATGTACCTATAAGGTTCTACAGGCTCTTACCATTTAAGTTTGTAGCACACCACTTAACAGTTCTAGGCCAACTCAAGTGAGGCCATTGAATATTACATTTCATTTGCATAGAGGTCTAGATTTTGAAAGTAAAAAAACACTGGAAGAAAAGGTATTGATGGATTTCAATGGCACTCCTACATAAAAACACATTAATTTGATTGTAAAAGGTCATAATTAAAGAACTTATACTTGGTAGCCAATCTTTGCGGCACTACTGACCAGAGAATAAAACTGTAACGCGGTATAGCACCCGAGTACTAGGCCACCTTGGACAATTCTTGAAATTGTATTTTATCTCTAAGGGCTTCCCATGCAGATTTAACATTATATTGGAATATGTTTGAAGGAATTCATTGCACATAATCTTCCATGCTCAAGTTAGGCTTGAAGCTAGGGGGGTTCCTCTCTGTAGTTGAAGAAAATCACCATTAGACATTATTGGCCAAGACCAATCACCATTGATAATTATGCTACTAACTTTAGCATTCCATCCCAACCCAGAATGATTAATAGTTGTCTCCCCAATGAATTGATGGAGAGGACCCAAAGGGTGCCAAGGGTTATACCAGACTTAGGTGGATCTCCCATTTCCCATGTTGAACTTGATAAGTGGGAGAAACTCAGTTTTGAGTCTGAGAATTTTCCTCCAAGCCCATGAGGAGTTTTGTGGAATTTTGACACTCCAGAAGCTTCATCCTCTCAAAAGGGAAGTCTCAGCCCACTTCTCCCATAGGGAATGAGGGTAATTAGTAACGATGTTCCAGACAAATCTCATGACTAAATCCTTGTTCCAATGCTCCATGTTCTTTATTCCAAGCCCTCCCTCACTTTTAGGCAAGCAAACATTTTGCCAAGCTACCTTAGCCCCACTGGCCTTGAGCTTAGTTCCTAACGAAAGAAATCTTCTCAAGATCTGTTCGACTTTTGTTATTAACTTCTTTGGAATGATGAAAATAAAAGACCAATAAACCTAGATAGAGAAAAGGATGGAAGTAATCAAGTGGACTCTACCAGCATATGATAGAAATTTACAACTCCATGAATTAACTATGCTAGTGATTTTTTCAACAAGAGCTTGACAATAAATGGCCCTAAGCTTTGTGGTTATGAGTGGCACCCCAAGATATACAATTGAAAATTCTCCTTCACTATATCCAAGTTCTTGAAGAATGTCAATTTTTGTAGCATCATTGACTTCAGAAAAAAAAATATGGCTTTTATTAGGGTTTGGCTTTAGTCCAGATAACTCTTCAAAAGTCAGCAACACCTCCTTGATGGTTCTAATTGACTCAATTTTTCCTTTGCTGAAAATCATAAGGTCATCAACAAAACAAAGATGAGAGATCACCTCCTTACTACATCTCCAATGATAAGAAAACTTACCCAGTTGAGTAGCCATCTTCATCAGACTAGAGAAAATTTTCATAAGGATAACAAATAGGTGAGAGGACAATGGATCCCCTTTCCTAAGTCCTTTTCTACCTACAAAATATCCATTAAGTTCACCATTACCATTGATGCTAACTGAGTACATAGGAGATGAAATGCATGCTTCAATCCACCCAATGACTTTTATAGAAAATCCCATATGGTATAGAATTGCTAGGATAAAATCTCATCTAACATTATCAATGGATTTCATGGATTCAACTTTCACAGTACATCTTGGGCTGCCTCTACTAGAGTGATAGTTCCTGAGGCGTTCTTGGGAGAGCAAGATGTTATCTGAAATGTTTCTATGTTTAATGAATGTTGAGATCTATCAATAAGCTCGGGAAGAACCACTTTAACTCTATTAGCTACAATCTTCGAGATACACTTATCGATGGTTAAGTAGCATGATATGGGTCTATAGTCAGATAATTTTATGGGGTTGAAAAATTTTGGGATAAGGGCAATAATGGTAGAGTTCACCTCTTTCAATAATGTCCCAGAACTGAAAAATGAGAGGACAGCGTCTATTACTTTATTCCCAACAATATGCCAAGCCTTTTTAAAAAAACAAGTTGGGTAGCCATCTGGATCGGGGGCTTTGCTATCTTTCATAGAAAACGTGGTTTGTTTGACTTTTTCTCTTGTGACATTCTGCACCATAGAGTTTGGTTGTGCCTGTGTGATGCTGTTACTGATGAAACTTCTCACCCATTGCATGTTCAAACCAAATGGGGGAGATGGAGAGCCAAGCAGCAGTTTGTAATATTGGACCACCTCCTTCTTGATGTCTTCCAAATCATCAATTCTAGTTCCATCTTCTTTTTTAATAACAGTGAGTCTTCTGTGGATTCTCTATTTGCTAATGGATTTAAACAAAAAATCCATAATTTTGATCACCAAAGGTTTAACCATTGGATTCTTGATTTTTTACTTTTGGAAGCTTTCCTCTGCTTCCTTAAGCCCTATGTACTGTTGGAGCTTCTATTTCTCGATGATCCAAAGTGCTTGGTTATGTGGATTTCTATCAGTCAATTTTTTAATATCTTTAGGACTGTTAATCGAACTGAGCTACTCACGTTCGGCTCGGTTTGGGCTCATTCGAGCTCGTTCGAATATAATAAACAAGCCAAGTATGAACATTATTTTAGGCTTGTTTTTAAACGAGCCGAGCTCGAGCTCAAGCAACTTGAATGGCTTGATTGAGCTTGATAATTTTTACCTAGTTTTACTATTATTTTTAGTAGTCCAATTATAGTCGTTCATTCTAAACAGATCTAACAGTAATGACAAATAATATATTATCCTGACTAACCCTAAATCCCAAATGCACCCAAACCCAACTCCATCTTTCGTCTGAAGAGGCATCGTCTCCACTCAACTTCATGATCTCCATCTTTCATCTGTCACTATCGGTGAAACCCTCAAGGGCCTCAACTCGATCTTTCGTCTGCTACTAGTCTATCGGTGAAGCCCTCAAGGGCCTTATCTCGATCTTTTGTCTGCTACTCCAGCTACTCTGAAGCCCTCAACTTCGTCTGCTAGTCGATCTTTCGTGAAGCCCTCAACTCGATCTTTCGAGCCATCAAAAGACTGACTTTGCGATCTTCTCTAGCTACTCTGAACAATTACTTTGTGAGTTTCCTCTATTAGCGAAAATATTGTTGATTTACATATCATTCTATCAGTCCTCCCTTTTCTTAAAAAGCTATTAGTTCAGATTGTTACATATTTGGTTTAATTAATTGGTAGTGGGATCTCTTAGTACCTTATTTTCTCATGCTTGTGGTGGATGAATTTGCCTGATTTATCCTCGTACTGAATCAATTGGTGGTTTATGCAATTTTCAATTGTAATTTGCACATTCTGGTATTTTGTTTGTAAAGGATACTATCATTTGTTTGTAAAATCATTCATCTGATTGTTGTAAGGTTACTCTATTTCAGTCTACATACCTATTTATGATTTCAGTGTGCATTATATATTTCCATTTGGAGAATTTTATGATTTATTGTTGCGTTTATAAGAATTTATGTGATTAGTGTTTCAAGGGTTGGTCCAAAACAGAGTTATGTATCTTTGATTTTGCATATATTCGACTCCCTGTAGAATTTATGGTTGGTCCAAAACAGATGCTTTATGGTTAGAATTTATGGTTGATCCAAAACAAAGGCTTTATGGTTAGAATTTATGTGTTACGTTCATCATTGTTTGTCTCTTTGTATTTGACTCCCTGTATTGGATTGCTTGTGCTATTCTGTTTGATCATTTGATTTTGATAAAATGCTTATAGATAAAATGCCTATAGAACAAATTTATCTCTAAAATGCTTATGTATGCTATTTTATCTCTAATTTCATCTTTGTTTTGGTCAGATGGCTTCTGATTTTGAGCCCCCTAGTACTGAAAATGTTGGTGGAGATCAAGAAGTTATTGTTACTGATGCTGCTACGATCGAAGGGCCTTCTGAAAATGAACCACTCCAAAAATAATTCAGGAAGAAGACCTCGAAAGTTTGGGATGAGTTGGAGACAATATATGAAAATTGAATAAGAAAGGCGAAGTGTAACCATTGTAAAGCAACTCTTTCTTTGGGTCGAGGGGCTCCCACAACTCATCTGAAACGGCACTTATTGACTTGTACAATTCGTCAAGCTTCTGTTTTTGGCGAAAAGAAAGGACTCACTCAACAATTGTTGGCTCTCTCGTCAACTGTTCTGATGGGTCTGTAACTGTAACTGGTGGGTTGGCAGTTTATAAGTTTGACAAGGAGAAAGTGTCTCCTTTGAGACATGATAGATTCAATGATATTGTAAAACATACGTGATGTAATTGAACATACGTGAGTGTGAAATACTTGAAGATGTCTCCTTTGAGACTTGATAAATTCAATGATATTGTAAAACAATTGCAATTGCCAACAACTAGGAGATTGATTCTTGATGTGCCTACTCAGTGGAAACTCAACATATGAAATGCTAGAATCTGCATTTGTGTTTAAAGAAGTGTTTCCAAGGTACAAAGAAAGAGATAGCAACTATCGATGGTTGCCAACTGAGGATGATTGGTCAAGAGCTGAAGAGGTATGCAAGTTTTTAGAAATATTTAATGATGCCACATATATATTCTCCGGCTCCTCTTACCCAACTTCAAATTTATTTCTTTGTGAAATTTAGAAAATTAAAAAGATTTTGAATGAGTATGAATTTGATAGTAGGGACTACATGAGTTGTATGACTACTAGAATGAGTAAAAAGTTTGACAAGTATTGGGGAGATTGTAACTTGTTGATGGCAATTGCAGCGGTCCTAGATCCTAGATATAAAATGAGACTTGTTAAGTTTTATTTTCCCAAAATTTATTCATCGGATGAAGTAGTGCATTATATAGATGTTGTTCGTAATTCCTTGTATGATCTCTACAAGGATTATGTGTCTAAAGATGTACAACAACCAAAGACATCGTCTGAAAGTAGAAATGTTGGTGGCACTAGCAATATCAAAGGAAAGGCAAAGCGTGTGAATGAATTTGATCTATGGGCCAAACAGTTAGACATTGTTCAACCATACAAGTCTGAGTTGAAAATTTATTTGAAAGAAGGCATTTACATTCATGTTGAAAACGACATTGAGGATTTTGATGCCTTGAATTGGTGGAAAGCAAACACTCTTAAGTTTAGAAATCTGTCAAAGATGGCACGGGACATACTATCTATTCTCATTACTTCAGTTGCTTCGGAGTCTGCTTTTAGTGCCGGAGGGAGAGTTTTTGATCAATATCGAAGCTCCTTGAAGCCCGAGACAGTTGAAGCTTTGATATGTACCGGAGATTGGTTGCGTAATGATTTTAGAATCCAGGGATCAAATATTGTAAGGATATTTTTAACTTGTGTTTCATTTTGTTTCAGTCACTATGAATTTCATTGTTGCCTTGTTGGTGTCTTATTTACAGGTTGTTGAAGAGAATGAGTTTATGGATGGAGGTAGCCTTAAGGAAAACAGTTTTTGAATCATTTTTTTAAAGGTATCAATAACAATTCTGGATTATGATTTTGAATCATTTTTTTTAAGGTATCAAATACTAATTCTTGGTTATGGTTTTTTCATTGCAGGCTCTACTACGAGGGCACTTGGCTATTTTTTTGTGAAACATGCTGTGTTTTTTTTTTTTATGCACTTGACAACTTCTTTTTTAATTTATTTGTTGGCACTTGGCACTTGGCACTTGACAATTTGTATGCTCTTTTGAAACTGATTTTTATAGTCAGTTTCATTATGTGGCTGATTGTTTAATTCGGTTATTTTATGGATAATTTTTCTGGTTGGTGATGTGCATCAGTGCATGTGCATGTTGTGTGTTGGGTTATGTCCATAGAGAAGTTGATTATGAATTTGTTATGTTGTGTTAAGTGGTGTTGAATTTTGTTAAAATTCAAGTCTGTTCGCAAGCCTAAATTCGATTTCTTAGGTCAAGTTTTATACGAGCTTGAGCTCGGATTCGAGCTTGTTAACAGAAAACAAGTTTAATCAAGTCGAGCTTGAACTTTTCATTTTTTAGTCAAGCCGAGCTCGAGCTAAAAATAAAAGCTTGATGTTCAAGCTCAAGCCGAGCTTGAACATCTTCCTAAACTGTCAAGTCGAGCTTGAGCATGGTGATGCTCGTCGAGCTTGGCTCCATTATCACCTCTAAATATCTTCAAGAGCTCGCTTCTCATCCAGAACTCTTACAAAAAGATCACTATAATTCCTCTTACTTTGAACATTGGAGTGCCCCTTAGTGGAGTATTCCAAACTCTCAAAATAGTGGGAAAAAAACCTTGATGCCTTGCCCAAAAATCAAAGAATTTAAAGGGCCTTCTCACCCTGTGAAGTCCAACTCCTATTCTTACCAGCGCAATAGAATGATCAGAAACTCCAAGGGTAAGGAACTTAGCCTTCGAGGCAGGAAAAGTTGTCCCCCAAACCTCATTTACTAACACTCTATCCAGTTTGCGAGCAATTATACCCCCATGAAACGGCATGTTACACCAGGCATATTGAATGCCATAGTACTTGAGGTCCTCCAGCTCAGCCTTGAAAAGACAGTTATCAAGATCACCTGAGCCTTTGTCTTTGATGTTGTAGTGTCCGGTTTGCTTAGAGAATAATTTGACAACATTAAAATCCCCTAGCACAATCCAAGGACTATGAAATAGTAATTGGGCTCTCTTAGTCAGGTTATTCCAAAGAGGCTTTCTAGGATATGCCTCATTAGGAGCATAAACAAATGAGGCAAAGAATTAGTTGTGGTTGGCTAGGATCTCAATGCTACAGTGTACAACTTGATCAGATTACTCAAGTAGTTTCACATCTACAACAACTGGGTTCCAACATACCTATATTCTTCCTCTAAGGGATGAGTTATTATTATTTATAAGACTCCACCCAAGCAACATACTTCTAAAGATCCTTTCAGTATTTACACTCCTTATCTTTGTTTCCACAAGACCACATAAGTCTACTCCAGATAGGTTTATCTATCTTCTAACTTCAGCTTGCTTCAAGGGGTTTTTAAGCCTTCTGACATTCCAGTAGAAGAGTTTAATCATTGAGGGAGGGGAGAGGAAATGGGTTCTAACTCCTTCTTGGGCATCAACTCAGAAATAGGTTTCTGCTTATTCTTACCTTTTGTTTTCATCTGGTTTTTCCTTGTCGAAGTGCTCATAAGCTTCTCAATCTCATCTATGGCTTTCAACTTATCTAGCATAATGCTAGGCTCTGGGGACTCGAACTCACTATGTTCCTCCTCTTCATGACCTTCTACGGGCAATAGTTCTAGTGCCTTGAACTTGTTGGAAGGTGAAATTTGTTTGCTAGCACAGCATCCATCTTCTTGTGTACCACAGCTCAATGCAATATTGATGGTGCCTCCTTCCTGCTTGCTAGGATTTGTGGCTTTTATTTTTTCCTTCCCCTTGCTTTTTGGATCATGCCACACAGTAAGTGGGATCTCTTTGTTTGCTTGAGTAGGATTTATAAGGTCAACAAGAGCTTGGGGTGTCAATCCATTTACCTCATCTTGCTTAGTTCCTATGGAGCATAACTCTGGGGCATCATGCACTGGGTGGGATGGTTTTGCCAGTGAATCTTCTTAGACCTTGTTTGTTATGGTTGGAGTACACTTACGACCGCATGTTTCACAACTTAGGGGTTGCCATTGGTACTCAACTCGAATTTCTATTTTCTCTAGATTATCTTCTTCCTCCTCTTCCATTAAAAGATCAAAGAACTCCAATAGAGGATGTTGCACATCAACCTCCACACAGATTCAAGCAAATGAGATTTTATTTCTTTCCTCAGTTTGCTTGTCCATGTATCGGAGTTTACCAATAGCATTGGCAATAAAGCTAAGGCTAGTGGTAGTCCAATACTCGTTAGGGATATTATAGAATTTAGCCCAAATAGGAATTTTCTTGATTGCCCCTTTTGTTAACTTAAGCCTAGGTTTCCATTTCTTTAGCAGAATGGGTTGGCCACCAATATGCCAAGGACCTTGTTCTAGTACCTCGTTTCGGAGAGTGACACTAGAGAAATTTAAAAAGTAGAGCCCATTCTGATTTGTAGTGACCTCATACAGCCCGTTGGAACCCCGTAATCCCATAGCTGATGACCTAACCGGATGGAAAGGCAACTTTTTCCCCACAAAAAACCAACCAAGCAGGTCTCCGATTTTGAATAACCTCCATTTGCAACCTCTTTAGGGGGTCTAACTACTATTCTACCATCCTTCTTGCAAGGAGGTACAAATTTCATTTCCACTTTGGACCTAGGGTCAGATTTAACCATGGATGCCTATAAAAGGACAGATTTTGGTGTATTCGGTAAGTCCCCTGTTCCATTTTTTGCCAAATCTATGGTTTTTGAGCTAGGGTTAGAAGTAAAATCACCTACATTTGTGCTATTCCCCTTTCCCAGCTCAGATGAGACCACCACTTTTTGACTTGTTTTCTCGAACCGTCAAAACCCATTTTGCTCTGATTTTTATCACACACCAATATCCCTCTTTTAACTTTTTACTTTTCTAAACAGTTTTTTCCCATTGAAATATCTGTAGGGGAGCCTCTTCCTTTTGTTCCTTTTTCTTTTTTTCATGTACCTACATGTCTTAGTCACCGCTCAACTCATGTTTCACTTACACATGTTCATGGCTACGCTTAGTCACCAATACACCTTTGCAATTTACAACCACCTCCACCTTTTTTTTATATATATATTGCTTTGTTGTATTCACCCTTTTGATTTTACACTATTCTTCTAACTTTACCCAGGGAAAACTACCCTCTTATAACTCCTAAAAACATCCACTGCTATGTCAGCATATGTGTTCCATAACTACAATTCGCTCCCCTTAACTTTTGCTCTAATTATCTTTTTACCCTTACATTTGTTTTCATACGTTGATTATTTTCCAAATGACTTCACTAACATTTGTCAATGCATGACTCATTGGAACCGGATGTTAAATACTCCCCACCTTTTAAAAATTCCACCCTCGGAAATTTTATTGGCATTTGTTTTCCTCTCGAAAGAAAGTATATAACAAAACAATTACACAACAAATCTATCATATGAACATTATGGCACAAAAATCAGCCACTAAGCCATATATTTGGTGCATAGGCTATATAAATCTGCCACACGAGCATAGCATATATTTGCCACTAAAACAATAATATTCGCTATTCAGGCAATAGTCGTAACAAAAGCATATAAATCCGCCATTGAGGCAACAACCCACGTATGAAAGTGTTTCAATTCATTTCTTTTTCTTTATTGGCAATGCATGCTTCATCATGGTTTTTATTCTACTCTCGTTTGTACTACAGGAATGCACTAGAAGAATTTAGTTTGGTGAAATCGGCAGCCTCTACTAGGTCCAAAAGTGCTAGTATTCAAAATTTGTTTCTGGTGAGCTAATGTGAAAAAAAAATTACATTGATTTCTTGCCTTATAAATATGTGCTTTCATATTTATGGACAGTTTATATATAATTTTCACGTTGTAGATGTGTCATGAAACTATGTTATCATTTTAGTATGCGCTTGACCAATGTAAATTGTAGTCCCTAGAGTTTTGATGAAAAGGTAATTTGCAGTAGTTTATATAGTTTTATCTTTTAAAATTATAAGTTTATGTATTGTCATTTTATGTGTTTCACTGGTTTGACAGTGGATTGCAGAATTGGCGTTTGTGATGCAAACATATTTTTTGATTTCTTATGGATGTATTTAATATTTCATACAATATTAAATTATTTGAGCAAAGATGAATATATTGGACGCCATATTGTTCAAATAGAATAAAAGTTCATTCAATAAAGTTTTTGTTATTATATTTTTGGGTATTGAATGTTTATGATTGTGATACATTTTCTGTTTTCGATCATTTTCAAAACAATTAACCATAAATGAACTTTTAGCTATTAATATGTTTTCATCGCCAAAAGTGTTGACAAAAATTTTTGGGACTTTTATGCGACAACCCTCATTTTATTGCAACGAATATTTGCATTTTTTAGTGATGAATTACTTCTCAGTGAAAGGTCTGTATTTAGCAACAAATAATGTTTATCGCCGATAAAAGCATTTTTGGTGACGAATTCAACTTTTCCTTGCAGAAAATTTTCTGTGACTAGCCTAGCACGACAAGTTTGTGACAAAAATATTTTGTCGCAAAAATATTTGTGACAAGTTTTATGCTTTTAGCGACGAATAAATTTTCAGCTAAAAATCAAATTTGTTGAAGTATTGTCGGCATTAGAGGAGAAACGCATTAACTTCCGGCATTTAACCACAAATGCCACAAATTTTTAATAAGAAGTAATGAAAATCCCTTTTTTCCCCGAATTAACCCCAAATTCCACCCCCCCCCCAAAAAATAAATTATTTTGTCACCGCCCCTCTCTCTCTCTCTCTTACTACCTCTCTCTCTCGACTTCTGTTTTAGTGTCTCGAGTTTGATTGAGAAGAGTGGTCTCAATCACAATTCTCTTAGATTTCGATCTCGATGATTTTGTTATTGTTTTGAGTTTTTGTTGCATTTGATTCTAATTACTGAATCGAAAATTTCTTAAGTAACTAATTCTTATATTGAATCTTCATGCCAACAGCAAGTTAATGAGTTTGCTTAGAGAGGCAACATTTATTTGGTGGTCCCCTCTTGTCTCAAGTAGCTTCTTACTATTTTGGTCTATAAGTTCTTTGCTTCCTCATTTATCTTAAATGGTCAAGTAAATGGTCAATTTTACTTTATTAGCACCTTCGTCAATGATAATAGAATCTACTACTTAGAGTAGAAATTTAAGCAATTTATGTTTCTAGAATTTCTTTCACTACCTCACCACCAACTAGTTCTTCCCTAATTTCCTCCTCGATAAGGTTTGTTTCTCGCTTCCTTTCGATGGAACATTTGATTAATTTACATTGTTCTAAAAAAGATAGCTTAAAAAATTATGCATATGAGCAAAATGGAATTCAGATATATAGGTGGCATTCAAAACAGGCCACGAACATCCAATTCTTGACTAATTCTTGTGGTTACTAGGATAATTGAGCAAAATACAAAAAAAAAAAAAAAAAGGAAAGAACATGCAGCAGAAAAAGTTGTTGAAAGGAAAAAATGAAGTTTTCTCTTCTTTTTTTTTTTATAGAAAGTTGTTGAGTATGATAGCTCTGTAATTTTATCTATTTATTTGTTGAAAAGAGAACATGGATTTTGATTATAAATTACAATTATAATGTGCTAGGATACTATTTGTTATGTATTTATCTGTAAATTGGATCTAATTGGCAAGCACAATGCCCCTCATTCACTTGTGTGGATAACACTGGATGGAGCTGAAGGTGTTTCTGGTAGAGGGGATCAATTTTTTATTATGTCTCTCCTTTCTTAGTCTGTGCTACAAATGAAATACTGAAGTTTGTTGAGGGGGAGCATGCTCATTTGTGATGGAAAGAGTTTAGCTACTTTTTGATCGTGCTTTATCTTTTTCTTTTTCTTTTTGATATGAAACGACAAAGATTACATTTCATTGTGTTGGAGGAGAGAATACATGAACTCTGGACAATCTCTCCCCCAACTAATAGAGTCTTTACATTGAAAAGCATATTTAGCTAAGAAATCAACAACATTATTTCATGAACGACGTGTCCACCTCACAAGGAATTCTGACAAATTAGATGCATGAAGTTGAATCTGAATGTCGGGGATAGGGTGAGAACCTTCCGTACGCCCTTTAAGTGTTGGTTCTTCCATATTTAGATATGGATATAGATCCATATAGAGATCTATATCTTTCTATCGATAGATAGATAGATATTTTGAGAAATGGATATTGATCTAGTTTCAAGATCTATGAACAAGACCCTAAATATCCATTTGAAAAAAGAGGTGAATAGATACGCGAAGTCAGTTGAAGGAAGGGAGAAATTGACTTTAAGATTAACTTGAAGATTTGCATTCCTTGTTACTTTTGTTGGTATCTTTGATTTGATATTAGTTGCTGACTGTTAAAGATTGTGTCAGAGCGAGAGGATAAACCTAGTTGTTGAGCGACAAGCTACCAAATGGTGGGTCTACATTATCTAGGACGTAATTAATCTGTGCAGTAATAAAATTATCTATTTTCCTTTAACATTAAAATCGATATTTACAAACATAGTATTACAAACTAGGGCACCATACCCTTTACATTCTAGATAAATCAACAAAAGACTATGTATAATTATTTTACATATCATTTTGTACATTCAGACAACAACTCCTCTACATTAAACTAAACTGTCCAGTGGACCACCTTTAACATTCTGTGAGTCCTGAAAACAAAGAACTGTGGAGGGGTGAGCAAAACCACACGCCCAATGAGTAACACCACATTCCACATAATAGGATTAAATATTATTATCCAACCCTCCATTAGTAATTAACGCTATTGTTTATGCTCAGCAGTCTCGACAATTTTATCGCTACCGTCTAAGCCGGGCAATATCATCTTTTATGTCGCTATTGCTTATGCCTAGTAGTCTCAGTAGTTTAAAATACAATTTTCACATAATTCCTCAATTCAAATTCAAACATCATCATACAATACAACATCCTTCCACACATAATTAGGCTATAATCACATATAAATATATAGCTTATAATATTCAACTCATTTTCAGTCAATATGAGAGAATACACTCACCTTAGGTCCAATATCAACCAAAATTTACTTCCTCTGTGATACCTTAAGTGAATTTGACTCTGATGTCGTCGTCTGCGCACCTAACATAAATCGTCACAAATTATATAAATACCATTTTAAACAAATGATATTATGCTACACAAGCACAAGTGATTAATTAAGCTTAACCCGATGCCTTTCCAAAATCCCTTTTTATTTACTATAGCATTCCCAACTCTTAGGTTAAATGAAGTGTTTTTAGGTAAATTAGATCAACTACAATTGATTCAAACCCATTAAAGTGTATATAAAAAGGTTTGAGGTTGAATGGACACTGAGTTCTCAAGATACTCCACCTCAATTGTTCATTTTAAACCATGTTTTTCAGCAAGAACTAAGGTGGCAAGAGCATCTGCATGTTCATTTTGATCCCTTGGAATTTGAATCACCCTGTAGGACTTCAATCGTCAAAGCAACTCCTTAGTCTTCTCCAGGTACGAAGTCATAGCATTTGAATATGAGTTATACTCCCCAGTACGTTGGTTGACCACCAAATGAGAATCGGAGTATATGGTCAACTCCTCTACCCCAATCTCAGAATCGGAGCTCGTACTCGAAAGAGGAGTGCTTCATATTCAGTTTCATTATTCGTGGAGGAAAACCCTAATCGGAGGGCTTGCTACAAGACTTCTCCTTGAGTGGAGAATAAGAAAATATCAACACCTAATCCTCACCGAGTACAGGATCCATTAACTTGCAACTCCCAGGTCTGGGACCTAAGAGTCATGGTCCATGCTACCACTTGTTATTTTGGTAGCTCATATGTAAACTCCACTATAAAGTTAGTTAAGACTTGGGCTTTGATTGTTGTCTTTGGGACAAATTTGAGGTCATACTACCCGAGATCGAGAGACTATTTTGTGGTCCGACCAAAAAGATCTGTCTTATCAAGTACACTCCTCCAAGGGTGCTCAGTGATTACCGCAACAGTGCGTGCTTGGAAGTAATGATTCAGCTTACAAGAAGCTAAAACCAAAGCAAATAGAAGTTTCTAAAGAGAAGTATATCTTGTCTTTGCTACTAGTAGTGTCTTGCTTACAAAATAGATGGGTTTTTGTTCTCTCCCTTAGGCACGAAGCAACAACCTGCTTATAGCGTGCTCAGACATGACTAAATAGAGTTGAAGTTCTTCCCCTTGTGAATGAGTGGAGAGCAAAGGGAGTATCTAGAGGCAGATTTTTAATTCATGAAGGGATTTGTCACACTGCTTGTCTTAGTGGAAGGCCCGTCCTACCCTAAGTAACTAAAAGAATGGCCTACATCAGTCGGAGGATCTACTGATGAATCGGTTGAGGGTTGTGGCCATGCCCGTTAACCAAGGTACTTCCTTGATGGAGAAAGGCCTCTAAATTGCTTGCAAGGCCTTGTTTTTTTCCAGATCAACTTTTATCCCTCTTCTCATCAACAGGTACCCTAAGAACTTCCCCGAGCTTACGCCAAAGGCACCCTTAGAGGCATTAAGCATGAGCTTGTTGCACTTTAGGATGTGAAATACATCTTGTAGGTAGGAGAGATGGTTCTCTATTTCCTTTCTCTTAACCACCAAGTCATTGATGTACACCTCCATTGTTTGGCTAATCATAGAGCCACAGATTTTCGTTACCATTCTCTGGTAAGTAGCTTCTGTGTTCTTCAAGCCGAAAGGCATGACCCTGTAACAATAGATCTCTTTTGGTGTGATAAACAGAATCTTTTCCTCATCGGGCCCAAACATAGGGATTTGATGATAGCCTCTGTATACATCTAGGAAACTGATCCTGGCATGACCAGATGTTGTATCTACAAGCTGATCAATCTTTGTAAGTGGGAAGAGGTCTTTCAGGCAAGCCTTGTTAAGGTCTGTGAATTCAACGCATACTCACCACTTTCCATTCTTCTTCTTTACCACGACGGTGTTTGACAACCATTGTGGGTATTGGACCTCGCATATGGCACTGGAATCTCAGAGTTTCCCCCACTTCTTCGTCGATGGTTTTAGCATGGCAGAGGGCGAACCTCCTACTCTTCTGAATAACTAGCTTGCAAGCAGGGTCAAAATTAGGATGATGACTAGCTAATGAGGGTTCAATACCTGGCATCTCGTAGGGTATGAAGGCAAAGGTCTCAATGTTCCTTCTTAGCAACCCGATAATGGACTCTTTCTCGAGGGTATGCAGTTGCGACCCGATTAAGAAATATCTTTTTGAATCTTCTTAGTCCACCGGTAAAACTTGTAGTTCCTCAATTGACTTGTCGTTGGGCTTAACCCATATGTCTTCGAGAAGAGGGATCTCCTCATCAGCTACGCACACCTATTGTGACTTAGCCATCAATTTAGCCCCAATATTGAGGCATGGCTTGGAGGTAGCTTGGTCTCCATGAATCTAGTTGTCCCCTCACTAGTCGGGAAGTGTAGCATCTGGTGATTAGTGGAAGCTACCACTTGCATTCGGTGTAACCATGGTCTCCCCATAATAGCATTCTAGGGTGATGGCACATCCACCACTAGAAAATCCACCTCAAATACTTATGAGCCTGCCTTAATAGGAATACATCACCTGCCAAGGGGCCAAACCTGCATGCCATTGAAACCAACAAGTGAAATCGTCGTTTGGAGAAGATCAGCTTGTGTTTTTCCCAACTTCTTGAAAAGGTCATAGTACATGATCTCCATTGAGCTCCCTAGATCAATAAGCACGCATTTTACCTCAAATTCGCTCATGTTGAGAGTAAGAATGAGGGGTCATTATGTGGATGAACCACTCCTTCCAAATCAGCATCTGAGAATGCTATGGGAACGCTCTCTGATTTTGCCTTTCGGCGCTTAGGAGTGTGACCACCTTGGTGATTCACTTGCAATACATGCTAAAGATGTGAGCTTTTCGGTATTCGATCCAAGATTGAACCGATTCAACTTGCATTGGGGGAGTTATGATGAAGATGACATTCACTTTGGGAGGCTGACCGTCCCTTGGTCAAGGCTAGTCATCTAGTTGGGGTTATTGCTCTGTCTGCTCCTCAGCAGTCTTCTCCTTATTTATGTACTGGGAGAGATGGTCTTACTTGGCCAATTCTTCCAAGTGACACTTGAGAGTTCAATAATTCTCTGTTCATTAGCCCTTATCCTTGTGATAAGACCAATGAAGGCGTTGGTCTCGCTTGGAGGGGTCTCCCGTCATCTTCGGTGGCCACTTAAAATAATCCTTATCCTTGATCTAGTTTAGAATCCGATAGATAGGCTTCTTGAAGATGGTATTGACTCTTTGATATGAATCCCTCGTTCTCTTGGATGTCCCATCCTTCCTTGACAGGTTAGTGGTGTTATCTTCATTTTGATGGCTCTTCCTTGGGGACGATAGTAACTAGTCGGTTGGCCCCTTGTCGTCTTCTACCTTCACGTACCTCTTGATATGCTCCTACAAGTGGGACGTACTCTGGGGTGACCACATGGTAAGGTGTTTTCGTCACTCGTTTTCCCTAGGGAGGTCCAAACAGAAAGAGACTACGACAGTTTTCTCATCAGACTCTTCTATATCGGCATAAGTCTCCAAATACCTCGTGGCGTAATAGTGGAGAGTCTCCTCTCATTTCTGGAATAATTCCAAAAAATGGGTCGATCGTCATTGGCTCTCGACTATTGGTTATGAATCAAGAGACGAACTCCTTGGTGAGTTGTTCCCAAGAGAAGACCGAGTTCACTAGCATCCCCTGGAACCACTTAAGAGACGATCTCCCCAAGTTGGAGGGGAACATCTTGCACATTAATGCCTCATTTCTTGTCCAGAGGGTCATCTTATTAGTAAAGGCCCCTATATGGAGCACGAAATCAAACTTGTCATCATATAACTCAAAAGTCAAATGAGTGAACTTACATTGGGATTTGGATTCTCGTATAGCCCGAATAAAAGGTGTGGTAGTCATCTTTGCAAGGGTCTGCCTTACCCTCTCCTTCGCTAAATATATGAGGTCGTCTTGAGTGAAGTTATGTTACAGTCGAGTGGCATCTTCACGAGCTGGCTCAGAGCGCCTACACTTCTCTCTTCCATAGTCGTCGTCCCAACGGCCTCTCTTATGATAGTGAGTTGAGCTCCTATGCCATTCCCCTTGTGCCCTAGGACGGCATTTTCTACGTGTTTCACATCTTTCCTCCCTACAATAAGGATGATTGTGTCTCGAAGAAGGGTCTCTGAAGGTGCGGTGGGTAACGTTTAGCCTTGGTGAGTACTTGTTTCGACTCTGATTATGAGTCGAATAGCTCTTTGCTGGAGAATGGCTTTTACGTTGGGAGGAATGGGCTTCCTTCCAATGGCGAAAGTTAGTGGTTGGACGTTTGATCTCATTGGTGAGTCGTTTGCCACTCTGACGTAGGAGGCCTTGCTTGAGAACTTCTAACTCCTCGGTCTTCTTCCTTATTACTTCATGGTAATCCATCTCAATAGCTAACCCGTCTTCGGCACCAAGGGCAGGTAGGTTATGATGAGAAGGAGGTTTCTCTTTAGAGTGCTCCTGTCCATCACGGAGTAGTATGTCCTCCGATAATTGGAGGTTATAGTTAGTGAGATCTTCAAGGATTGAGGGTAGTGGAAGTGTCGTGCGGCTGGTTCCCATAACGAAGGTTTTCTCACTGGACATGGTTCAAGGCTTCTTGGTTGTCAGGAAACTTAGTCGTTTTTCATAAAAAAGTGCCAAATTGTGCAGGAATAATTTTGCACTATGAGTCACCACCTCGTATGGACGGTGATGAAGCCTTGAGTAACCTACAAGACAAAAGAACACATAGATGAACTAATGGTCAGAGGCAGCCAATGAAACTCCGATGCTTAAGTCAGATTGCAAGTCGAAGAAGAGCATGACGTGAATAGGCTAGGATTGAATGCCTTACCTAGTACCCAGAGGCCTTTATTTATAGTGGTAGGAAGTTCCAAAAGAACCCGAACTCTAGGTTGAGATAGGATTGACCTCATCACTAGCTCCTAAGAGTTTGGAGTAGAGTTAGACAAGGACACTTACTTCTAGGTCCTTATCATTAGCTCCTGGTTGCTCAGAGTAATATCGTACTAGGAATCTAGGTCTAAGGTTGATCCCTATCCGAGTAGGACTCTCCTAGCAGAGATGGGCTAGAGAGAGGTCGTAGTAACTCATGTGGAAAGGAGGTGGCTAACCCTTGGTGGCATCAGGTGTGAGGTGCCGACCGGCAAGGACCTCTCTAGGAGGGTGCTCACAGACAAGGACCTCCCTTGGAGGTTGTTGACCAGCAGGATTCTGGCCCAAGCAACATGCCAACCGGCATAGGGCTACCCAAGTGGGTGCTGACCTGCCCAATTGTGTTTTTTGCTTCACAATTGTCATGCTGAAGAGTACCCAAGTTTCATCAATCGGATAGAAGAGCTAGGCTGCCGTGTTTGACCAAGTTCTACCAAATATATCCTCCTATAGCAAACAATTTCAACCAGGAACAAGAATTATGAAAGACACCATTTAACATATGCCTCAATCTTCAAGTCCATGATCAAAGAGGAAATTTCTTCAAGTAAAATATGAACCAAAAGATGCAAAAAACAAATAGATAATATCACCTTGATGATCTCAACTAATTGATCTACTCTAGTTTTTCTGGAAAACAACGATTTTATCAAGAAGTGGGTTAGATAAAAGTAACTTTAAACAATAGAGATCCAAAATTTGGAGATAAGGTTGAATGGACATCGAGGCAAAAAATACCTAGCCAATAAGTAATTCAGTCATGAAGCAAACTTTAGACCATAAATCTGTGGCAATCGTATATTTTGGTGGTACCAAAATGAGTTCAAGAGCACGATAATAACTTGAATAGATTTAAGAAATATTTGGCTCTCCTTCCACCGGATGAAATGGTAAAGGAATCAAACTCGAGCAAAGAAGCACCAAAACTTTTGCACTTCCAAAATCACATGGTTTCACCCAATAATATTGCTGCAGTAGTATAAAACTTTAAAGTATATGGCATACCTGTTCTAACTATTGTACTACACCCAATAACAATTCCTCACCCTATAGCATTGCCACTATACCAAAATAAATTTTAAAGACTATTAAAATGACTATAAAATCCGTATATGAGCTATGTTGCCCTTCACTCTCTCATTTGTAATAAACTAACTTTGTGAGTAATTACATTATTACCTTACACTTCCAATAATATAAAATAAGAACTCTATAGTTCTTTTTGGGGATTCAAAGCAATTTCCTACCCTTGTATTATATTGCTTCATAAATTAAGGTGTCTTTCAATAGGGGGCAAAATGATAATTCTTAAAGGGAAATTACACTTTGTATCCTTATCCTTAGACTATCGTTTCAAACTTTCAATCTCACTCACCTTTTCCACTATTGAGTTTTTCATATTATCGCTCAACAACTGAGTTGGTTTTGCATTGTCTAAAACAAAATGTCAATGATGTTGGAAACAAAATGTTAGATATATCATTAGATACTGGAGTAAAATAAAACAGTATCTCATAGTTTAGGAGTAAAACAGTACAATATTTTGTTCAATTTATAATGGATTTTTGAAATAGAGTAATATAAACTAAGAACTATAATTAGAGGTGCAATATGAGAAACATCATAGTTCAGAACATATAATGTCCACCGGTGGCCTAATTGAGGTGGTTAAATGCTCTCATCTTCCGGGAGTATTATTTTTTGATACTTTTCTACTGCCTAAAAAGTTTATTAACATAAACAAAACTAAAGAGGTGGGGGCTTTTGGACTACTAGCAGATCCCTAGCACTAAGAGTTACAATAGAAAAACAGATGTGCAACTACAAGATTGTCAAATTTCTCCTCTGACAATTTCAAGAACAGCATAGCCAAGTCCTGAAAAGCAAGTAATGATATGTATCACATAGTTGAAATAGCCATTTAAAAAATAAGAAAGTAACTCCAAAAACAATTATTCGGAGCTTATTTAAGTAATCCTCGGTCTAAGTTAGATGCTTGGTACTATCACTGAGTGCTGTAAACATTCTCAGGTCACTGTTCCACTAGAGGCTAGTCTTTCCTAAGTTTACAATCATTTATTGTGCTTTTTGATCCACAAGTTATGTGAGAGATAGGTAAGATGCATAGTTGTCGTGGACTAGAGTTTGGCAAGGCTTTAGTTTGTATGGATGTGACTCTGGAAATATTGATAATTTTTGGCTTGGGAAATTTTGAAGGGTATCTCAATTTATTTTCCCTATATTTTTCATTATTTACAAAATTGAAGGATATAAAACATCTTTAATGTTGAAATACTTATGATGTTAAGTTGCTTAAAAGCAAAGATTTCCACTTTCTTTTTTTTTCTTTTCAGTAGTTGGACATGGAAATAGCTGAGCCAAAAATGTAGCCAATTCCCAATTTTAAATCAACAAGGTGATCCTTGCGAGGCAAAACACTCGTAGGTAACCGTTAGTGAAGTAGTACCGTAAGTAAAGGGCAAAAAGAATCATTTGAGTTGTAGTGCAACTTTCTTCTGTATTTTCCTCTCGTTTTCGTCGCTGTGCAAGCAACTTTGAAGCAGAAAATTGTGAGGATACGTATAGCTTGAAACTTAGCAATGTGTGGCAAGTTTGTATGAAAACACAACTACAACAATGGCTGCAAGTTCATATCAAGTTTAAATGGATGTGCCTTTGACTGAACAAAACTTGCGTACTTCTTTCTACTATCACAGAAATATTCACATTTTATAGATTGTCCCATGAATCATGATTCATTCTATAACAAAGCACCAAAGATTTATATAGTCTCAACTATCATTGTTCACCGGGTATCGAATTTAGAACAAGCAATAAAATGCCTCTCAAATCATCATTCACCGATTCATGCATGGAAGATGGATGATAAATCATGAACAAATCACCACTAACTACTATGCATGAACATTTGTCTAAACAAAAAAATACAACTGATAAATGAATACAAATACAAATATTTGAATCTCGACACCTTCGTATTTTACTGCAGACTTCTTAAATATACACATTGTTCTGAAACTACATTTTGTGCAAAGACTTCTGCTTAGTTTAACAGGGCAGTGCAACGGTGTAGCAACCATTGCATTCAGGAACTGTTCCACCATATTCGCTGATCTGATATTGGTTTATTTCGGAAGCACTCTCGAAATGAAATAATAAATTCAGACAACTGAAGAATGATTCACACTCCGCAATCATGACAGCATGGAACCCCACACAAGTACAGATATTGAACAAGAGTCTCAGGAGATGATAGAAGTACCCTTCTGCTGCTTCGGAAGCACAACAGCCAACTGTAGCTTGCCTAGCTGGCATAGTCTTATGGGATTCTTGTATATTGTGACCCTTGCCACATTATTATCTGACAGAACAACATGAGCAATGCTAAAAGATTCACCTTTCTCAAATGCGCACTGCCACTCTCTCACTGATATAATAGACCAGTTCTTCCTAGCAGATTTTGTTGCTTTAACTTCTATGTACTCCGTGCTCTTTTCCTCGTCACCTATGACAATGTCATATGGAAGTCCAGTCTCATAAGCTTCATTGACCCATTTCACACATGTCCCACCAAATTTCCCCACAAAGTATTTAAAAGCTACGAACTCTCCTAGTCTCCCTGTTAACAATGCCTGCTGTGCATTGGCTGTGCCAAAAGAAAGCTGATCTCTCTCAATAGAATTAGATGAACCAGAGTTTGGGACATCAGATGCAGTTACTAGATCAACAAAATCAAATACAACATTCATATCCGAAGCAGCCATACTGTTTACACGATCAGACAAATCTCCTGAAATTTCGGGGTCTTGTAAAGTTACAGCAGGTGTAGTTCCTGCTGGATCATCTTCCACAATCCAATCAGCATTGATCTCAATCGAAGCCATATGATCTTTTTCTGCCACTACTACTTCAGCTTCATCCCCCTTTCCCATTTGTTGGCTATCACATGCTTGTGTCTTCAATCTATTTGCACGGGCATAACTGAAACCAGGTGCAGTTTTCCAATCTACAGGTGGCCAGTTCGAGTTGATTCCAGGTTTCCTCTTAGATTGTGAAGGGTTAGGTTCATCTACCATTGTCGAAGCACTAGTTGTCATCAATATATCACCATTCTCTGTTGATGATAGTGCAGATGAAAGGGACCACACCAATTCTTCATTTGGAAGCTTTTGCACCTTTTGGCTATTCAGGATGAAAAATTCTGTCTGCTCCTCGGTGGAACCTGATTCTGCCATGGTAGTGATCATGTGAAGAAAATTTGCCAAGTGTAATCCAGAAACTCCATCAACTAATAAGTCAGAAAGCTCCATGAATATTGAGTGTGAATCTGATTCCTGAGTGGTGTACAAGATGTTGTCCTGTTTCATGTTCATACAGAAGGAAAAGGATCAATACAACAATTACACATTTCTGAAGTACTAGCCATAACATGAACGTTCCAAAAAAGACCAATCTTCTCGTATAGCCTGTAATATTTAACAGCATAACAGTATACCCTGGCCAGAAAGCAATCTCCATGCAAGCAAGAAAGTTTAAAAAGAATTAGCCAACCTGGAATGCTTTATTGGTCTTCAAATTATTAAACTAAAAGAAACTACAAAAATGGCAATTGGAAAAATGAGGAAAACAAAGAAAATAAATATATACTCATCACAATATGCTTGCATACCTGTAGAAGACAGCTACATTCGAATCGCTT
>CM042184.1:10150293-10198347 GCA_023539305.1 Ilex asprella
ACAATATGCTTGCATACCTGTAGAAGACAGCTACATTCGAATCGCTTCTTAGATGCAATATCAGATGACTTTATAACATTCCTATAAAATAACTTCTCAACAACAACAATACGCAGACGACTCAGGTTCTCTACTGCAGACTGCTTGCATTGAAGATACTTATCAGGATGGACATTATAGATGTAGCGCTGAGCATATGGAAGAGCCCAATTTACCAATGAAGCCTTAAAATCAGAGTCTGCCGGCCCATAATATATAGCTTCACGAGTTACAACCTGCAAGAAAGTAAATATTCTAAAAACAAGGAATGTAAATGAGGTGAGCCAAGCCGAGTATTGTAGTACTCCGGCTCACTCAACTGGTAATAACAATTTTCAGGCACAGCATGAGCTTGAGAAAGCTTTGCACAATAAAGATAGATCCCAGCACGTTTGGGAAGACAAGCTACATGTCTCACAGCTAATTTGTCTGTGAAGTTTATACAAGACCTTGCCAAAATCGTACTATTAGCCATGTTTTCACTTCCTAATTGATACTTAAATGAGATTGAAAGAACAAAGACTTATGTGACATTATATCCAAGATGTCCAATGAAGTAGCTGAAATTACAATATTACCTAGATTCAAGCTTAGCGAAGCACAGCAGCTGATTGATTGAGCTTGGTTCATTAAAATATAGAGGCTAAATTTGTAGCTCAAGCTACGCTGGTCTAATTATTTAAATAAAACTTGGGCAAGCTTTGAACAGTCCTAAAAATATTCTCACGGCATCAATTGAATCCGAGGTCCATTTAAGTGCTAAGACATTACAACTTGGGTTAGTTGTTAGCTAAAAACAGCTGAATGCATTACACAAAATCACATGTACATATTATATGCCTGACTATATTTCTGAATGAGTAATTGTATGGCTAGTATAGACATCTGCTACCTTAAAATTTATGTTTAAATCTCACGCTCCGCTTTAGGAATATGTTGAAGGAATCAGAGTAAGGCACCAGCGTTTTAACTGCCTGATTTGGCAAATGCACATCATTGAGTTTTTGATTTCAGTGATTCATGACTCCAGAAATCACTCAAAATGAAAAACATAAACAGAATGAACAATAAAAAACAAGGACAAATGTGCATCCACATGTACGCGCCCACACACCCACATATCTATATATATAGTGAGACAGAAGAGGGGAGGGGGAGAGAAAGAACTCCGAGAAATTAATGGCAACTTCTACTATTGCTGAATTGACCTTCCCCCAAGGGTTGCTACTTTGCAAACATTACTGAGAAGCTTTTGCTAGTGTTCAATCTTCAGTGAAATTGTTTTGACTTTCAAAAAGTTACGTTAATTTTTAGCGTTTGCAATGGACTAGAGAAGGATGAAGTAAATGACAGTGATATATTTTATTTTTGATTTTATCAGATAGTGTAGACATATAATTGTAGTCAACGCAGAAAAAGAACAATATTTCAGAATGAAGATTAATTTGCATTGAACATAAGATTAATAACACCAGACAGTGATCACCATCGAGCTGCGCAAAGAAACGGAAGGATATAGATGTAAGTCACAAAGTTTAGGAAAAGAGTAATAGTTATAAAAATTGCCTTTCCCATGCCATGCATGACGTTTCCTTCTTCAAATTTTTACTTTTTTAGTTTTCTCTAAATTATAGATGTCTACCAGACATTCCATGCTTACATAAACTGCATAAACTGAACAGACATTCCATGCTTACATAAACCTACCACAACACTCAAGGATCAAAATTTCGTTTCGGTGCATTATTTTAGTCACCTAAGAAATGAAAACATTTCAAAAATATTTCGAAAACATAATGGAAACAAATAAAAAAATTGAGAATTTATTTTCAAAATGTTCCAAAATATTGGTAAAAATATACTGAAACATCTTTAAAACATATCGAAACATTCTAAAATAATAGTATAAACATGCCAAAACACCTCAAAACATTTGAATTTCAATTTCATCATTGTTTCGTTTCGGTCTCCTTGAAAATGGAAACATTTCAGCCGTTTCAAACGAAAATTTTAATCCTTAACAACACTAACTACATCATAGGGGGAAAACAAGGTAAACTAAACCAATAGTGCTAATATCACTATCTGGTTTAAACACTTTCAAGTTTCAACCTCATGCCACAACATACATATTATGCACACACACAAACATACACACATAAACATATATATAAATAATTACGAAGTAATTAAGATCTCTATGACATGAATGTCAGTATAATAAACCACTTGTCTTTTGTATTGTTTTAACCTCTCTCTCTCTCTCCCCCTCACACACACATGCACACGAGAACAAACACACTGCATGAGGGAGAAGCACGCATGCACCCTCGACAAGTGTTGGTAATTAGCATGTTACACAAACATATTGGATTACCACTACTCATCATGTGAGCTCCTTCTGCTTTTATGATAGTTTATGCTCAAAAATCCTATTGCATGAACAAGATAAAAACCATGCGAAAGAAGATTAAATTCTAAAACCAGGACAGAAATCTGTTTACGCAGTAAGTAAATAGACTATTATACTAACTTTATGGTGATCATTTGATAGAACAAATCATATGCCTTGTAAATGTCAATGAAGTTCATTTTTCACTGCAGTTCGCATATTTGAAAGACAGTGTCAATGCCTATAGGATATGAGGAGGAGATGATGCTAACCTCAGAGAGAGCAGGAATTCCTAATCTTCGCATAAGGATGGAAACCTTTGCCTGAAGCGTCTCTTTTTCTTCATCACTAAGGTCACCAAAGTAAAGAAAGTCGATATTGTCATGATATTTGAACTCCTTTTTTAACTTCTCATCATCACCCCAACACACGAGACCAAAGGATGGATGCAAGGAGACCCATTTATCTTGTGCAGTGGCAAGCACCTTGAACTCCATTTTCAGAAGACTCTCTTTGAAGTACTCCACATCTTCAGAACTCAGTAATCCATGTTTCAATCCTTCATTCCACTTGAGAAAAACTTGAAAAACCTGAGGCATGCAAAAAAAAAATCTTAAATAGCAATGAACACCTCAAGAACGATGATATGGATTGCTTATAGCTTTGAAACTCACCGTTTTAGCTACTTGTGAAGGCAAGGCAACAGTTGCCAACTGCATCAAAATCTGAAGATAACAACGGAAAGGAGGGGTCTCCTCTACTCCACACTCATTCACAAAGAAGTCATGAAGACCAGAATAGACATAGCATAACATTTTGCTGAATGGACTATTAGTCAAATGTGGGCCATTCTGAGGATGGATCATCTTCATTTGGTCCATGGAACCAGTTGAATCATGCCAGTACACTTCCTGAAGAGACAAGAATACACCAGGTACCACATCCTCAGTTGTGGATCCAGGTGAATATGGAACAAATATGAAAGCTCCAGAACACAATGCCTCCATAATTTTTTGCTTTGAATTTGCCATTTCATTCCAAATGAACGTGTAGAATTTGTACATTTGTGTTAAGCTGGCATGAAAAGGTTAAGGAGCCATTCAAATAATGATGAACAGAAAATGGAAAATTCACATGGTGAACATGTATGTCTTCATATTTAAAAAAAAAAACATGTATGTCTTTGATAGTACAGGACTCAGGCAAATTCTTAATGATTGTAGTACAGTAATTTGCTGAATAATTGGAAGTAACATCAACTATAAGAATGCACTAAAAATAAAGCAAACTGATGTTTTAGAAGGGAAAATATGTGGTTTTAGGTACCACAACCTCCTTACGCAGATGGTACAATCCCCGTACTCAAGCACAAAATGAGAATAGGTAGTAAAACAATGGGAGCTCTACACACATGCACAACAAATTAGTTATTATACCCAAAAAATAAGCAATGTGTGAACTAACATTCAAACAAGTAGTTGCCAATTGTTTCTAGAAAACCATATTGGAATTTGGGGTGTGCACAAACTCTTAAGTGATGATGAAGAAATTTTTTGAGAGACAATGAAAAAACAAAGATCACACTTGATGATGAATTAATTTTCTCTTAAGCATGAAACCAAAACTTCCTCAAAGTTAGCTCCACTAGGCAATTCAAAAAAATGCTGGCTACCAACAGCAAGCTGGTCTAGTTGTCAGAGAATAAAAATTCAAAATGCAGAGGATCCAAATACTCGTTACTTATTTTTTTACCTGGCCTTAAAGGGGGTTTCAGATCTTCTCCAAACTTGAAGAACAGAAAAAATATCATCAAGAGAAACTTGATCCTTGAATCCAATATCTTTCAACAACTTCTCACTTCTTAGCTGCTTCAAAAAGAAAAAGTAACACAACATATAATTAGAAGGATCAATGGTGGCTGGATCTCCAACTTCCTAGGAATAATCAACAATTCCAAAATAGCTATATTTTAATCACAATGTGTAAAACATAGAGAGCATACTATTAACATCATGAAATATATCAATAGTAATACTGTTTTTTTTTATAGAAGACACTATTTTATTAAAAGAAAAAAGATGTAGAATTGGAAACATTATAACCCTCTGTAAGAAATTTAGAGTCTATGCAATGCCAGTAGTGCAGAGGCAACCAATATTCCATGACAACCTCAAGAGTTTTGCAAGGTGAAGAGATGTTGAGAAAACACAAGGCCAGGTTCTAATCAGTCCAGTGAGGACAGCACTTTCAAAAGTGATGATGTGGTTTCCCTGGACTGGCCATCTAGCCTATTTTCGATCAGTGGGGTTTCGGCCATCTATTTCCTATTTCTGTTTCATTTTACTCTTATAAGGTATCTGTTCATAAAAGTAATACCTTCTGTCTTATTTCTCAACGACATAACGAACAAGTGATGAGTGGTTTATCATACCAATGATCATTTCAAACTGGCTTTCTTGCCACAGTGAAACCATAAATTTATGATTTTTTATTATATCCTCCACTGTTCAATCCCATTGTGTGTGATGAAGAAAAAAGGTCTTCTATTTGTTTGTGGGTACCCTTTTGAATCTGATTTCATGCCTGAGCACAGTTAATTAAAATTGCAAGACTGCCATACTTGGCCACAGAAAAAAAGGGGTCACCAAATTCACTTGGCTCCCAATCAGCAGCCCCCTCTGTAGACAACTGTAGTGGCTTTTCTTTGGACAATGAAATGCAGAAATTTTTTACTCATTTGATGCTTGTGATCATGATGAATCTTTCCTTGGATGTGAGTGGCTAACAATCAAGGTGTATTGCAAAAACATCTGACACTGCTTGATCTAGCAAGGTTGACTCTTCAAGCTATTTGGCTTGACACTATTATTTTCTCTCTATTGAATATCTCCTTCCCTTTTGCATTGTTGATTAAACTCTTGCTGCTACAGGTTGTCCTGCATCAGAGTGCTATTGGATCCCCCCTCTATTGATAAGACCTTGTTAAGTGTATTTTGACCTACTCAACAAAGAAAAGAATTAAACTGTGTTGATATTCCCATCACTGAGGTTATTGCATCAGGCAAATTGATTCGGTAAATGTCTTTATTACTACACCTGCTCCAAAAACACCATAGCATATTAAAAGTCTCTTTGCCAGGTGTAGTGGTAAAATTGTCAGGCTAACAACGATGAGGTTGTGGGTTCAAATATGAGTACAACCACCTTTTGCAAGCAATGCCAAAGGTTAGTTCTGTACTCAGTCTACCCTTCTCAGCACCCTTGATTAATGGGGATCAATCTGGTAATGACCCTTTATTAAACTACTACACTGAGATTGGTAAGTCAAAAACATTGAATGTTGGTGTTGAGTTGGGACATTCGGGATGGACCCAGCAAACTTGAGCCAGCCAATAATCGACCAAGCCTCAAAATCCTCTACGTATAATTCATCAAACTCTTCCCTTTTATTATTTTTTAAGGACTCCATTGTTCTTTTCTCCCTTAAGAAATTTTATTCTTTAAGTTATTCACTTGAGCTTTGCAAAAACAAAAGCAAGATAGTTGCATGATAGAAATATTGCATTGCAGGATGGAGGTTTAGTCCCTAAGACGAAAGAACAAGTGTCTTCTAACTTTACTTTTATAATGTATAAAATAACTTTTTTGACGTTAACTACTTTTTCAAAAGTTTGGCAAAGAAATATTGTACATAATTGTGAGCAAAAAGCAAAAACTAAAAAGAAAAAAGAAAAATAAAAAATCAAGGATGGTGATTGAGGGGTAATCCAGGTGTAAAGAAATGAAACCTACCTTAGGAACTGCATATGGAGCAGTACCACCCAGAATTGAGCGTACTGCTTCACAATCATGAAATACATCTTTAGGACAGTGAAGCTCGTCATCCATACTTGACACAATCCACTGAAAATCATGGAGGACGCCCATAAATGTAGACTTGAAAGATGTGTTTTCCCCAGTGGAATTAAAATTGCAGTAACCAGTAACCTTATCACTGAAACAATCATCCCATAATGTATCAAGAATCTCCAAAAGGTACTTGTACCTTTCCCGGTCACCGCTTGAGGACAACTGTGACATCAGATCAACTAACTCTCGAGACTCCCAATCTTTGGCAAAAGACCCAGGGGAAATCATGTTTCTCTCCCACTTCATATTTTTCGGAACAACATGAGATATATCAGCAACACACTTCTCAATTTGAACTATTTGCACAAAATCAGTGATTCCTAATTCCTCCAAAAATTTCCTCCACTTCAACATTCCATCAGGTAACAATTTGGTGATGGGATGTTTCAAATAGGTGATGTCAACCTCATGCCATTTCACATGTATTCCATTGATCAACTTCTTTACATCAATACAATTACCAAACTCCTTATTAAAATGAATGGGAACCTCAACAGGTCGCTTATATCCATGATTTGTCAAAATCAGAGCTTTATTATGCAACTCTGAGATTATGTGCTCCCTTTCTACAAAACAGTTCGAACAATTTGAATGTAGATGGAACATAACAAAAGAAAGGTACTCAGTCATCAAACCTTTGTCTTCTATTGTATTTTTGCCACAAGAAATAGCTGGCAAGATGTGTAACTTCACAATTTCATGTGCAGATAACCTTTGGACACCAACTCTATAAAGCATCATAGTAAGGTTTTCTTCTCTAGACGTGTCAGAACATGAGAAATCAACAGCTGGAGATACAGAAAAAAGGGCAGGATTTACAATCCGAAGTTTTGCATACAACTTGGGGAAAGCTTCTGAACCACACTCATTATCAGGACTAGAGTTTAAGGCATCAGAATGCAACCAAACTGGGCCGTCATCCACTGAGCTATATTTACCATCAGTAAGAGGAATGAAGGGAATTTTCTTAAGGTTGACTGTAAGATCTGATTCATTCCCGTAATGTAGGGAAGTCTTTCCTGAAGAATGGAAAGACATCAAATAAATGGCATTGAGCCAAGAAGATAACCAACGAAGCCCCACTGACTTGAGACCATTTGCTGTCCGACACAAGCAAGACATAATCTGGATTAGAATTTTTGGTCCATATTCCTCAACCCCAAGTGCCCTCGCTAATGAATCCGATAAAACTATATCTCTATTCAAGAGTCCAAGGCCAAGGTGCTCTCGAAGCAAGCTATCAGGCAAAAGAGCACGAGCCTGTTCAGTCCAATTTCTTAGAACCTTGCATGGAGGAACCCATTCATTATTCTCACCTTCTAGAAGCAAGCAATTTGACATGCGTAATCTAGAAACAATCATCCGTGGGAGACTAGAAAAAAATCCATGAACTTCTCCTGCAAGGGGAACAAAGCTCATAAAAGCTGCAACTGCCTTTCCAGGATTGTCTCTGAAACAAGGAAGGCTACAAAAAGATCTCTCTGCACTGACAAACAAGCCAGGGAACTCAGATAATAACCACTGGTTCCATGGACTATCTCCATCGACTTCTTCTCTAGACGAAGGAAGAATAAAATCACCTTGGAGAATAAATTTTAGACCATAAGTTCTTAGCGGTAGAAAAGCAAAAACCGGCTGTTGTTCCAGATGCGGGATGTAATCCATATTATCCGACTCCTGCAATGTGAATGCTATTGAAATTTCTGTAGTTTGGACATCAGGACGAAAGACATCAGCCTGCAATTTCTGAGATGCGACAAACCAAGTCATTATCTCCTTCCCATGGGAAACCTTTATGATACCATTTCCCACAACCTCTTTCTTCATGACAATGAGTGAATCATTGAGCATGTTTCTAAACTTGATACACTGAAGGCGGTGAAGAAAAAGTAACAAAGATGGATGAAGATCTGAAAACATAGATATGATGCTGTTCATGGCAAAACCTTCTGAAAACTTCGATCGAAAAGGAATCACAATGCATGTGTTCCAGCAGTTAATTTCCCTTTGATCAGTATCCCCGGATGCAAGTCTACTGAGAAAGTCAATATCACAAGGAGGCACAACAGTTGGCAAAACAAAACCAATTTGGCCCTCGCTTATATCAAACTTGATATGAAATCCATTAGAATGAATTTCTGGAGCATCAGTGACCTGCAGAAAGACCAAAATCAATGTTATGAGAACATGCCATATCATGAAATGGCATCAGAACAAGGAATGCCCCTTACTCCACTACCTTCCAAGTTCTAACAGTTTATATATATGAGAAATGTTGAAAACCAAAAAGAAACTAGGATTATCACAGCAACTTGGAGCAATGCTATGATTAACACAGAAAAAGCAATTAAGACCATGGTTGTTAGTATCTTACAAAGTTACAATACACGATATGATACATACATCACATTTAGATATGAGTAAAATGATACACTTTGTCTAAGTGTATCGTTTTACAACGTATCATACGATACACTACATATAGCACGATACTATTCAATACACAATAAATTACGTTGTATAGGATCAAAAACAAGTAAGAAAGAAAGAAAGATAAATGTCCTATATAATTTGCATATATAACTTTAAATTTGTTGACTCATTCAATCACTGTAACATTTTTACATAATTTATATTGTCTCTATGTGGAGCCAATAAATATTTTGTCAAATAAGAACACTAAAAAAAAACTCAAGCAGATGAAAGAAATAACAAAGATGCTGAAGACCTATAAAGGTTGAAAAAAATAGAGGTGGTGAAATATTTTTGGCATCCGATGATGACGACATTGATGCCATTGAAACTGAAGATCAAGATGAAAATGTGAGTCATAGAACAATAAAGACTGCATTGTTTTGACTTTTTACAATCTTTACATTTTGATATTGATGAACTATGTTGTAGACTTGAGTTGTTAAACTCTGTAATCTTGTGTGGATTTAAGTTGAAATATTATTTATATTGTTTAGGAACCACACACACGCATACACACATATATATATACTAACAATAATCTCGTGTCTGAAGACACTCTGCAATACCAAAAATTGAGCATCGACCGTGCAACATTTGTATTTTAAATAAAAATTTATTTATTTTTTCTTTTATTTAATTACGTAATTTAAAATTAGACTGGACATAGACAAAATAAGAGAGATAAGAGAGAGCGAGTAGGAGAAGGTTAATGAGATTATATGACATTGGGGAGTATGTTAGTTGAGTTGTCTGACATTGGAAGATCTACACAAAGCATGATATTCCTAGGTAAAAAAATTATTTTTGAAATGAATTTTGTACCATTAGATGAAATTTTTGGAATGAATTTTATCAAACTTGTAATCAGAGAGAATATAATTAATGTGATTAGTGCTTATACACCCCAAGTAGGGTTAGAGAACATATTAAAAAATAATTTTGGGAGCAAATGGATAAATTAGTTCAACATATACCTATAAGAGAAAAGATGATCATAGATGAAAATTTCAATGGACATGTAGAAAAAGATAAGACACAATATGAGAAAGTGCATGATGGTTATAGATATGGTGATCAAAATGAAACCGGAAAGAATATTTTAGAATTTTCAATAATATATGACCTTATAGTGGCAAACACCTCATTTAGAAAACGAGAAAAACATCTAATAATCTTTAAGAGCAAACCAAACAAAAACCAAGTATATTATCTCTTAAGTAGAAGAACATACCACTTAGCATGTAAAGATTGTAAGGTTATCTCGGGAAAGAGCTTAATATCTCAACATAGGTTAACAATCTTAAATTTATATATTAATAGGCAACATAAAGTAACGAGAAGCATTAGAAAAACAAGAACGAGATGGTAGAATCTAAAAAATGAGAAACTAACACTAATAGAATGCTTAAGGAGATCGTATGGAACCTAGAGAATGAGACTAACGTTATGTGGAGTGGGATGACAGAATACATTAGAAAATTTTCGAAAGAGATTCTTAGTGAGTCAAAGGGTTGAGAGCTTGTGAAAAAAGAAACTAGGTGGTGGAATGATGACGTATAAAATGTAGATAAAGTAAAGAAAGAATCATTTAAAAGATAACAAAATAATAAAAATAACGAGAACTTCCAAAGATATAAATTAGTTAACAAAGAGGTTCAAACGACAGTTAGAGACACTAAGTTAAAAGCCTATAACAAGTTATACAAAAAAAATAGATAGTAAGAGCAACACCAAGAGGCTAAATAAACTAGTCTTCTTAGCTATTTTACATAGGCAGGCCATAGAACTGAATTCCAACAGACTAGCTATCACACTATGTATTTTCCATAGCCATCATTTGGCTAGTTATCCCTGACGAGGCAAAGCAGCTTAGTAGTCTATTTTTTGCGCCAACAACGTAATCTGCTCCACCTACTGAAGGCTTTAGCAGGTATGGTCTCTCTCTCAGAAACAGGTATGGGCTTCAGCAGGTAGTCTTGCCTAAGGGTTGAGACTAAATATGATGTAAAACAAAGCATCCATCAATGACTAGTAAACAAAGTACTCAACATAAAGGTTCTCTAATAAGGGGAAAAAACCCAATTTATTCTGCCTGTGGTCTGATATCCTTTGTTTGCTTCGGTTTCTTTACCTCTCCCGGCTTTTGCTAATAACACATTTGAAATATCAAAGCTTCAGGTCAGATGGAAAATTGTTGTGTATGCTCTTTCCCAAAGGATATGTGGAAAGAGATTGAGCTTACAAGGCTAATATCAGCCATTGACAGACAAAGTTATATTCATACACTCTCATTATACCATTCCCTCTTTACTAGTCATTTTCCACAACAATATTCCTTCCCCATACACCCCTCAGCCCCTAAAAAAACAATGTGTTTGAATAGGATTTATATAAAAAAAAAACATAAAAGAACAAAAAATACTCAGCAGGATTGTCTGTTTTTTCAATACCCGGAATACTGATTTGAAGCCAATGCCTTTCTTCCCAATATATCCAGCAGTAGATCCCCTTTTTGTAGAATTTCCTACGTCACAAAGCGCTCTGATGTTCTCAGCAGAAAACCCTTGCTCATTATTCAGGACAATAATGCCTCCCTCCTGAAGAATGAATGACAGAGTTGGTTCCACATTTCCAGGGTACACATTATCATCGGCATTCTGAACCTAAAGCAACATTACAGCAAGAATGATGTTACTAAAACATCGAAACCATCAAGAAAAGCATAGATGCACATCAACATTCATTTTAACTTCAGACTTGGGATATAATATCTTAACAATCTCACACACAAAGAATTGGTAAGAAGATTAACACTTCATACAATAAAAATGACCGAGGATGGAGTCTTATTTACTGACTAACAAATTAGAAATATTGATGCAGTTTTGTTTACTAACTAACAAATTACAAATATTGATGTAGTTTCATTTACTGAATAGCAAATTATAAATTTGAAAGGATTAAGAAATTAGATTGTAGTAAATTCAGAACAAAAGTCAGGCTTAGAAATCTACACTAACTAGTACATAACTAATACAGGCATCTGATAAAACATTAAACAAATACAGACAGAGCACACTTACCAACTCCAGAAGAAAATGAGAATCCTGAGAATACAACTCTTGTGATAGGCAATGGAGGGCTCTCCCTAGACGAGCATGCTGCTTCTTCAACATGTTACTTTCCATAACTGAAAGACTTGGATCCAGACCAAATTCATCTCTCCTAATAGACTCAATAAATTTGACTGGATCGCTACTTCTATCTAGTTCAGTCTGTTTAGATAAATTCTGTATGCAATCTTCACCAAAACTATTGCCAGATATCTCCGCATTATTTTCCGTTCTACAGACTCCTTTATGTTCTTCATTATGTCGCTCGACCTCCGCTGAGACCATCATTTCATCTTCTGAAGAAGTAAACCGGTCTAATGCAACTTCCGCACACCTTCTGCCCATGCTCAACTCAGAACTCGCAGGGTTTAAGCATGAAGGTCCAGGTGCCACTAGGTCAGTTGACTTAGAAAAGGTATGATAATCACTAATCCACTCGACAATACCAAGAGACAATCCTACTTCATGCAGCATAAGACGCTGCTCCACTTTTTTGCATTCATCCAAAATAACTGAATAGACATCTTTGACAACAGATCCCAACCCTGAAAGCAGGACGTCTGCAGCGAAGCAGCGGAATTCCATAGGTAGACAGCCCAGACAATCAAGGATAAACCTTGATGCAGTCGACCCCGCCTGATTAGCTCCATATCTGTTTTTGTGTAACTTACTGCCAGATGTGTTCTCATCCAACATAGGCTCTGTACACAATGGTTTTTCATGCATTACCGAATTCTGACCAAAGTTCACTTTCACTCCCATAAAATTGTTGACAATTACTTCAAATGCTTGCTGTGCATGGCGTTTTAAAAGGGACAAGGGAACATTCTGTTCACCCCCATATAGTGAAAACAAAGACAACAGTTTTACTGCTGTTTGGAAAGAGGATCCCTGAAGAAAAGATTCTAAGAATGAGTCTACGGTAGCCGAATGATCTATTCGGATAACTTTACCACCCTTGGTCACTAGACACATCAGCTCTTTGTTATTGACCTCATTCAACAACCAACCCAAAAGAGGACCAAGAGAAGGAGAGAATATAAGGTCCCAATGTGACCAAGAGTCTAAATCTGTCAACATTGGAGCCCTAAGTAAAACTTCAATTGCATCCTTGGTCGTAACATAGCCCAAGGTTCCTGCTTTACGGACTATTTCAGTTTCCATCCCAGCTGCTTCTGAATTTTTTTTCTCATTGTGGGCTGATGTGTCTCCAACATAACCCATTCCCAACAAAGTTGCAGAAAATAAGACACAGTTGGAAACGACATTGTTTTCATTGTCCCTCACAATATCCCGTAAATCATTCAAGGAACCACTTTCCACTATTTTGAAACAGACTGAAGGGAACTGCCTCATAAGCAACTCAGAAATTCTCTGCTTGCTTATATTTTCGTTCTCCCATAAGCTATTTGAAGCTTGCGATAATAATACACACAGCTGATGCTGGATCATGCAAACCTCCAAAGCTAGCTTCTCAAATCTGTCACCAGCCAACCACTTCTGCAATGAATGAGGCAGTAAGCAGAAATTTTTTTCTAAGAATTTGAAAAACTCCCCATAACCAAGAGACTCAAATTCATCAACAGAAAACTGCTCCGTTAGCCAAAACTCACACTTGCAAAGCTTCTTCAAGAAGATAAATTTCTTCTCCAGAGGTAAATCTGCATAGCCCAGGATGTCATGACCAGGCTCAAAATATGTAGAAACTTTCTTGATAAGATCTTCAACAGTAATACCTGTAAAAAAATACATGAGTAATAGTGATATAGGACCAAAAGACCCTGAACTACACAGCAAGAGAAATGGAAGTTTGGCAGGCTGAAATGGGTGCTATGAAGTACCATGATCAGGGTTATGGGACTATTTTTATGCTTTAGGTCGATTGTAGGTGAATGATTGGAAAGGTGAAAGTTCAGCTTGTTTGATGGATACTTAAAAATAAGCAAACAAATAATTTCAGATCTGAGTATTCACATAAAAGTGTTCCAAATTAAGCAAACCAAGAAGAAGAATTAAGATGATAAAACTAAAGAAGGAAGCCTAGGTGCACCTAGGTTCTTAGGCCTCTTAGAGCTCCCACCTAAGACACTTCAAAATTTCCAAATTAGTATAGTTCAGACTTGAAATTGTTCCAATTTCTAGATCTTCTCCTTTTTTTTTTAATTTCCTTTCTCCTCGACCTTTACTCAGAACAAGTAAAAAAACATTTCTTTTTAGAAAAAATTCTAGACAACAATCTTCCTTATTCATTTATCAATGATTTCTCAGTAATCACCCACCCAAAAAAAAACTATATCTTCAAGAGAGTAGAATGAAGGACAATACAAATATTTTGGAGATTTCATGGCAATCAGATTCTGCCAAGTGACCTAGCAAGAAGAATTGGAGGGCTTAATTATCATACCCCATCAGAACACCACTGCCATGTAGCTGAGTATCTAAGTACTACAATGGAATCCTATCGGGAAGGATAGGATTGGGGGTTCAATTCTTATCACTATCAATCAAAACTTCCCAATAAAAGGTTCAAACTGAATAAAATTAAATTTTGCAACCCAGATCTAATAGCGTACAAGTTTACTTTCAAAAGCTACAAAGACACATTTTAGTGGCTGCCACTCAGTGTTTTCAATTGAAAAAATCTAACCAAGCAGTGCAAGCGACCAAACATGTTGACCTGCCACTCTGCTATTTCATGCAATCTTTGCCAGATGCCAATATACTAGTTGTGTTCTACTGAGAAGCTGAATCAAAAGACAGAAATGATGGCAGCATAAAACAAACACAGATTTATAGTCATTATAGTGAAGCAAACATAACTCACCCTGTTTGCACTTCAAGGCGTGCTCATTGACAACCACTGCATCCTTTTCAGCCGGTTCAACCTCTATGCTTATATAATCAATTGACTTATCCAAAATTGTGTTTACTACTCCTTGTTGACTCAAAGTTTGCAAAGCATCATACATACTATCCCACATTCCACACTTGATAGATGTCACCTGCAACAGAAGAAAGCAGCTAAAATATAAAAAAATTCGGTCACGCTCACGTAGTCACATGACAGTCAATCAATGCTCATAACGGCACTGGATATAAGCTAACGAAAGAGGAAAGAGGTGCAACAATTCATAGTGCAAGCCACCAAATATATAGAAATCATTTATTAATTCTTCTTTCACCTCATTACAATTTTTTCTTTTTTGATAGGTAACAAAAATTTATTAATAATAACTGATAACAAAAAGTTAGTACAAAAATAAAGCAAGCCTGTACAAGTAGTCCAAGCCTAATGCAAAACAAACATAACAGTCCTACAACTATTCTAGCAACTACAAGCAGTGGTCCAACTCCCCAAAACACCAAAAGGGCCATGTTGTCAAAATCCTTAGTGATCGAAGCCCAAAAACAAGCAAGGAAATGGATGCGATTCCATAAACCCTCAATCACCTCACATTTATCATCAAAAATTCTTGTATTTTTCTCCATCCAAATCACCCATATGGTAGCAAAAATCGCACAATCCCAAAGAGTGACTCCTTTGTTTTTCTTTCCAAAGCCATGGAAATCCACACAAAACATACATGAATTAGATTTCTGGCCACATCAAAACACTTGTCCCACAAAGACCAAGTAATTGGGCAATGCAAAAATAAGCGATTCACACTCTCACAATCCATCCTACAAATAACACACCATTGCAGTAGAAGACGTGTTAGGTCGTCTTTTTTGAAGTATATCATTAGTGTTAATACCATAAGCAACAATCCATGCACAAACTTACACTTTCCAAAGCAATTTAACCTTCCAAATTTTTAGTGATGGGTAAAAAATTGGAAGAGAATAATCTTCAATCAAAGAATCAAAAAAGAATTTGAAATAAAACAATCACATAGAATCGATGACCCAACATCTTTTATCCAATGAATCACGATTAAAGATGTATTACTAAGCATAGGAAGGGAGAGACCAATCCCAAAATTGGCATCACTTAAATTTCTATGAAAACCAAAATTCCAATGCATGGGATAAGAATAAGACCAAACCATTGGAGCAATGCAAGCATGATGATAAGACGAGAAATAAAGATGAGGATACCACCAAGCGAAGGATGACTCCCCAATCCGAAACTCCTCCCAAATCTAAACCCTCTACCCATTACCCCTTACCCACAAAAAATTTAGTTCTTTGGAAAAAGAGAGGTAATCCCTAAAAAATGAATTTCCAAGGACTTCAAAAACTGCCCATTTCAACCCCATTAAAATTTCAATCATTTGCCTATAAACCATAGTTGCTTCTAATAACTGAGTGTCACAATGAATTTTGCTCCCACAAAAACTTCCAAGGCCATTTTTCAACCAAGTCTTCAAATTACCCACTGAAAAACCACCATTAATTCTAAGCTTAGACACAACCTCCCACCTAATCAAATGATCTTTCCTACCTTTAGCACTACAATCACATAAAAAATCATGCATCATCCCTTCAATCCTACTTGCCATCAAAAAGGCATATTAAAGAGATTACAAACCTCATTTCCCCTCTTTCTTTCTCACGCACAACTCCTCCGAACCCCATCTCTTTCTCGCTCTTTCTCTTTCTTCCTTCTGCAAATATTTCTCTTCTATGTCTTTGGAACGTAAAATTTAAAGAGAGAAAAGTGAGGATTTGTGGTTTCATCATTAGAGGTAGTTGGTGGGGTTTGTGGAAGATCTAGGATGATATCTATCCACTCGCATATAAAGAAATCATCATATATGAGTTGCAAAACTAAATAAAGTATACATGCACGCAAATCCAAAATATTTAGGTTTTGAGTAAACATATCTAAATGAGGGATGAGTTTTGAATGTTACAAAGATTATTGAAGAGAACCCACCAGATGGAGTTACCAATCGCCATTTCAATCTCCTATAGATGGCTTCTTGGTTACTTTTATTGAATTTTTTCCCCTCTCTTTTGAATGCAATTTACTTCTAGGTATTTTAATTGAATCTACATAAGATGGCTTCTAGATATTTTAATTGGTAATATTATTTCTTTTGAATGCGATTTGCTTTTCTTGACTTACTTATAAAGATCAGGCCTGAGCTCAAATTCGAGCCCGAAAAAGTAAGTCTAGCCCTAGAAAAATTCAACGGTAGGTGATTGAGCTCAAGTCAAATATGAAAACCCAACATAAACTCGAGCCACGATAGACTGAGCACACTTAAGCTCAAAAAGTTCAACACGATTAATAGTCCTACCTAGCATACACTTTCTCACTAGGACACACCACCTCTACTTTAAACATCACTAGTTGGGTATGAACTCATAATTGCCCTTGAGCCAAAGCCCAAATCACATCTAACCTAACCAATACTATTTGAAAGTCAACCTATTCCTCTTTTTTAGCCAAGTAGTAACAGCATGTCTTTAGTACATTCGAGAAATGCACCTAGTAGAACCTAATCATGCGCTAGATCACATAGAGTGGAGTGCAAGAGCGAAAGCAAAAAATTTCAAAAAAAGTTGAGGGACGAAGCGTAAATACGAGCGTCAAATTTATATATATGGCAGATTGATACACGATGTCAAAGTGTCAAAAATGATAAATAAAACTGCTTGATAGTAAAGAAATAAGGAAAGGACAAAGGAATTTTATTGCAAATTATTGATCCCACATTGGTAGCTTAACAATAAGTTGAATGGAAAAATAGTGATAAATAGCACTTGAATCCCACATCGGTCGTATATGGGTAAGTGGAATGGGAAGGCAGCTAATAAGCCCAGCTGTACTGATCTTTTGTGTTTAGTAATTGGGCCTCATATTGGGGACCCATTACATTAGAATATTGACAAACTTTGCTTGGGCCAAGGTCCAACTCAATAATTAGTTTAAACTTTTGTGAAATTGTGGAGTGGATCCCGAAAATGCCCAATTCACGGATTTCAATTTTTGAATCCGTGGATTCGCGTTCCGAGCACAAATTCATTGACATATAGGGGCGAATCATGTGTTCTAGATCATGCATGCATGATCAAATTAGCCCCAAAACGAGAGGATATTAACACATACAGCCGAAAACACTACTTTTGTCCATATAGCTGAGTATTGGCGGTAGCCTAAGATGTTCAACTATGAAAAATAGCACTTCGTTCATACCTTCAAGGAATAACAATCAACATTTGCCACAATTATGATACAAAGAATTGACTACAATTACTTACAGCAACATTTAGCAATCCCACACATGGGTATGACGAGAACATTTTTCTCACTTGCTGTCTTTTCTTGGGTTTATACAACTGAAGCATCCTCTCAAAAACCTAAAATCAAACAAAGAAACGTACTGAGATCCAGCATCATCCTTGGCAAATAAATTAAAAGCACATATGGCAGGCCCATGCTCAACAATATCTTATATTAGAAGAATTGAAACATGAAGAGACCTATATGAAGGAACAAATAGATACACACCCACACACACAGAGAGATACGCACAACTAGATTGTCTGAGATGTAATTGTTTGCTTCAGCATCTTACCTTGAAATTAACAACAATAATAACAAAAAAAAAACCACACACGCATGCACACGGTGTGCACCACGTTTGATGAATGTAACCTAATAAACATAGGTTGGAGACATACAGACCATCAATACCCCTTGAGGAAGAAAGAAAACAAGATCAACAACACATTTGGATGTAGCCACAATCTAATAAATATTTCAATTTAGTCAAAATGCTAAAAATCAATTGCATGCACTTGAGACACTAATTTCTATGCTCAATCATTTAAGATATTATAGCTGTTGAAAGAGCAGTCATGACACTACACAGACCATAAAGAATTTGTGAGCAAAGGCCACTACCAATGCTAGTCCTTTGAATGTAGGTGCTGAGAGGGGTGCATCAGCTATAGACCTAATCTCTAGCTTCACACGAATGACATAGACACCTCAAACTCAAATCCACATTTCAATTTAATCCACTGCTTTGACCGTTGCACTGATCAATATGGGTAGAGCCATAATGTCACAGACACACGCATACAATGGGGAAGGAAAAGGGGGAGGAAGGGGGAAGTATGGTCATCGGAGCATTGCTATTTGGCAAGAGAGATGGCCTATCCGGGAATCATCCATGTCCTGCTTCAGAAACACACTCACACCCAGGCCCAGATTAGAGAGAGAGAGAGCTTAACCAGCAACGAGATTATACAACAATTACACCCCTAGAAGATTGAATAGTTTTCTAGCCAACATGACATGGCACAGCAGGCAAACTGCAAACTGTTGCAAAGTTATCTCATTATCCTTCAGCACTCATATGAACAGACAGCGCCATTTCTAGGCTGTGGCAATCATCCTCAAGAATCATCTATTTCAGAGGGCTTACTTTCAATTTTTTTTTTTTTTTTTGGATATGAAACAAGACTCTTATTTCATTATAGTGTATAAGATATCCAACCTAAAAATACAAGGCTTACTGTTAATTCAATCCAATCTAGCAGCAGGAACAATGGTAAGATCTGCCATCAATAAGCAAAGAGCCAGCATTTAAGCCATCAGGCCTAGTCCATTTCAGGCTAGTTTTTCGCCTTAAAAGACTGCAAAGTACACTAGAAGCATACTGTGGTACACAGCTTTAAACAGATCAAATGACGTCAATTTTTGAAACATAAGAGCTCATCTCAAGTTCAAATGAGCAATAGCTTCACCAAGGAACTAAATTTCGTTCCGAAATAATTGAAACATCTTAAAAGTTTCCGTTTCCAGAAAAATCGAAACAAATCAATGATTAAATATTGAAATTCCTATGTTTCAAGCTAGTCCAGTATGTTTCGATGTGTATCGGTATGTTTCATTCAATGTTTCGGATTGTTTCGCAAACAAATTTTCAATTTTTTCCTTTGTTTCCATAGGAAACATTAGGAAATTTTTTATTTTTTTCTTTGTTTCCGAAATATTCTTGGAACATGATCAAAACATTTTCGTTTCCTGCTGACCAACACTATGCACTGAAATGAAATTTTGATCCTTGAGTTTCCCATCTCCGTAATAAAGAATGCACTCCAACTTTGACTTTCCAATTGAAACTAGTTTATCATTTTTTCAATTGTTAGGAACTTGGGGTGATGACTCAACCTGAATTTACACATCAGTATACATCATCAGTTCATCACAACTCTAAGCTTCGCATAATCATATCCCAAGACAAATAAATGATCACTAGTTTATGGAATTTGATGAAAAGTTAGCATACTCATGCCCCAATACAGTTTTCAACTCTATGGCTTGCAAAAAAGGAGAAGCAGTCAACACAAAATAGGATCTAATACTATAGTCAAAATCATCATATTTCGTGTTTACTATAGAACAGCAATGGAATCTCTTCGACATCTATTCTTTGAATCACCAAATAAGGACGCAAATGATACCGTAGACCCTCCACAAATTTCATCAATTAGGCCGCCAATGAATGGAAAAGGAAGGCAATTATAAAGCTGATCAGAAAGCTTTGTCTAGCTCTTATGGCGTAGTCTACATGGTGTGAAAGAAAAAACATAATGCATAAAAGGAAAAACATGATTTTTAGAAGTACAAAAAAGTTCCTTTACTTCTACAAGAAATACACTCGACTGTTTCTTTGAAGTAGAAGAATACAAGTCAAACCCGCTTTTACATTCATAGCACTTCTGCAACTAAAGATTTTGATGAATTCTGTTTTTTTGATTAAGGATCAGTGGGCTTTCTTAGGTTCTCAATTTTATTTTTCCTTATTAATTTTCCTTTTAATTACTTAAAGAATTCCTTGTCATCTCATTCACATTTCACTTATTGCCATTAATACTATTTTCTCGTTTCCTATCAAAAGAAAAAATAATATAACACAAACCCAAAGTTTGTCGAGAAAATGGAATGTCCAATGACCAGAGCCTGAGCTAAATGCAGTCACCTTATTGCCAGTGTTCCACCTTTTTTGGGATTACGGGCCTACCCAATGAAAGTACTTCTCTCAAACTGATTTGCATAGGTTTTTGGAGGGAACTGTGACACACAAAATGTAGCTACGAGTCTATGACATTGAAATTTTTTTTATCTCAGTTGTATCTTCCAGAGGAATACCCCTGTACCTTTTACTTAAAAGCTACAGTTCAGTCAATATAAAAATATTATTTACCAAAAAAAGGAAGGTAGAACAAGATAACACAAAACTACAAGCCGATGTCAGACACATCTCAATAGAGGTAACTGTCAATCTGGAAGATAATTTAAGCTAAAAATATTCAGTTACCTCAGCGACGTTGTTCTCCAGACATGCCTCCTGCCATGTCGTAATGAACATCCTCATAGAATCATTGGAAAGTATATAATCAGCTTCATTCAGGTTACTTCTACCCATTTTCTTTCCATCAACAGAAAGATCTGATTCAACCTTGTCTCCCTTAGGCAGTTTGTGGGGTTCAGAGATGGTGCAGCTTATATTTTCAGATTTTCTCTTTCTTTTAGATGGCCCATTACTCTCAGTATATTTTATGCTGCCACTAGCAGAAGAAGAGTTGCCATTCATTTCACTTTTCAACCCAAGCCGCATTATCTCTTCAGCTGCTGAAGGGTAAGGACAACCACTAACTTGATCGGAACTATTTATATTTTGTGATAAGAGCTTGCAGTCATTTTGTACATCCTTTGTGCCATCTTCATTCTCATAATGAGCACTACCATCATCATCATCTGAACTCGATGAAATAAATTTTATATGCTTTCCACAAAAATCATCATTTTCCGAGGAGAATGACTTGATACGTTCCGATACATTACTGAAATGGTCATCCAGCTGCTTCTTCTGTGACGAAAAAAGAGGACGCTTCCTTCTATTTTTACCAGGTTTTGTTTTCAAACCCTCAAGACACTTCTGTAGAACAGTATTTCCCGATTGTCGTGCTTGTTTGATAAGTGCAATATGCATCCTACGAACCATAAATTCCGTTAGTTCAAAGGAAAACCAACATCTGCTTAGCTTTAAGTTCGCATCAATAACTGAGAGAGAAGATACTATAGATGTCTCATATGTCATGACAACCAAAAAAACCACCACATTGCCTTTCACATCAAAAAGGTTGCATAACATTAAGACATTAAAAGTTAAACCCACAAAAAATATCAAGCTCCTCCAAAATGACTAGATGGATACAAGAATCCAGATGACATGCCTACAAAGTTTCAACTCAACAATGTTTATATCTGTAAGCATATGTGATGCAGGAGCATCTAGCAGGCATATCAAGACCAATTGGGCCCACTAATAGGCTTAGCTTGAGCTTTAGTTAGCATATTTTTGAGTCATGTTTTTATTTTCTACAGTATTTTATGTTGAAGGGCTAGGATTAAAAAGTTATTGAAGTTATCAAGGGCTAGGATGCTAGGGCTACTGCTAACAATCGTATAAATACAGCTTTATGAGTCTTTTTTAGCATTTTTCTTGATCTTATTCTAGAAAATCAGAATTTCTGTCTTTCTTGCGTCTCTTTGCCCTTGAAGTTCATATGCTCTTGTTTTTCTTGTTATATTATTACTGGAAATTCATTAAAAGGTGTTGATTCTTGCTTTAAACAACTTACAGCAGATTTGAGCATTTTGCTACATCAGTACGGATAAAAGAAAAGGGATCAGTGTTGCATAAGACTAGCAAAAATAATTTGTATCTGAATTTGTCTGCCTTTCCATGAATGAGTGTACAAGAATCTAACTCATCCAATTAAAATATTGTCTAACATCAATATGCAAGCTTGCAACTATGCCTCAACAAGTGCTAAAAATTTGGAAGGCACACATTATATGTGCCTCTTTCGAACCATGATTAAAAATTAGTCATTTTGTTAGCTTTGGATGGATCTATATATTTGAATATCTAGACCCTTAATGGTTCAATTATAGTAGTGAAGGCATAACCCATGCAATTTTATGATACATTTGTTAGAAGGCTACGTTATCTTAGCTTTCATTGAGAATTTCATTGATATGTTTTTCGCGTTTTCTTTTTATTTTAGAGGATATCTTGTCCTCCATATTGTAATTGGTTTCTCTTTCTACCATTCTTTAATAAAATTCTTCTTTTATAGAAAAAAATAAAAATTCACACTATGCCACCAAAAGAGCATGATTAGTATTGTAAGACAACCGTCACTCAAGGATCAAAATTTCATTTCGGTGTATACCTAAAAATTAGAAATGTTTTGAAAATGTTTTGAAAATATTTCGGAAACAAAATGAAAATGGAGAAAAAAAATCAAAATTTGTTTTCAAAACCTTCCGTAACATTGATTGAAACATTCCGGAACATTGGTCAAAACATCCCGAAACACTTTTAAACATGCAAATTCGACATTCAATGACCAATATGTTTTGGTTTCCATAAAAACAAAAATGTTTCGGCCATTTTGACAGTTTCAAAACGAAATTTGGATCTTTGCCTTCTCTGAAATCATAGACGGGTGCCGTTATCTACACACGTCCCTTTAATGTGTGATATTTAATGCCTTCCTGTCAAAATTTTGAATAAGCAGAAGTAAAGAACTACATACCCCAAGCTTTGAATACGCACACCAAGCTTTTCCCTTCCTGTGACTGATCGTTTTTCGGCAATAAAATCCAATAATTCCTCCATCTTAATTTCTTTGCCTGTGTGAGTATCCCTGAACTCACAAAGACTATAAATTATCTGTTCACTTGTTATCCTGAACACTTCTGTCATATCAGAACTCACAGAAAAATAATGTACAACAAGTGGGTGTCGTACCAAAGGGCCTAATTCAAGCTCTTCAAATCGCTCAATGCCCTCGTTCTGGCAAATTGCTACTTCCAAATCATACAATGAAGTAATTCTTTGGGCCGCAACAAAGCAGTGAATAAATGCGTTTATCTAAAATAACCAAAGAAAAATAAGTATTCAAAAAACACTCAAAGATAAAAGAAACAAAATTCTGATTCCAGCCTGTTCTTTTAGAAAACCAACAAAAGGAGAAGAAATAACGTGCTGGACAACATGATTCACGTTAACTCAGAGTCTAAAAAATTTAAGCTAATCCCGCTAAGCATAATTAATTGTTTCCTACACTATTCTCTTTGCAACCAAAAATAGTTTAATTCTCCATATTGACTGTGAAAATACAAAAAAATACACTGAAACAGAACAACATATTGAGTCTCATAGTTATGCCATCTCAATTCCAGAAGCGGTGAAGATAACTACTCACTTTAACACAGAGCTGAATGAAGTTCAATGGAGTCAAAAATAAAGATAAAAGAGTTTCTTGACACCCAGATATTAAAAGGGAAGATTAAAAATTTAGCAATTAAGCAAATCACTGAGTGCTACACGTCTCATCGCAGCTTTCCTTCTGTCAATATAAGATACAAAATTAAGCTATCTTGAATAACAAATCCTCGAAATTTTGAGCAACCAAACAGAAAACTTAATGAAAATATTTATATTTCTCATCTTACCTTGCCCTCTATTACTATAAGGCGGTGAAGAGACGGGACTTGTTGCATATGAAACCCCAACGAGTCCCAAGAATCAGCTTGCAATGTCAATAGTGCAGCCTGAGAGACTTTCCAAGCCGAAACAGTTTCCCCGGCAGCAAGAAGATCTTGGCGAGCCTTCACGACCGCTCGATCAATTTTTTCAATAGCTTCATTAGGCCTTGGAGGTCGTCGAGGAAAATTGGACTTTTGGATTGGGAAACTATGGCTTTGGAATTGGAAACTAGGGTTTGGGATCAGGAAGTTAGGGTTTTGGAGGAATGGATTGGGGGTAGTTAAGAAGTTAGGGTTTTGGATGTATAGGTTAGGGGTTTGGAGAAAGTTGGGGTTGAAAGGTGGTGGTGGAGGCTGTGATGGAGGCGGTGGCGCCGCCCCACGACTGCCACCGTGGGGGAGGTGGCCTTGTGGTTGTCTATACATTGTCTACAGAGGAAAGGAGACGACAAGCGGGTTTGGAGTTCCTAGGCGGCTGGCGGAAAATTTTAACGCGGGGGTTAAGGAAAGGGAGAAAGGCGCTTTGTCCCGCCTAAAGGATTTTCGTATTCTTAATTTATACTCTATAAAATGCTCAATTTTTTAAAAAAATTAAGTATTGTGTAAATAATTATTGTAAGAGAAAATCTCAGTACTTCCTAAGTTTGATGAAGAAAATTATCATTCTTTGAAAGTGTTCCCATAAAAAATAAACAAATTGTCTAACACAAAAGTGATTCGATCGAAGGCAAGTGATTCAATTGAAGGTACTTTAATACTTAAGTCAAGAAAATATATGCAAAGAGGAATTTTTAACTTACCTTTTGTCATGCATTATAACCACTTTATATAGATTTTGCTCTGTTTCTAGAGTTTCTTTTACTGGTGTGAGAGATGACACACATCTCCTTTCATTCAGAAATATTTGTTGGGGATCGCAGAAATCTCTCAGACGCTCTTTCAATTGTAACTCTACTGAATCATTAATTTCACTTAGTTGTTATACCTAAATTCTCTAATTATAGTCGCTTATCCTATTATTCACTTCATACCACGCCTTCAAGCTAAGTTGTGCACTTGCTTGGTAGTATGAACCGAGCTATTGCAGTTCGGTTCAATTTTGTCCCAAACTGCTTATATTTGTGACCCACGTGACCTATCCCTTCATGATCATGTATGTGTATCACCTGCCTATACACGTGGCATAATTTTGTGCCCCTTCAATTATTTATAAAAATAATATCACAAATACGATAAAAAAATATTTATCAAAAAATGCAACAAACATTGGCTTTAAACTAAATTGTTGTATTTTTATTTATTTTAGGATATAATGTTATCTAGAACAAGAATTGCTAGTTTTATTTTTTATTTTGTTATGATAAGATTTTAATTAGGAATATTCTAGATTAATTATTTGCCCAATCATGTTAATGTTTCTAATTTCGTTAGACGTGTTTTATTTGTTGTTGACAATTTTTCTAAGATTATGTATTTAGGTTTGTTTTGAAAAACTATAGGAGTTTTACGAGTTCTATCCAGCTAAGTCAATGCTATAATATATATGAGTTGTTTCTCTTTATTTTCTCTATGAATCCAAAGTAGATGTGTTAATTTGCCCTTAGGGACAATAATCTCTTTATGTCCCTTACTTACGACTACATTAATTAGTGTTAAAATCTTGACTAACCTCCTATGATCACTAATCAACAAAGTGCTGACAAATTTTTTTCAGGATGGTGATCATGTGGAAAGTGATATTTCAAGAGCCAATTTCATTAGTTATCAATGTTCGTCCTAGCAAGCATGTCACGAGTTTCATAATCCCATAGCTTGGTTAATGTCTAGAACGAATCAATATCTATATTAGGTTAGCGATAATGATAGGGCTTATATTCAATCTACTCGAAATCTTAATCATGTCCCCATCAGATGACAACCTATTTATGTAGCAGATTCTAGCGATGATGATGAATATGTTAGCGATGATGATGAATATGTTACAGGTATATTTGGTGGATATAAGTATATAGGCTGAGTCTAGATTTTTTTGTATTAAAATTAACCTACCTAGTCTTGATGGTTACATTCATAAGGAAAATTTTATGGATAGGCTGGCTAAAGTTGAATGGCTCTTTTATTATCATGAAATTCCAAAGAGAGGAAGGTGAGGCAAGTAACATATAAAATAAAGGGTTGAGCTCTTGATTAGTGGGAACATGTGAAATTGTTACATGCAAGCCAACAAAAAATCTAAAGTTTGTTAAGAAATTGACCATTGTAATTGACAAATTTCATGAGGTCACAATGTAATCTCATCTAGAGATATGGTCACAAAGATGCAAAGGTAAATATCCAAAGCTAGAAGAAGAAAGAAGTCCAAAGCTACAAAGTTGCATCATGACGATTTTCCTAAATCCTTCAAAACTTAGGAAAGGTAAACCTTAGCGACCTTAACTTACCCTTTGTATTTTTATTTTGGTTACTTAGGTTTAATAATTGGATTTAGGATCGTTCCATACATGACGCTTAGGATTTTTATTGAAAAATAATTTGGAAACTTCAAATGCTATTTTGAAGACATAAATTAAGTCATGGATCAGACACTTGTTATGTAACACCCCTTAGTGTTCAACGGGGCAAATTTTTTTTTTTTTTTGTTTTAGGCTTAAAAAATCAGTAAGGATCGTCATATGCTCGCTGACCTATGGTTTGAGCAATCTCTGAAACACTTAGGGAAAAACCCAGAATGCTAAAAAATTGGATAATGAAGACGATCCTCTAGCCGCTCAAGCGGCCTACAAAAAGCTCGAGTGGTCCTTGTATAAGTGGTCTAAAATTGTTGGTTTTCACTTGGATCAAACAATTTTCAATTGTGGTTCTTGTAGATTGGATCATCCACATAATATACAAAAAAAAAAAAAACTCAAGGTTTTCTCATTTTAGTGACCACCGCCCTCTCACAACTTAATTAGTCTCTCGTGAATTTAAGTTTTTTTTGTCTAATTAAACTCTATTTACGGGGCTTATATATATGAGTATGTATTTTCTCAATAGGCTAAGCCTCTATATGCCTCTAAAATCAAGAATTAACATCTAGAGAGCCAAGATAGCCCTAGAGATCCCTAAGCATCCAAAGGCCTTCATCTACAAAATTCATCTGCTTCTACACCTTCAAACTTTGAAGAAGAAAGATCTTCTGCCACCAAACCCACAATGGTATGTTCAAGATCTTCAAAGGAACCCTTGAAGATCAAAGAGGATAAATCAGACCGTGGAGCTCAATTTGCCATTTGAATCCTTATACACAAAAAAGACATGATCGTAGTGGACAAATTGACAAAATTTGCTCACTTTTTGACTATTAAATCCTCATTTTCTTTTGATAAGTAGAAATAGGATAGGTTTAATTGCATCCTATTCTAGGTAAGTTATGGTTGACCTTTCCAAAATAAGGCATGGCATAAAATTTTTAGTTTAGTAAAACAGGGTATTATGCTCCACGGTGTAAATTAGTTTTTTATGCAGAGATATAACATTATTCTGGAAATTTGTTAAGTTGAAAAATATAAAATTTCCTCCACTTAAGTTCATGTTACTTCATCAATGCCAAACTAGATTTTACAAAAGACAAGGGTATGACTTTCAGCTAGATTTATAGAGGTTTTCCCCAAACCCATTCTCCCTCCAAACTTAATTCCCCAACTCAGTCACTTTTAAACATAATTTTTGTAACGCCCATAAACCCCCTTGGACGGCATTACATTCTAAACACCATTCGCTGCATGAGAACACTAAATAATTCCATAAATAAGAAAGTTTCATTCATCAACCATTGATATTTTAACAAAATTCGGGCAGAGTCTCCTTTGTATGGGGAGCACTACCCAAAACACAACATGTGCAATTATACTACATTGACCACACCGGGTCCATCTATAAGTAACCATTCAAAATCATGAGAGCGACTAAATAAATTTCATAACCAAAAGAAATGCATTCCACATTTATAATAGATACAATATCGTCCCAAAAGAATATGCCTACTATGACATTTACATCCCAAAAGATAAACTGAATTCTTGCAGAGGAATAACAAAAGAATAGCAGGCTTCCCATTGCCTCAAAAAAACCTTCCTAGGAAAATAAAACAAAAGATCATGTCGCTCTAAGCGTCCGTCTCGGGATCCACATGTCCGTCTATGGGAGTCTCCCTAAGTGTCGGTTCATCAACACCTAGCTCCTCTTTTAGTACATAATCTGAAAAATGTTTATGTGTAGGGGGTGAGCACGAAGCTCTGTAAGAAAATCCTCCCAAACTCGAGCAAAATTTAAAAAAAAACACGTAAAACGGTCGGTTTCATTTTTTCAACATATCATATATACATTAGAAATAAAATAGTGACATTTTAAACAGATCTCAAGTTTAAGTAACAACAGTAAATAAATAAATAACTGAACACAATATACCATTAATAATCCATTCCACCATAAACCGTTTCTCACAAGTTCTTGCGGAATCCCATACTTCCCAAAATTTTCGTAGAAACTATTTTTGGTACAATGAATAATAACGCACACTGTAAGTCCGACACAACCCACGTTACTAATCCGTGATCATTAGTGATAGAAAAAGTTCATACCCACACGGTGTACAAAGGTGTCTACCCACTCCATGTGGTAGGAAAAGTTCATACCCGCGTGGCATACAAAGACGTCTACCCACTACATGATACCCGGTCAATAGTAATCCATGTTCGTATCGTACAACCACACAAGAGATAAAATACCAACAAATATCTCACATAACCAACAATACCATAAACCCCCAATTTACTAGCAAATTCTAACAATCCACAATTTTCACAAGTGATATTCCTAATAGAACAAATTTAATAATAATAAAAAAATACAAGAGATCATCAACAATTTCACTTTAATACTCAACACAAAGCATTAGAATTTTAAGAAACAAGATTAAGTGAATATAAAGGGAGAAATCCATATTTCTAAAAATCTAGGGTTTTAAATCAAGATCAAGAGATTTCATGGGTATTCAATCCTAACTTTGTGTAAAACATGATAATATTTGCAATAGGACCAAGAAACAAAGAACCCATAGCAATTACATATGATTAGGAGTCCAAAACATACATATATACTAACCCTAACATCAATGAACAAGAATGAGAGAAAACTCCTACCTTGAATCAAGATCTCCAAGCAAAATCCAAGCTCTAGAGACCTCTATTTTCCCTTTTCTTTCTCCCTTAATCTTCGTTTAGGGCTCTAAGAGGTGTGGAATGAAAGGGGAGTGAAAGAAATGAGAGAAAATGGGCTGAATATGGGGTTTTAGATTCAGCAGCCCCGAATTTAACTGTTCATGGGTTGTTTGGGTCTTCTCCAAAATTACGGTTCTGCCATTAAAATCTTTAATTTGATCCATAGGACTACCCTAAGGTTTTTCGACGCTCCGGATTCATTTTTAATGTTATTTTAACCTAAAAATATTTATTTTTATGATTTATTTCAAAACTAAAATAAATTCACATTCGAAACATTAAAATTTCTAATTTATTCATCCGAACCGGCTATCAATGAAGTTTTGCGTTGTTTGCAAATAAAATGTGATAAATGGTGCTTCTTAAAGCCTTTTATACTTATTTGAAGCCTAAATTTACTGATTATTCTTATATTTTGATTTAGGATGCAAATGGAGACATTAATTGTAAAACGAAGCTAAATGGACTATTTCGACATCGCTTCGTTATCTGGGCATAACTCTCTTATCCGAGCTCCGATTGAGATGATTCAAGATTCTGTGGAATACTAAGAAAGAGCTCTACAACTTTCATGTTTTGAGTTTTGAGAGATATTAACTGCATCAAGGTCCAAATCGCGCTTGAAGTTGCATTTAGTGCACTGTTCACATGCACTGTTTCATCCCTTTTTCCATTTCTAGTCCATTCCTAAGCCAACCAAATTCATCACAAACCTCTCCAACACATATTTCTACACCAAACCTATTTAATACAAGTTCTAGGACCTAAAATTACATATTTTCACTTATTAAAACTAAATTTCAATTATTATTTCCACCGACATTCTAAATCTCTACTTTTTCAATCTATCAAATTCTAGCCCACGTCACTACACATATCCACATTTTTATAACAATTATTTACTATATATCTATATACATATATAAAAGAAAATACGGGGTGTTACAATTCTCAAACCCAGTCTTTTTTTGAAAAAGTCATTTGCAATGACGCCTTCACCCTTAAAAACCTCATTTGGAATGACTATTTGGAGTTGAATTTTTTTTTCTTAAAAAGACATTGCAAATGACGTTTTTAAAGTCGTCATTTGTAATGCCATTTTTTTGCATCAATAATATAAACGGCAACTAACGGGCGTTAAGTAATAAAGCAGTAAAAGACGTCATTTGCAACGACGTCATTAAACACGTCATTGCAAATGACATCTTTTGCACAATGACTTTTCTACCCCTTAGCTTTTTAAAATGAAGTTTTCTTAGGCAAAAGTCTCCAACCACCAACTTGTAATAAATTTTTTAAAAGCTAATAACTTCACCTTATGTCTTACATCATGATTCACTAGACCAAAAAAATTTTTTTAAATAAATTTTAGAATTTAATTCCCTTTTCATAATAATTTTGAATTTATTTTATAATCGAAAATAAAATTTATAAAAGCATAATTTAATTTCATATTTTTCAATATAAAAACATATTTGTAAAACATATATTTAATAAAAAAATTAAAAGCGTGTTTTGAAAGTATACTTCTATATCAAAAAATATGTATTTAACTCATGATTTACTAAATTGATTAAAAAAATCACAATATTATAATCTCACTTCCCACGTCATAAAATCATTCCAATCTGGAGGAATTTTTCTCCAAACTCAGTCAACACTAAAACTTTATTTCCTAAACTCGGTTTTTTTTTAAAACGTCACTTTAAATGATATTTTTAAAAACGTTTTTTTTTAAAAAAAATTGTTTTGTATATGTTAAAAAATTATGTATTCTAATTTTATGTTATAAGTTTATCGAACATTTATAGTTGACCTACAAAAGTGTGTAGAACTTCATAATATGGAAAAAGAAACTTATACATTAAAACAAAACAAATTTATTACATTACGCTGTAAGAAATACAGTCTGTCAATATTTAGATTGATGTAGAAAGCAACGTAGAGGATTGCCCAGTACACATAAACTCGATGGAATAAAAGTGTTAGAAGCATCATCACTTAAATCGAAATAATCAGAAAATTCTGTATCTGAAACAAGTAACGGATCCTGCAAAATTTGAATCTTAGCATAATCAGGATCGAAATGCTCAATTTTTGCATGGTCAATTGCATGCAAACGATCAAGTCTACGCTGCATTTTATCATTTTCACGTTCAAGTCTTGCTATAATCTCGTTATGGTTGGTAGAGACACAGGCAATTGAATAATTAATTTTATGCACCTAATACCTGCAAATTTGTTTATACAATAAAAACATTCAATAAGACTATAATCAACTTCCATGAAAATTCGTGATTGAGTAATCCCTAGTATGAATAAACAATTAAGATAAAAAACAGGAATACAAAATCAATACTCAAATCAACAACGTGAATCACTGAATATCAACCCCTATCAAAGTTTCAACTCAACAGCAAACTCATATATATATACTAGTTATTGTTTATGCCTGAAGGCACAATGTAATAAAAAATGGTAACACAATAAATATATTTGTATTCATATCCAAAATCAAATCGCAAACAAGAGAAGAAATAAAATAATTTAAGCATCGGTTTGTAGTGGGAGTGAGAGGTGGTGGGCGACAGTGGTGGTGGGTGATATAAAATAAAATATCACCTCAAGATATTTTGTATGAGGAAATTTTAGTTTAGAAAATCCAATTTTATTTAGTTCTTCAGACTGCATTTGCTGTAAAGAATATTTAAATTGTTGAATTTCATTTTAAGATTCGATAGATGCAGTTTTAGAAATTACATTTAATGATAACCCTTGTATTTTATTTTTGAGTGCATTTATGAACTCATCTTCTAATTTATTATGAAGATTAAATGAGGAGATATCAACTGGTAGTATTATATATATATATATTAGTAATTGTCCGTGTCTGAAGGCACTAAATGACAAAAAAAATGGAAATTATAAGTTATTTTGCTTTTCAAGTCGAAGACATAAGCTATTTTAGAAGTGACAACCAATTAGACAGTTCAAGAGACTATAAAGAAAAGGTTCAATAGCAATCATATGGCTGCCTAAGCACTCAAATTATAACCAAAAACTTTTGAAATTAATAATTGAAACTCTTGATTGAATCACACAAAGCTAGGTATACAAAATTAATGAAGCACGTAGACTATACATAAAAAAAATTAAAAATATAAATTCCAAGATCAAATAGTCAAAATGCGGCAAATATACGTGAATCTTTTGTTTTCCTTTCATGAAAGCTTTTCGAAAAAAATGACTAAATGAGCAATGCAAAAGAAAGCATTTCAAATCTATACAAATCATTTTACCTTGACGCCATATTGCTCGTTATGCCAAAATGAATCCCATTTCATTTGGTTTTGGCCTGATTAAAATTCAAACCAATAAAAGAAATATTAAAATTCATAAAAACTCAATACTATGGCAAACCCATTCACAAGCAATCACGATGTCATTTCTTGTAATTCTTAAACCAATAAATAAAACCATTCACCCTACACTCCAAGCTTAAACCTAGAAAATAATCCCCCAAACGCAAAAATCATAATTAGAAAATATTTTAGGGACACATATATTATCAAATTAATCCAATGCACAATCATATATGCTTCAATTACCCTTTAATTAAATCAAATATTTGTTGAATAAAAATATGGGTCAGCAACACAAAATGTATAAAAAAATGGTTAGAAGAGGGAACCTTTGAATTGATTTTGTTTGATGAAGAGACTTACATCACGTTTGGATAAAAAAAAAACAAAAAGCGAGAAAAGAAAACTGCAAAAGTTAAAAAGATCCAAATTAGTGCAAAAAATAACACAATACTAATAGTCAAAGAAGCACACTAACAGTGAAATCGAAAGTCCAATTTCTTCAAAAAGATGCTACTGCCATCTTTAAAATATTTTCTAGTTTATTATTAAAGTCTTCTCATGCATCATATGAAACAACTGGGCTATCAGCAAAACATGTAACTCGAAAAGTTTTTTTGGCTTTATCCATATATCAGAAAAATAAAACTACACAATTGTAGACCCAAAACCTATAAAACCTCTTCAAGCAATCAAAACAATAACACATTATAAGCCCATATAAAAATCAAACGCGTCTAACAAACTTAATTCAAATTCAGTTCAAAAAGTCCCAACATCAGTAATCCAATTGTTGATTTACCCATCTAACTTTGACTAACAACACAATTAAACAATTAACATTTTACTAAAACTTAACTAATACGAACCTTTAAAAAGAGCGATGGTGTCAGACCAATTTCGTCACTAATCTTTGGGTTTGACATTGGGGTTGTAGTGGTGGTTGTGATAGTCCGCAACTCTTTCAGAAATTTCGACAAACATGTGGTTGTGGTATAAATTCAATTCAATACAATACAAATGCAATCCAGTACTGTACGAATTCAGACCAACAAAATAGATCTTACACAAAATTTCATCACAAAGAAAAACATAAAAATTCATAATTCTTCTCCACCTACCCAAAGTTATGAAACCTGATGTTGAAACTAATTTTTTAAGCCATTATTAGCAGAAGAAATGCCATTTCCAAATGCAACTTTTCGATAAATACCCACCCTTTGAACTACAGAGTACTAACCTCATCTTCTCATCCTTGAGTATTTTGTTCCATGGTTGTTAATTCTTGATGCGATGAAAATTGAACATAAACATTCCTTCCCCTGTAGCCAACAATCATAAATTATAGATATCAATCAAACGTGTGATACAAATGAAGAAAAGTTCCAATTTAAATGAAATAAAAAGCCTTGCATTTATCTCTCTCTATGTATACACATATATTTTAGACTTAGATATATTTAAAATAATAAAAACTAAATGACAAATAATATAAAACAATGAAATGTAAAGATCTTTGAAAATCTATAGAATTACTTCATGTCTATTCTCCTTATTCTAAGCATTATGTTCTACTCCACATATGTTTTCAGGTGAGTTGTTCTACTCCACATCATACAAATCCCTACCATTTCATAGTTGCTCAAATCAATTTTTTGTTTATTTAGGGAAAATACTATTTTAAACTGCATAACTCAATCATACCAACACTTTTCCCACCGAGAATAATACCCTGAGCAAGATCACAACAGAATTAACAAGCCCAATTAAAGAGAAACCCTTTTTCGCAAATCCCTAGCAATTGTATACTATTTTGGATAGAGTACTAGAGAATACCCTAGTTGATCATGAACATGTGGTTATCTCACCTGCCCAATGTACTCAGTAAAGCATATCAATGTTAAATGAATTTATCAGACATTTTCTTCTCAAGTTAAATCAGACATTTTCTTTTGAAATTTAATGAATTTATCATGTCAAAAATTGAGTTATTCGAGGATTTAGGGCAAAATCGCTTATGAAATTTACCCGTGTTTAGGGCAAAATCGCACAATCACTGACTCGCTGGCTGGATCTATGTGGTGATTTGGTGGCTGACTTGGTGGCTGGATGTCAGTGGATGACTCTCGATGGCTGCTGGATCACAGACGCTGACTCTAGGTGGCTGCTGGATCTCGATCGCATTCTCGTTGGAGCTCGTCAGACAATAGGCTGTCAGTTTTGGTTGAGGAGGAGAGGTCTCACAGTCGGTGGAGGAGGAGAGGTCTCATAGTCGGTTCGGTGGAGGAGTAGAGGTCTTACAGTCTGTGGAGGAGAGGTCAAAATTTTTAAAATTTTTAATCGAGGCTGTGATTTGGGTTGTTAAGGGACGTTAAAATCGTTGTTGCAAATGACGTTTTCTACCCTTTAAGTTATTTAACGCTCGTCAGCTGCCTTTTAAATATTCATGTTAAAAAACGTCATTATGAATGACGTCTTTAAAAACGTCATTTACAATGACGTTTTCAGAAGAAAAAAAAATTGATTTAAACTCGTCATTCCAAATGACATTTTTACATATGAAGGCGTCATTCCAAATGACGTTTTAAAAAAAAAAAAAAGCTGAGTTTGGGAAATAAGTTTAAAAGTGAATGGGTTGGGGAATTAAGTTGGAGGGAGAACGGGTTTGGAGAAAACCTCTAGATTTATATCATACCTTATGGTGAGGAGGGTATAAGGCTCAACTAGTACTTGGTTTTCAAGGTCCATTGGTTGTTGGGGTGCCACTTAGGAGGGGGGATTGAGAGATTGATTAGGGTTTACCCCAAATTATAAAATGTTAGTTCGAAACATGACTTTTCATCGAAATTATACAATTCAAGTATTGCCCGTGGTTAAATTTCAGAATGCAAGTTTCACAACTCGAACTTGAATTCAATTCAGCTAACTTTCAATTAAATGGTTACACAAATAATATTGAATTTAATATCAATTTGAGTTGTACCCGTTTAATGAATTCAAATTGGGTTGAAGTCAATTTTTTTAAAAGAAAATTAGTATCCCAACCTGAGTATTGTCTAAATTTAAAACTAAAAATCTCTATTCAAGTATTAATTTTTTTTTCAAATTCGGTTCAAATGGACCCACCTAGGTTGCATCCTAGTTTGCACTCTAGAAAAGGCCCCTATTTTTAGCCTCCCTTTGATTTGTTTTATTACAATGCAGGAAAATCAACGATGGCTCCATTATTTTTCACATAATTTCTCTCAATAATAGATCATTTATGGTGTATTCACATGGGACCCATTATTTATATGTAGACCCCTCATTCATACATGATGAATGATCTCTCATTGAGTGACATTGTGTAAAAAATTATGGAGAAGAACAAGCCCTGCCATGAGTAGGACCCATTTTATTCTTCCACCTATCATAGTTGGGGTAACACAATAGAGGTGGTAATTTTCGTCACGATCTGTTGTCCAATATAAATTCAAAAATGACACGACCTATTAGATCAATAATAAACACTAATAATTCGATTTTGATACAACAAACTCGTTTAAGTGATATGGCATGGAAAAAAATGATATGATTTTTTATTTTTTCTAACTAAATGATTTTGCTGGGATATGAATTAGTTGATTTTCAATTCATAAAAATCTATGTATTAATGGATGCAGTTGAGAGAGAATGAGATTCTTGTTGGTTACCCAGGGCTAGATATATACCACAAACACGATATAAACAAAGAGGAAATCTTTATTTCTATCAGGAAATAAAATACAAGAATTTATACTAAATTCTCACATGGAATATTCCGTCGTCTTCAACCTTCCTTTGGTCACCGGTCCGCACGAACTTTTTCGGCATCAACTCCGGTGGCTGTTGAACTTTCTGGTGAACTTTAGGTGAGGACCGTGAAAGAGCGTCCGACGTCGGATTAATGTGAGGCCAATGGGGTTCAACTCATTTCGATGAGAGGAATCCAATAGTGTGCTCAAAATTTGATTTCGAGTTCGTTTAGAATCTGTACGAACCAAAAAACGAGTTGAAAATTTTTTTGGCGACCCAACCAAAGCTCTCTAATACCACTTGTTAGTTTCCTAGGGCCAAAAATATACCACAAACAACATATAAAAAAAGAGGAAATCTTTATTTCTCTCAGGAAATAAAATACAAGAATTTATACAAAAATTCTCACAGAGATCTCTCTCGAATCTCTCTCTCTGTTTCTTTATCACTGATCTTGAGCTTGCTTCTGGCCTTCACTAAGCTTCCTATTTGTAGGGAGTATTCTGGCCAAAAAATAAAGAAAGGAAAGAAACACATTCAAAGCTCCAACAAGCTTTGTCAAAGCTTCAGCTATCCAACCGCCTGGCCATCAAATAGGGTGGCTTTTAGAGTGGGCTATAGACTGATGGAGCTGGAAGGTGGTTATTGCTTAGGGTAGATGGATCTTTCAGCTACTGCATAAGGTGGCTGGATCCTTCAATTCTTGTCTACGGGTTGATCCAAACACGCACGACAACAAGTAATACAACTAAAATATGACACGAATTCAAAATAACACAACTCGAACGTGGTACAACACAGCATGATTGCTCTCAACAACTGACCCGGGGCCACTAAAAAACGAACGCCAGCCTCCAGTATCGACTGGTACTCATTGAATATTACAAACATAATGCTATTTCTTGAATCTTAAAACAATGGTAAATACTGTGTTTGGAGAATAAATATGCTAACATATTGTTAGCTTACTGGACAAACAAAACGGTAAGTCACTAGGGATTACGATCTTAATGAGATAGAACATGAAACAATCAACGCGGCTCATCTCTTTGCCATGGGCAAACCTTAATAAAGATGGTTGGACAAGATCCCCAAGAACTAACTATGTAGAAATTCAGCAACTTCAACTCTCAGATGAATTGTTTCAGAAATTCTGTAGCAACGAGCCTTCCTCATGTGTTGACTGACAGTTTCAACTCACTTATCTCTTTATCAATGTCCTGTCATTTGATAAATGATGGAACCAAACAATCTCAGCTAAAAGACGATGACATAACAAAAACAAATATACCAATGTAGATTTCAACAAGTATGTATTTTGACTTTGACTATGTTAACTGTATAAGCACCATGGTGGATACATCCGACTCTCAAAGAAATAAAAGATCAATGTTTGATCCTCACTTAGATATAATGATCAAAGAATTTAGAGAACTTATGACATCAAATATTCGATTAAGATTTTGGTGAGGAAATTCTCATTCATAAAAGGCCTGTTTGAATCTCCATAATAGATGGTCAAAATAATCTGCAGAACAGATGACATCAAATAATCTCTTGTTTGATACTTATCTACTACCTAAAAAGTTTATTAACATAAACAAAACTAAAGAGGTGGGGGCTTATTGATGAAAAATCAAATGGGTCTTTTAGAACACTAGCAAATCCCTAGCACTAAGAGTTACAATAGAAAAATAGACGTGTAACTACAAGATTTTCAAATTTCTCCTCTGACAAAATTTCAAAAACAGCATAGCCAAGTCCCAAAAAGCAAGTAATGATATGTATCACATAGTTGAAATAGCCATTTGAAAAATAAGAAAGTAACTCCAGAAACAATTATTCGGAGCTTATTTAAGTAATCCTCAGTCTAAGTTAGATGCTTGGTACTATCAGTGAGTATTGTAAACACTTGAAATATCCGAAGAGAGAAAGGGATACAAACTAAGTGTAGAGCTCTTATATATATAATCAAACAATAAATGTACAATAAGAATAAAAAGGTAAAACAAATGTAAAAAAGAAAAATCCTAATAAAACTAGGCTAGAACTCTAACACTCCCCCTTAAGCTAGGCGCAAAAATATCAACTAAGCCAAGTTTGACAACCGAGTCTTGAAGAATGGATAGAGTGACAAGTTTGGTGAAAACATCCGTAACTGATCACTAGTTCCCACAAACAATGGAGTGACAATACCACAGCTAATCTTCTACCGAAGAAAGTGAACATCGATCTCTATATATTTCGTCATCTCATGTGGTAAAGAGTCAGAAGCGAGCTGAATAGCAGATCGATTATCACAATATAATGTGGATGAAGAAGTCACTAAAAATCCCAACTCACCAAGAATCAATAATAGCCAGATAATCTCACATGTACCAAGTGTCAGTGCCTGATACTCTGCCTCTGCTGACGAGCGGGAGACAACTGTCTGCTTCTTGCTCTTCCAAGAGATAAGATGAGTCCCTCGAAAAGCACAAAAGTTCATAGTAGATCGACTGTCACACGTTCCCACATAATCTAAATCTGAATAACATGCTAGAGAACCAGTCTGAGATCCTGATGCATAGAACAACCTAAGTCCAAGACAAAACTTGAGGTATCGAAGAATATGAAAAACTACATCAAGATGAGGCTGACATGGTCTGTGCATGACCTGACCAACTCGGCTGACAACGAATTAAATGTCTGGCCTAGTATTGGCTAGGTAGATAAGTCTACCTACCAACCCCTGATAGACAGTCAGATCTCTCAACTCCTCACCTTCAGCAGTAAGTTTCAGGTTTGGAATCATGGGTGATGATGCCGGTTTGCACTCCAGCATCCCAGTGTCTGAAAGAAGATCCATAACATACTTTTTCTGAAAAAGAATAACACCCCTGCTGTTACGGGCAACCTCAATGCTAAGAAAGTATCGCAGAAATCCAAGATCCTTCACATCGAAGGCCTTCCCAAGGTCCACCTTGACCTACGCAGTCCAAGAAACATCATCCCCAGTAATAATAATATCATCAACATATACCAAAAGGATGATATACTATCTAGAAGTATTCCGTTGAATAAAACAGGTATGATCAGAATGACATCTGGTGAACCCCAAACATACGATTACATCACTAAAGCGAGAGAACCAGGCTCGTGGTGACTATTTCAGTCAATAAAGAGACTTACGCAGTCGACGTACCTTTCGTGCATACTCTCCCTCACCACGAAAATTCGGTGGTACATCCATATAAATAATCTCGTCCAGATCACCATGAAGAAATGCAGTCTTCACATTCAACTAATGAAGAGGTCAAGAGTACTCCGGAGTCAAAGAAATAATCAATCGAACAGTAGTCAATTTTATCAGGGGGCAAATGTAGCACCAAAATCACGACCTGGTACCTCAGTAAAGCCCTTCGCCACAAGCCTAGCCTTGTGACAATCAATAGTATCATCCGCAAGAAACTTCAGGGTGTAAACCCAGTGACAGCCAATAGGCTTCACCCCCGAAGGTAAAGAGACAAGATCTCATGTATGATTACGCTGAAGAGCGTCCATCTCGATCTGCATGACAAGAACCCACAAGGGCTCCCGCATAATCTCTGAAACAGAGTAAGGAACTAACATATCTGATAAGGTCATACTATAAGCTCGAAATGTAGGAGACAGATCACCATAAGAAACATAATCAGAGATTGAATATAAAATGTTAGCGGTCCAACCATAACGAACAACTGGACGACGATCACGCCGCGAATAACGACGTCCTAAATCATCATCCTCCACTGACAATGTCTCATCAGGTAAAGTAACTGACTCAGTACTTACAATCTCATCAGTACTAACAACAGGTGCATCAATATACTCAACGAATTGAGAAGTATTACCTGTATCACCTGAGGTAGAGGGGACATCAGCAGGGGGATGAGAACGAGGGCGATAAACATAAACTTGCAAAGAAAGAGAGACTGGTGACTTTGTACTAACATGGATGAATGGTTTTGGAGGAGGAGAGATTGATGATTTTGTAGTGATAGTGATCAATAGCTCTGACTCTTGTGGTAATGGTAAATCAAATTGAGTATTATCAATTGGAGGGGAAACACACAGGACTAGAAGAAAAATAAGGAATATACTCAAGAAATGTAACATCTAGACTATGATACATACGACGCCTAATAGGATCATAACACTGATATCTCTTAGACTGATGACAATAGCCCACAAAAACACAACAAATTATCATCAAGCTTATAACGAGTAGGAGACCAATCCTGAACAAAACATGTGCAGCCAAAAACATAAGGGGGACCGAAAAAAGTGTCCATTCAGGGAATAAGATCTGTAAGGCAACCCTATGCTGAAGAACACGACTCGGTGTACGATTACATAAAAAATGTAGAAGTCAAAACAGTAAAATGCCAATAAGATTTTGGTACCCCCATACCTCTAAGCATATAACATACCATCCCTATCAGACTCCTATTTTTTCTTTCAGTAACTCCATTTTGCTCAGGAGTATATGGACAAGTGAGCTGCTGAAGGATATCTTGGGAAGAAAGGTAAGACACTAAGACATCAGACACATATTCTTTGATATTATCAAAACGAAGAACACGAACAATGCATCGAATTGTATCTTAATCATCTGGAGAAATTGAGTGATGACAGGGAATACATCGAATTTCTTATGCAAAAGATAGACCTAAGTACAACGGGTATGGTCATCTATAAATGTCACATAGAATCGAGCACCTGACAGAGCAGTAACAGGAGAAGGTCCCCCAAATACCAAATATCATAATGTATTAGGTCAAATAGCTTGGGTGACTGGTGCATGCGAGAAATATAACTGGTCCTAACATGTTTCGATAGAAAACATATAACACAGTCAAGTTTACCATCAACACAAACATTGCTCAGAGCAGAAAACAACATACGTAAATATATAAAATTTGAATGTCCAAAACGGTCATGCCACAACTGAACAGTTTGTGACGAAAAATCATAACAAAAAGTACTAGGTAAAATACTAGCATGAAAGCTAGGAACAAATAAACACAAAGCAGGTGCAGGTGATAGAGGTGACGGAACTGGTGAAACCGGAGGTGGATCGCCTAGATAATACAGTCAATCTCTCTCATGTCCCTTAATAATAATCTTCTTGGTACTCAGGTCCTACAAATAACACGAATCAGATAAGAATACAACCGCACAGTAAAAAAATCTGGCAAACTCATGTACATATAATAGATTCAGCTTTGGCGCATGAAAAATCGAACGTAATGTAAAGCCATATGGAAGGCGGACTGTACCCTTACTAACAATTGGTGCATGCATCCCATCTTCTAGTTGAACCTATGTATGTAACTGCTCGTCAAAAGTGGTGAAGTGATGGGCCTCACCTGTCATGTGACCATTCACACCCGAGTCCATCATCTAAAGGGGAGACAGACTGACACAAACATGAAAGACACGAGCTATACCTATAGTGGTGGCAGCAGTCGAACTCTGAGAAGTCAGAGCGGACATAAGTATATCTAATCGAGAAGTGATAACATCCATATCACTCTGCCAAGGAGGAGCAGTAGTAGGAGTAAAAGTAGTAGGTGGTGGTACCTCAGCAATAACAGCAGTACGGTTGCGAGGAGGCGGCTTAAGCTCCGGATGAAGCTTTCAACAAGCAACCTTGAGATGTCCTGGTCGGTCACAATAATTACATTGACGAGAATCCCCCTGTCTGCGCTGATCTGGGGCACCCTGACAGCGCTGTCCACTCATGACTGAGGATCCTAAATGAGATCCTGCAGTAGCTGCAAGGGTCATATGGTCAGCGGGAGAAGTCAAGGCCGCAATGGGAAGTGATGCAATACGGACGCAGTGCTCATGCTGCTCAATCATCGCATACACTTCATAAAGAGAAGGAAGTCTCAACATCGACAAGATCTGGGAACGAGGTCCCTCAAACTCATCACGAAGGCCCAAAAGGAACTTGTGAATCCTATCCTCCTGCTCTCGAGTATGCAAGAATGCTGCTCTCTCGGGCTCTATCCTTGGAATAACAGCAAGAGGACGTAAAGTCTCATACTCAAGCCAGCGCTGGGTCAAATAACCATAATAATCCTGAACGGTCATATCTCCCTGCCGAGCATATGAGAGCTCCTGAGAAAGTTCATAAACACGAATTCTCCATCCTGATTGGGAATACATCTCTGATAATGCGCTCCATAATTTAGGAACAGAGCTATGAAACTGATGAATTTTGCAAACAGATGACTCCATCGAACCAAATAACCATCCAAGAATGGCGTAATTATCAGAGAACCACACAAAAAATCCAGGGTCGTCATCAGCTGGCTTTGGGTGAGATCCCGTCAGCCAACCAAGCTTTTCTACACAGTGTAAGAAAAATTGGAATGAGCGAGACCACTCAGCGAAGTTACGACCATTCAACAATTGTGTCGTAACTTTCTGAGAGATTATGCTCGGCAGTGCTGGTAATGCAACTGTGTCAGTAGATACTGTATACTGGTTAAACATAAAAATAGAAATACCAATAGATGTTTCAACGGTAGAAGTGTCAACAGTAAAGGTCTTAAGTCCCTCAGTAGTAGTCATATCAACAATAATACTAGAGCACTCGTGACAGAAAAACAACTCTAAAATAAATAGAGGAATAAAATAAGAGAGAACAATATATCTCCAGTCGAACAGGAGTGACAGAAGGTCTAGAAAACTCCCAAATAATCAGATCACGGTGCTCAGAAATCCAAGAAATATAAATAAGTGATCTACTGCATCAAGAACAGATCAACAGAAAAGAGGATTCAAACCCTCTTAAAAGGTACTAGAAATTGTAACCCTAAGAAAAAAATGTTGTGACGCAAAGAGATGGTGGCACTATGACGAGCAGCGCGGTGCACGAAAGCACACGAAGGCGGAACAACTGTTATGATCTAAACTGAATTGGGTTGCTGCTGGTTTGGGCAATGGGTTGGCTGGGGACTTGGGTTTGTCGGTGTTCACAGTCGGTGATGAAGGTGGTTTGTCGGCTGGGTTGCTGCTGGGTGGGTATTGTTCTTGGCTGGGTGGTTTCGTTGGGTAGTATGTGGTCTGGGCTGGGTGGTTTCGCTGGACAGTAGGTGATGAAGGTTGGTGGGTGGTCTGGGCTGTGTCTTGGCAGTCGGTGGAGTTTGTGGCTTGGGCAGTCGGATGGAGTGGGTGGTCTGGGCTGTCGGTGGAATGGGTGGTCTGGGGGTTCAGTTGACTAGAGGCAGCCGGTGCTTTATGGAGGCAGCAGGGGTAATGTTGTTCGCTGGTGGCTGGGTGGTTTTGCTGGTGGGCAGTGGATGGATTCGCTAGTGGGCAGTGGCTGGTTTTGGTTGTTGATGATGTCGGTGGGGCTGCTTGGTTTTGGGTATGGTTGAAGGTTAAAGTTAGAGTTAGGGTTTGATTCTGATCGTGATACCAACTTGAAATATTAGAAGACAGAAAAGGATACAATCCCCATATATATAATCAAATAATAAAGGTACAATAAAGATAAAAAATAAAACGAAGGTAAAAAAAAAAACTCTAATAAACTAGGTTATAACTCCAACATAAACATTCTCAAGTCACTGTTCCACTGGAGACTAGTCTTTCCTAAGTTTACAATCATTTCTTGTGCTTTTTGATCCACAAGTTATGTGAGAGATAGATAAGATGCATAGCTGTCGTGGACTAGAGTTTGGCAAGGCTTTAGTTTGTATGGATGTGACTCTGGAAATATTGATGATTTTTGGATTAATTTTAAAGGGTATCTCAATTTATTTTTCCTATATTTTTCATTATTTACAAAATTGAAGGATATAAAACATCTTCAATGTTGAAATACTTATGATGTTAAGTTGCTTAAAAGCAAAGATGTCCACTTTATTTTTTTTCTTTCCTTTTCTGTTCAGTAGTTGGACATGGGAATAGCTGAGCCAAAAATGTAGCCAATTTCCCATTTTAAATCAACAAGGTGATCCTTGCGAGACAAAACACTCCTAGGTAACCATTAGCAAAGTAGTACAGTAAGGAAAGGGCGAAAAGAATCATTGAGTTGCAATGCCACTTTCTTCTGTATTTTCCTCTGTTGTGTTGTTTTTGTCGTTGTGCGAGCAACTTTGAAGCAGAACTGCAAATGCTGGCTAATTGTGAGATACGTATAGCGTGAAACTTATCAGTGAATGGTAAGTTTGTATCAAAGCACAACTACAACAATGGCTGCAAGTCCATATAAAGTTTAAATGGATGGGCCTTTAACTGAACACAACCTGCATACTTCTTTCTACGATCACAGAAATATTCACATAGACATGCAAAACATTTTACAGATTGTCCCATGAATCATGATTCATACTTTAACAAAGCCACTAAATCAGGTACCAAATTTAGAACAAGCAATAAACTGCCTCCCAAATCAATCATTCACTGATTCAAGCATGGAAGATGGACGATAAATCATGAACAAATCACCACCGACTACCATGCATGAACATTTGTCTAAACAAAAAAATACAACTGATAAATGAATACAAATACAAATATTTGAATCTCGACACCTTCATATTTTACTGCAGACTTCTTAAATATTCGCATTGTTCTGAATATATCTAACCGTATCAGTGTAATGAAATGGTTACAGGTAGTCACTTAAGCCATCCCCATCTTAGGAAACAGAAAAAAAGGAGAATTTCTGATGGTATTTACAATGCAGCTACAAATCCTTATCCAATTTCTGTTAGTACAATGAATGAGCTTGAAAGTTCACCAGAGGCTTTGACAAAACACTCCTAACCCAACCCCTTCCTTGGTAGAGTCGTGTACCGTAAGTGATCCTTGCGCAGTAGATACTCCTACAAGAAGCATCTCAGAATCTTATAGTCAACTCTCCCGATTATAAATATTTCAAATACAATAATTTTTCAGGATTATATCATAAGAGATATATCTTAGACATGAATGAAGTCTGTTTTTAACCAGACCAAACAAAAAAATTAATCAAAATATACGTAAATTAATTCAAACAACTGTCTTTGTTAAAAAAAAAAAAAAGGCAAGAGAATAATTGTAATTAATTTTGTCGGAGTATTAAAATGGATCCAAAAGTGATTTTATAAGCTGTAATGTTACACTGATCAAATTTTGGTATCAAATTTAAAGCTCAAATGATATGACAACATATTAATTGAAATTTTTATTGGGACTCAAATGACATGACACCAAATAAAGAAATCTAACTCAACTATCATGTCATTTAAATTCTAAATTTGATCAGTATAACATTGCTCTTTTATAATATGTCACTTGTCAGTGACCAATTTAAAAAGAAACGTCCATGTCCAATGATTGGGACTTGATCCGAGGTGTGATCCCACATGTGTCGACGAGTGGGGTACGTGTCACGAAATCACAGGACTGGTAAATCAATAATGACAACTGAGACCCACTGAAGAGCCTTGATTGAGTAGTTGAGCCCACTGATTTAATTTCTCTTGTTTTATTGTTTTCTGGACTTTTGCGAGAAACAGCCCACTGAAATTACTTAGAATGAGTAGCGCAATCCGGAACTACATTTTGTGCAAAGACTTCTGCTTAGTTTAACAGGGCAGTGCAGTGATGTAGTAATCATCGCATTCAGGCACTGCTCCACCATATGCGCTAATCTGATATTGGTTTATTTGAGATCATGACAGCGTAGAACCCCACACAAGTACAGATATTGAACAACGGTCTCTGGAGATGATAGAAGTACCCTTCTGCTGCTTTGGCATCACAACAGCCAACTGTAGCTTGCCTAGCTGGCATAGTCTTATGGGATTCTTGTATATTGTGACCCTTGCCACATTATTATCTGACAGAACAACATGAGCAATGCTAAAAGATTCACCTTTCTCAAATGCGCACTGCCACTCTCTCACTGATATAATAGACCAGTTCTTCCTAGAAGATTTTGTTGCTTTAACTTCTATGTACTCCTTGCTCTTTTCCTCGTCTCCTATGATGATGTCATATGGAAGTCCAGTCTCATAAGCTTCATTGCCCATTTCACGCATGTCCCACCAAATTTCCCCACAAAGTATTTAAAAGCTACGAACTCTCCTAGTCTCCCTGTTAACAATGCCTGTTGTGCATTGGCTGTGCCAAAAGAAAGCTGATCTCTCTCAATAGAATTAGATGAACCAGAGTCTGGGACATCAGATGCAGTTACTAGATCAACAAAATCAAATACAACATTCATATCCAAAAAAGCCATATTGTTTGCACGATCAGACAAATCTCCTGAAATTTCGGGATCATGTAAAGTTACAGCAGGTGTAGTTCCTGCTGGATCATCTTCCACAATCCAGTCAGCATTGATCTCAATCGAAGCCATTTGATCTGTTTCTGCCACTACTACTTCAGCTTCATTCCCCTTTCCCATTTGTTGGCTATCGCATGCTTGTGCCTTCAATCTATTTGCACGGGCATAACTGAAACCAGGTGCAGTTTTCCAATCTACAGGTGGCCAGTTCGAGTTGATTCCAGGTTTCCTCTTAGATTGTGAAGGGCTAGGTTCATCTACCATTGTCGAAGCACTAGTTGTCATCAATATATCACCATTCTCTGTTGATGATCGTGCAGATGAAAGGGACCACACCGATTCTTCATTTGGAAGCTTTTGAACCTTTTGGCTATTCAGGATGAAAAATTCTGTCTGCTCCTCAGTGGAACCTGATTCTGCCATGGTAGTGATCATGTGAAGAAAATTTGCCAAGTGTAATCCAGAAACTCCCTCAACTAATAAATCAGAAAGCTCCATGAATATTGAGTGTGAATCTGATCCCTGAGTGGTGTACAAGATGTTGTCCTGTTTCATGTCAATACAGAAGGAAAAGGATCAATACAACATTTACATGTTTCTGCAGTACTAGCCAAAACGCGAAGGTTCCAAAAAAGACCAATCCTCTCTTATAGCCTGTAACATTTAACAGCAGAACAGTATACCCTGGCCAGAAAGCAATCTCCATGCAAGCAAGACAGTTTAAAAAGAGTTAGCCAACCTGGAATGCTTTATTGGTCTTCAAATTATAATACTAAAAGAAACAACAAAAATGGCAATTGGAAAAATGAGGAAAACAAAGAAAAATATATATATACTCATTACAATATGCTTGCATACCTGTAGAAGACAGCTACATTCGAATCGCTT
>CM042184.1:10198447-10212471 GCA_023539305.1 Ilex asprella
CCAAAACATCTTTCGATTACATTTCTAGCAGAAGAATGCCTCATATTAAAGAACTCTTCAGGTGTTCTAGGTTGGTGACCGTCTCTCCATTCTTTTAAGTGATACCTTTGACCTCTAAATGGGGCAAGAAATCCCTCGCCGTTGGTATATCCCCCATCCACAAGGTAGTAGGTATCACGATTCACCACCAACCCATTCCTTCTAATCATGGCATCTCTAAGCACCCTACCATCTGCTACTAACCCTTCCCAACCAGGTAATACATAAATGAAGCCCATGTCTTGTGAGCATACTCCCAAGACATTAGTAGCAATATCTCTTGTCCGGGATCGATACCTAGGCTTGTCCTCAATTGGCACATGAACATTTATATATGTCCCATCTAAGGCTCCAACACAACCCTAAAAATTCAAAAATTAAGTAGGAATCATATTTCCATACAGGTTCAAATATGTGAACATAAAATTAATTTAGACAAGGTTAAGTACCTTGAACCACTTCTATTTTTCATCTGTGGAATCTTCTAGTACTGGCTCGGGAGTTTTGAGCAAATGACTTTGCAATCTTATCACAGCATTCAATACATTCTGAAAGTGCCTACTAATAGTCTCACTAGACCTCTTAAATCGTTGTTTTATAACTCGATTTTTCACATGATGTGCAAGGATATGCAAGAAAATAGCCACTTGCTCATCTATCTCCATATTTTTGGTATGTTTTAACTTTCCTATTGTCTCAAGCATGGAACATAACCTAATGAATGCTCGTCTATTCATCCTAAGTTGAGAAACACATGCGTCATCACTCGCATAAGCATAGTCATAAACAATAGTCCTCCTTGCAAAGAAGTCATTTTGATACTTTTGACCTCTTAATGATTTTTTTCTCATATAGTAAAGGATGACAGTAGACATCATATGGAAAAAACAATTGACTAAATGCATGATTTTGGTCCACAACACAAATAATGCAACCAATTTCTTCTTCTTTATCATTTTTCTTCTTGTTAGACTTAAACGAGCCATAACTGTCACAAAAAATTGCAAAAAAAAAAATCAGTATTCTGACTTTTGAGAATTGTTGAAATTCTAAGAACTCAATGCTGGAAGACTAACCTTTGAGAATTTGAGGCCTTTCTTTGTAAAGGTTGTCAAATGTTCAAAGAGGTTGATTGAAAATTGTGAGAATAAGCTTAAAAGCAGTGGATAACAAATAGAAATAGTCGATTGTTGTGCTGTATAGTGAATTTTGTTTAATATTAAAATATTTTATTAATTCAATAAAAATAATGCATTAGACCCAACACAACCGCTCCTTATGCAATGCTACTTTTTCATTTGGGACCCCTGTGGAGTACATGACACACTGTACCCTTAAAGAAAATCACACAAAAAAGCCAAAATTTGAAGAATAAAAGCCTAACATAATAGAGTTAAAGTCAAGCAAGGTGTTAAAAACAATTTTTCCCCCCTTTAAATAAGTGGTCAATGAACTGATCTTGTAAGAAGCTTCTCACTTCGTATTCACTACCTTATTTTGTTTTTTTTTTATCCAAACAACTAGAAGGAGGCTAACAACTAGTTGGGTTTTGCTGGTCTGATTGCAACTTCTCCTCACCTTTCAACGTTATTTTTCTTTGTACAAATCTGTACAAATATACATTGGACTAATATATATATACTGATATTATGGGAATTACAATATTATTCTACACGACTAATAATATAAAATAAGAACACTAATATGTTCACAGACAAAGAACAAGAATTAGCCAAATGAATCATGGAGAAGAGATGACAATAATATCCCCATAACACAAGCAGCTAAATTGAATTTCGTTTAGCTGATCCAATGAAGCCATTTCATGGCAACAATTTCCCAACAACAATATTGTATATATTACAACAACAATAAATTCTTAGACACCACACAAAAAATCTGCCTATATGTAGTTAAACGAAATTCGTTTGTCTAGTTTGCAATATTTCACCCATCAAAATCAATGTTTAAAATTGGGTTTTCCCAAAAAGGCAGTGAAGTAAATAATGAGAAATTCAAGAGCATCTTAGGCATTTTTCCCCCTCTGATAAGAAACAAGAACTTTCATTAAAATTTCTCAGGCAAACAAAAATAGGGAATTCGGGTACTGATCAGTTCAGTAGTAGAGTGAACCAAGGGACAAAGAGACAGTAAGCTTGACAATTATAACTGGGTCAACCAAATAATATTGGAGCAATACTACTTAAACAAACATTGTTTAACTGCCTATAACGTTAACAGACATTGTTTAACTGCCTATATCAAATTGAAAACTGGTCAGAGAAACATTTTAGCATTACTTGAACCTCAGATAAAATGTCCTCAAAACAGCAGCTAAAGTTAGAGGCAACCAAAGCAGAGTGAAAACAGCCTCACATATTCAGTTGAAAACGAAATTAAATATCTGAAAAAGCCATTTGAGAGCACAATCCATGTGAGTAAAATGAAAATGCTTCTATTAGACATTTTCTCAAACACCTTCAAAGCAAGACTCAAATCACCACAACCCCATTGCATTTGTATCGGTGCAGGAGATTAGTTTTCATAGGTGGTGTCGAAACCTTGAAAATAAAGATCAGTAGTGAAAAGAGAATGAGAAATTACCTGAGATTTGTTGCAAAGGTCGAATTTTATCTGGTCTTGGTCTTGGTCGTGGATCTGGTGCATTGCATCACCGAAGAGAGTGACAGGAAGGGAAGGAGGGGGACGCCATAGATTTGATGAGAGTGCGAGAGAGAGAGAGAGATGCAGATGAGAGTGTACGAGAGAGAGAGAGAGACGATAGAGACTGAGGGAGCAAAGCAAACAACGATCGATTTTTTTTTCCAGATGAATTGGGCTATTACCAGGGATTGGGAATGGAGAATACCATGGTTTATTTGGGAATGGTCAATCCCATGATTTATGGGATTAGTTATTCCTTAGGAATGGGAATGAAATTTTAATACCACAAACCAAACAAAAGAATTGGTATTACTAAGGAATGACCATTCCATTCCTAAGGTCTAATACCATGTACCAAACACAGCGTAGGAGTTTTACGAGTTCTATCCAGGTAAGTCAATACTACAATATCTATGAGATGTTTTCTCTTAATTTTCTCTATGAATCCAAAGTAGATGTGTTAAGTGCCCTTAGGGATGATAATCTCTTTATGTCCCTTACTTACGACTACATTAGTTTGCGTTAAAATCTTGACTAACCTCATATGATCACTAATCAACGAAGTGTTGACAACTTTTTCAGGATGTTGATCATGTGGAAAGTGCTATTTCAAGAGCCAATTTCATTAGTTATCAACGTTCGTCCTAGCAAGCCTGTCATGAGTTTCACGATCCAGTAACTTGGTTAATGTCTAGAACGAATCAAGATCTATATTAAAATAAGGTTAGCAATATGATAGGGCTCGTATCCAATCTATTCAAAATCTTAATCATGTCCTCATCAGACGACAACCTATTTATGTTGCAAATTCTAGCGATGATGATGAATATGTTACTGGTATATTTTTGGTGGATATAAGTATATAGGTTGAGTCTAGGATTTTTTTTGTATTAAAATTAACCTACCTAGTCTTGATGGTTACATTCATAAGGAAAGGCTAAAGTTGAATGGTTCTTTTATTATCATGAAATTCCAGAGAGAGGAAGGTGGGGCAAGTAACAAATAAAATAAAAGGTTGAGCTCTTGATTAGTGGGAACATGTGAAATTGTTGCATGCAAGCCAACAAAAAATCTAAAGTTTGTTAAGAAATTGACCATTGTAATTGACAAATTTCATGAGGTCATAATGTAATCTCATCTAGAGATATGTTCACAAAGACGCAAAGGTAAATATCCAAAGCTAGAAGAAGAAAGAAGTCCAAAGCTACAAAGTTGTATCATGACGATTTTCCTAAATCCTTCAAAGCTTAGGAAAGGTAAACCTTAGCAACCTTCACTTACCCTTTGTATTTTTATTTTGGCTACTTGGGTTTAATAATTGGATTTAGGATCGTTCCATACATGACTCTTAGGATTTTTATTGAAAAATAATTTGGAAACTTCAAATGCTGTTTTGAAGACATAAATTAAGTCATGGATCAGACACTAGTAAAGTAACGCCCCTTAGTGTTCAACAGGGCAAATTTTGTTATTTGGTTTTAGGCTTAAAAAACCAGTAAATGTCGTTCTATGCTCGCTTACGTATGGTTTGAGCAATCTCTGAAACACTTAGGGAAAAACCGAGCGGTCTTTGTATAACTGGTATGAAATTGTTGGTTTTCACTGGGATCAAACAATTTTCAATCATGATTCTTGTAGATTGGATCATCCATATAATATACAAAAAAAAAAACTCAAGGTTTTCTCATTTTAATGACAACCGCCCTCTCACAACTTGATTAGTCTCGCGAATTTAAGTTTTTTGTCTTTAAACTCTATTTATGAGCATGTCTTTTATCAATAGGCTATGCCTCTAAAATCAAGAATTAACATCTAGAGAGCCAAGAACAACCCTAGAGATCCCTAAGCATCCAAAGGCCTTCATCTACAAAATTCATCTGCTTCTACACCTTCAAACTTTGAAAAAGAAAGATCTTCTGCCACCAAACCCACAATGGTATGTTCAAGATCTTCAAAGAAACCCTTGAAGATCAAAGAGGATAAATCAGACCGTGGAGCTCAATTTGCCATTTGAAACCTTATACTCAGAAATGGCATGATTCTATCAGGATTGTGGTGGACAAATTGACAAAATTTGTTCATTTTTTAACTATTAAATCCTCATTTTCTTTTGATAAATAGAAATAGTATAGGTGTAATTGCATCCTATTCTAGGGAAGTTGTGGTTGACCTTTCCAAAATGAGGCAGAAAATTTTCAGTTTAGTAAAACAGGGGTATTATGCTCCACTGTGTAAATTAGTTTTTTATGCAGTTATAGCATTATTCTGGAAATTTGTTAAGTTGAAAAAATATAAAATTTCCTCCACTTAAAGTTCATGCTACTGTATCAATGCCAAACTAGATTTTACAAAGGACAAAGGCATGACTTTCAGCTAGATCTATATCATACCTTATGGTGAGGAGGGTATAAGGCTAAACTAGTACTTGGTTTTCAAGATCCATTGGTTGTTGGGGTGCAACTTAGGAGGGGGATTGAGAGATTGATTAGGGTTTACCCCAAATTATAAAATGTCAGTTCGAACCTGACTTTTAATTGAAATTATACAATTCAAGTATAACTCGTGCTTAAATTTCAGAATTCAGGTTTTACAACTCGAATTTAAATTCAATTCAATTAACTTTGAATTAAATGGTTACGCAAATAATATTGAATTTAATATCAATTCGAGTTGTACCCGTTTAATGAATTCAAATTGGGTTGAAGTCAATTTTTTTCTTAAAAAAAATTAGCATCCCAACCCGAGTATTGTGTAAATTTAAAGCTAAAAATCTCTATTCAAGTATTAAATATTTTCAAATTCGGTTCAAATGAACCCACCCAGGTTGCATCCTAGTTTGCTAATGGAAGTCGACTATTGATCGTTTTACTCTAGAAAAGGCCCGTTTTTAGCCTCCCTTTCATTTGTTTTATTACCATGCAGGAAATTCAACGATGGCTCCATTATTTTTTTTTTATAATTTCTCTCAATTCATTGTATATTCACATAGGACCCATTATTTACATGTAAACCCCTATTAGATTATTAATAAACACGAATAATTCGATTTTGATATGACAAACTCGTTTAAGTGATATGGCATGGAAAAAAATGATATGATTATTTATTTTTGCTAACTAAATGATTTTGCTGGGATGTGAATTAGTAGATTTTTCAATTCATAAAAAATCTATATATTAATGGATGCGGTTGAGAGGGAATGAGATTCTTGTTTACGGGTTTCGAGTTCACAAATTATACTTGTTGATCCAAACACACGCAACAAGTAATACAACTAAAATATGACACGAATTTAAAATAACACGTCTCGAACACGGTACAACACAACATGATTGCTCTCTGCAACTGACCCGGGGCCACTATAAAATGAACACCAGCCTCCAGTATCGACTGGTACTCATTGAATCTTACAAATACAATACTATTTCTTGAATCTTAAAACAATGGTAAAATACAGTGTGTGGAGAAGGAATATGCTAACATATTGCCAGCTTACTGGACAAACAAAAGGAAAGCCACTAGGGATTACGATCTTAATGAGACAGAGCATGAAACAATCAACGCGGCTCAACCTTAATAAAGATGGTCGGACAAGATCCCCAACAACCAACTTGTAGAAATTCGGCAACTTCAACTCTCAGATGAATTGTTTCAGAAATTCTGTAGCAACGAGCCTTCCTCGTGTGTTGACAGACAGTTTCAACTCGCTTATCTCTTTATCAATGTCCTGCCATTTGATAAATGATGGAGCCAAACAGTCTCAGCTGAAAGATGATGACAAAACAAAAACAAATATACCAATGCAGATTTCAACAAGAATGTACTTTGACTTTGACTATGTTAACTGTATAAGCACCATGGTGTATACATCCGACTCTCGAAGAAAGATCCAATCAAATATGCTTCTCTGAACACTACGTATCTTATTTCTTTTCTTTGGAAGCGAATACTAATTATCTTGTGTAGCCGATGATGACTTTAAAGATAAATGTAAAATAAGTATACTTTCTAAATCAAAACCACCATATCATTCATATTGTAAAACATTGACAACAAAAACAGACTCAAAGCTGGGCCTCATCCTTGTCGTACTCTCAATTCTGCAAGTATTTTTGCAAAGAGAGATAAAAAAACACTTTCAGGAATGTTATGATTCATTTTACCCAATATAAATTGCATTCCAACAGCAGATTGCCTTAGGCTGGATCAATTCACAACCAACATGTCGGTGTATAAATCCATAATTGTGAATAATACACATCAGATACTAGCTTTCTCCTTTCTCACTAGCCATGTATTTCAGTAGCCAACAATTGGTCCATGATATTACAGAGAATCAATACATAGGGGGCTAAGGCAGTAAACACAATATATCAGTTACAAAAATGGCCAGTCTGTACATGGGCAGTGTCTCCCTTGTTTTTACAGGGTCATTTCTTCTTCTCTTTTCATTATCGAGAGAGAGAGAGAGAGAGAGACCACCGTCACCATTGACGAGGCCGTTAGAAAGTTATAATTGGCCCTTTTTCTTAAGCCAGTAGGCCCATTATCATTATGCAGTGTTACGATTATCAGAATATCATTATCAAAGTCAGAATGTGTAGAAGGCTAAACAATTCACGTTAGTTGTGCCCTTTGTGAGTGAGTGAGTGGTGGTCTGGAGACTCCCACTGTATTTTTATGAAGTTGGAAATTCAGTCTTACACAGCTCAGTATGAGTCTTCAGGAGAAAATTTATCATGAGGAATTGACTGACTGGAAAATTTGTTGATGCCATGCATCGTCTAGAGTCTCTCTCAGTAAGTCCTTTGGGAAAGGAGGAAGTGTTGATCGCATGATTACAAAAGGGAGCTTGTAAGTTAGAATCCTCTCCTTCACATCCATTATCCACATTCGGTTGATGGGTCTTCTCCACTTCCTAAGGTTTGATCTCAGTTATTGAGAATAAAAGAATAGTATATTTCAGTTGCAAGATTGGCTAGGATTCTGACACTGGACCACCCCAACAGACAATTTACTGTCCTTAATTGCTTAGCAACAGCTATGTTTCATACAGTCAGTGGATCATCACCTTATTTCATTGTGATTACTGCTAATTTGAGAATACTTGGTTTAGTGTCTTTGGGTTTTACCAGATTTTTCTGGGATCTGCGCCAAGGTTGACAGCTTGAGTCCTTCCGATGGAGTTACTCACAGATTTGTAAAGAGTAAAATACTAGAATTATTAGGCTAATGAGTACATGTCTATGTTATAATAATTACAGCTGAAGACAGCATCCCTGAACAAGTCTGAATTTTGGACAGTTTGAGAGAGATTGGCAGAAGGTTGATGTACAATGGCTGGTTAATAGTTTATGCCTTCCTCTATAATGTCTTTTTCAATAATTCGTTTGGCTTTCTGTGATTGAATATTTTAAGGTGAGCCTCACCCCCTTTTGCCCCTCCTCTTGTGATAAAAGATATAATCTGCCAAGCTGGAGAACCCATGAAATCTAGTAATACACTTTGGGTAGTTGGGAAAAAACAAAATCCACATGAGATGGAAGTTCAAGAAATATAAATATGGGTGTAAATGTACAATTAAAAACTCAAAGGTTAACTCAGCAAAAACTTTATGTTAAACTATTGGAATTTATTCTCGTCATTTGCCAACCAATAACTGATGCAATTTGAAAATAAAAAATGCAGCATCGACCAGTAGACAAGTGCAAAAAAAGGGCACAAGCATGTCATAAGGTTCAATAGACTTAATTACCTCCATGAATTGCACGATAAAGTCTATAAGCTTGTGCTTCTGCATCTCCTCGCAGTGATAATTGGTAATAAGAAAACTAATGTCATAACCCTGAAAAGTGAAATAGCCAAAGACACATTCTCATGGTTTCAAAAGCAAAAGGTAAAAAATATGGTGCTTAAAAATAATATATAAAGTCATTCTCATGGTTTCAAACCTTTATGTGCCATTATATTTTTGGCATAATCAAAGGTATGCTTTTCAAATTCCATCCCGCGTGTATTCCAATAGTTACCATGGGTAGAATTTCTAAAACAAAATAAGGGGCCGAAATAATAAATGGAACTCGTCTCTGATATTGCTTAGCTGCCCAGCTGGAAAAGCTAGCAAATAGTCACTGATATAAAGGGGAGCAAAAAAGCATATATATATATATATATATATATATATATATATATCACAAATTCAACAACATGAGCCCCAATGTACAACCAAGTTTATAATTCTTTAGCTTAATGGTAGTACTGTAGTAGTGCAACATGCACGTTTTATGTGAAAAAATTAGGAAAAACAATAAAATATGTGCAACAAAGATCTAAATTTCTTTTCAAAGCAATCAAAATGGTCAAAACGCTTCTCTTTCCATAGAAATCAAAACAAATCAATGACTAAACGTCGAATTCTTATGTTTGGATAGGTTTCGAAGTTTTTCGACCAGTGTTTTAGAAATGATTTTTTTCCCCTCAATTTCCATTCTTTTTCCGAAACATTTTCGTTCCCTAGGTGACCGAAACTATGCAAGGACACGAAAATTTTATCCTTGTGCATCGGAAGTTAAATGTCATCTCACATTAGCCAAATTTATACCTGTATAATCCATATCATGGTACATAATTAAAAAAAGGGTTTACAAGGTAAATCAATTAATAAGAAAAAAAGATAAAAATAAATAGTCCACTTTTTAATTTAAAATTTTTTGGTTGGGACTTGGGATTGATTATCTAGAGTGAGGCTTAAAAATTAAATAGAAAATTACACTTTCACGTGAGGTTAGGCTTAATTACAACGGCTTCCCTTGATATGAAGGATAGTAAAGTGAATAAGTTTTTTCAAACATCCTCACATTTTGTAGCTTTTATTTCACTATTAATGTTTTTTTGTAATCTCATTTTAGTTTTGTTATAATTATATTTATAGGAAATATAAATATAAATAAATGAGAAAGTTTATTAAATTATTAAAGGATAGTAGTATTAAGCGACATTCTTAGGTATGGTGGGATATTTATGTCGTTCTGAATTACTAAAGGGCAGTAGTGTCATTAAGCGATATTTAAATATATTAAGGGACATTTATTTCTTTTAGGTTATTAAATGATAGTAATGTCATTAAGTATTTTGATAAGGATATTTTAGTGAATCTTATTTTCTTGATAATCAACAAAAGCTTTTCATTGATAATGAAAAGGACTTGGATGAGGGATGAGAAGTCCTTCAAAAATACAAAAGTAAAAATAATAATAAAGTAATAAAACAAAAAAAAAAAAAATCCCCAGTCATAGAGGATGAGAAAATATGCATACCCTTTTAGAACATAATGTAATCAATTCCTGAAAGGCACATGTTGTGAATCATTAAGCATCGCAAATTGGTCAAGCCACATGAATTTTAAGAGTAAATTATAACATTGAGAGATCAAGGGGAGACAATATTTACCTGTACTGGCTTTCTCCTCAATACCTGGAACGCTTCTGCCCTCATTGACAAAAATCTAAGAAATTTCTTTGTTAGTATGTTTTCAAGTTCATCTGCTTGCTTTACCTACATGGGAAGAAAAGATTATGCATACAAGTGAAAAGGAAAGTTTTTGTACTTGAAGTTTATAATATATGATTCTATGTGCGAAGAGTTCCTCCAATAGGAAAATGCACAAAAACAAGAAGAAAAGGAAACGGTTTGCATTGTTGAGGATTACAAGATCCTTTACAAAGCCCTCCAGGATAAAAGCTTAGGCTGATAAGCAAGAGAATGTGCAAAGGCAGCCACATTATGCAAAGAATAGGTCTCTGTCCAATCAATTCTTCTGATCACCCCTCAATTACCCAGAAAAAACTGGGTAATGAACTTCTTTTAATAATAACCAGCCTTAGCAAACACAGAGACAATGCAAAGTTGGTCGTCTTCCTCAATGGCAGGATAAGTCTCAGATTTTTATTGTTTTACAGCCCTAATTGTTAGTTGAACAAGCAGAACAGATTTCAACAAGAAAAGTTTCACACATCGCAACAAGCCTGGACAAATCTGAATTATTTCTCTCTTTGTTTGAATGCATTTGCCATGTTTCAATGTAATTGATTTTAAATTGCACGATTATTTAATTGGCACTTCTTCTACGAGATCAAAGACAAGGCAACCAGATTAATTTCAAGTGTGTAGCTGACCTTTGTAATCCTTATGCCATGTTTCCATAAGCTATTAATTGTATGAGATTCATGAACTGCACACTCTACAATCAGATGGGGAAGGTGGGCGCAAAACACTATCCTTATGAAAACTTCTTGTTGTACTACACTGATAAAAGAATAAATAAGAATGTCTCCCTTAGCATACATTTCTTCTAGTAAGTCAAACCAATGAGATCATTATGACTATTGAAGTTCATTCCATGGAGAAACTCTAAGACATTGACATAAGGATACATTTTCATTGATAGGTGAGAGCCCACACAATGATGGTGGAGAACAAAAGGTAGTTTTATCACGCAAAACGTAATACGTCACCATTACATTCAAGTGCACTATGTAAGTTATATTACAGTGTTAAAAAAAGAAAATAACATTATGTGCAATACAGAAGTTATATCTTATGTTTTCTGGAAAAAAAAGAAAGGCATATAAGTTATATGAGATGGTTTCTCCAGCGCAAATGCTTGGCTCTATCCACCTATCTATCTATCATACTAGCATACACATATATATGGCTATATGCTCATACATATACATATAGTTGTTTGTATGCAGGTATTTATGAAGACAAGTCGAGATTTATTAGAAAGGCTTAAAGTAAAGGGAGTTCATGAACTCATTAGTTGTGACAATATGGTTGACCCATAAGCAACAAAAGAATAGAGGAAAGAAAAAATAAATAAATTCTTTTACCTTGAGGCTTATTCGCAATGAATTAATGGATGTTTCTATCAAGCACTTTTCGGATGCATTTCGACAAATTAAAACCTGTGTCGGTGATCGCAATATCAAGAACGCAATCAACAGACAGCTATCGCTTTGTGTAAAAACTAGGACTTGTATAAAAGTAATAAACATGAAGAAGACATTTTCCATGATCCATTACTTCCACGGATGCGATCAAGAAAATCAACCATACTTGAATACAAACGTTACACATAAGATATGCCAATACTTTTCTTGTGTTGGGGCGGGTGAGGATATTAAGCAAAACAAGAATAAAGTACTAAAGGTATTAAACAAAAGAGAGAGACAGCTAGACTATTCTCTGTCTATCAAGTGCAATAATCTAGGAAGTACTAATAAGGCACAATACAGATGATACGATAAAATCTTAAAAAACATGTTATGGATATGGTTGGTTAGGTCTAAAAATGTAATATAGCCACCAAAGCATATGATAGTATAATAACACTAAGGGATCCAAGGGGCTGGGTGGTTGGTACACATCCCAAACGAAAACAACATATGTAGCTCACATAAGGACTGCGATAGGGCTCATTGGTTTCAATGTAAGCCATAGCATCTGATTATTCAACTCAAGTAAGCTATAAACCATTCTCAAAGTTTCAGCTTAATACCACTCTCCCCAAGGCGAGTGAACTCACTTATTTATTCAATCAAATCAAATCTCCCTGGGAGGTCTGCAACCAGCTGCAATCCTCTCTTAATATATAGTGATCACAAATTTAAACCAATGAAGCACAGACACTCTCGAAAACGTGACGTATTCGTGTTGGACACCGACACTCTTCAGACACTCTCTGACACGTATCCGATATTCTTTTATCCGTGTCCATAATTAAATGATAAATTTTTAATTTCGTACACGTGTCAGACACTTCTTTGGTAACGTGTACGACACTTTTTTTAGAACGTGTCTACTACTAAACAATAGATATTTGTTGAAATGTAATTAAGAAAGTTTAAAATTTCGAGAACATATAAGTTTAAAATTTTGGGAACATATAATTACTAATACTAGACCTATTAAAGTTGAACTCCAAATATAATAATAAAAATAAAAGATACATAAAAGTTTTAAAAAAAAAATTGAGAAAATGAAAGTAATTATTTTAATTATATATTAGGTACACATTGTCTATAAAAAAAATTGATGATTATTGACTATAATGAGGATGTTTTAGTCTAAAAATTCACACAGATGACTAGACATTAGATTTTCTTATCATAAAATACTGATTTTTTTATGAATTGTATATCATTATCACTATATTTGCAATAAATTATATAATGTTATATATAAAATATAATTTTTTGGGGCGGGTCTCTAGTGTGTCCGTGTCCTATTTTTTTTGAGAAATGTCACATCAGCGTATCCATGTCATGTCGTATCCGTGTCCCGTGTCTGTGTCCATGCTTCTTAGATTTAAACCACCACACCAATAAGCACAAACACTAGTTCAAATCAACACAATCAACCTCCTAAGTACAATGAACGTGTATTTGTCCCGAAGATAAGCGTATCCGAGGCGTATCCCATACAAATCAAAGATTGAAAGTATTTTAGTAATTATTCGATGTGTACGGAATGTATTTGATATTTATCGTGTATGCAGCGAGTGTTGTCATTTGATACATATCGGATACGGATACGTCCCCCTAAGCGAAGTATCCATCTTTCATAGACAATAATGTACTAGATTACGGTGTAATAGCTCCATTCAAAAAGGCAAAAAAAAAATGAATTAAGAGATAAAAAGGTTCGAATTTTTAATGCAAGGATGGGGCTACAAACAGAAATTTAAAAGTCAATTTCAATCAAAGAGCAATTTCATAGAGCTAATGAAAAACTAATGTTCACAAAAGTTAATCTCAGCACAATCTAAGAAAACTCGGTTCCAATGGTTTGTTGGGATTTGGGAATGTTAAGGTGTCCAATTCAAAACGCATTAACAATGAGTGACGAGGCCATCAAGGCTCATATACTAGTTTGGGGGACGCTATTATTCTAATGCAGGATTGGCCTGAAGGCAGAAGACCAAGCAAGCAAAGTTTTGAGAAATCCTCAAAAAATGACGGAAGTGGGAATTCAAAGTAAGAGACCCAATATTATAGAGTAAGTATATGCCCCATTAATTTCATCATAGGCAAGTCTCTCCAACATGGGGAATTGAAGTTGGAGCATCCATTTTAGGGTCAAATTTATAATAAAGTACTGTAGCATATTACTGGGACAACTTTGCAGCAGTAGAGTTTATCATTCCCATGTCCAAAACTTAAAGTTATCTCAGTCACTTTGGTTTCAGTTATCATCATTACAGTCATAAGATTGACATAGATATAGTGGATGTCTGATAGGATTGAGTAAATATCTAACCA
>CM042184.1:10212571-10235700 GCA_023539305.1 Ilex asprella
CACTAAACCCACACAAGTTGCACAACCTCGCGCGCTCACACAACACATGCATATTTCTCATACACCCCCAGCAAAAACACACACATACAACCCAAACCCACACCCACATCCCACACACACACAAAAATGTAGCTTCCACTCCTTTCCTTTTATGTGTACTAGGTGATTGACAAAATGTTAAAGAGGTGAAGAATAATCCTTTACTTTGGTTGAAACTAGAAACCAACGCCTTTGCATTTTAGGTGGTCAACCAAATGTCGGAGTGAAGTCCATGGCTCCTTTTTGGGTTTTAATTTTTTCTTGCTTTTGTTTTGCCTATAAATTGGGTCTTTCTTCTCATTGGCTTAGTCTAATTGGATTTTTTTGATTGAATTTCTTTGATTAGTGGGTTAAAGGGTTTGACTTTTAATTTCTTCACAATTGTGAATCATCTATGTGGGTATTTTTTTTCTGTTTGGTACAATTTGGGTTGCAAATAGTCTTTTGTTAAACCAATTAATTGAATTCTATTTTTTATATTTTACGTTTATGAGTTTTTTTTCCTTTCTCTTTCGTTTTCTTAATTTGTAGCTTTTGCTTAGTTAATAAAAATACTTTAGATGCTATAAAACTTATTGTTATGTATAATTTCTATTAGATTATGACATACTTTCTTTGCCTTTTTTAGTATTTCAATTATACTCTTAATGGATTGGGATTTCAATTTCCTTTTCTTTTTGGTATATCAAGTAACTAGGTATGTCAAATGAATTGCTTGCATTTGGAATTCTATGGTAAGTGCAACTTTTGATGTCTAACTAGGGATAACCCGTGCCTGTATGCACGGTGCAATTCAAGAAAAATCGAGAATTGAATTTGCCTATGAAATAATCAAGTACTGAACTCAAACGCGTACTAAGTTGAAAGTCTAAACTTACCCCATAACTCTTGCAACTTTTTATGTCTAATGGTTAAAAAATTTCCATGTTTGCTGGCAGACAATTGTCATATTGAATGATGATATCTTGAAAGAAGAAGGTTATAATAGTTACACATATGCTTAGATGATTTTTTTTGGACTTCTTCTGAGTACCTTGCATTGTATGGATGAGACAATAAGAAACCTAATTCTTGTTTCATTGCACATAAATCTTTGCTAGTTATTTGCGTTTTGTTCCTGAAATATTAAGTTACTTCTACGTCCTAATTTAATTTTGAATTGAACATTTCTTAGGTTATCCTTGGAACCAAGTCTGTGGAATAGATGTCACTCAATTGTGTTGCATCTTTTACTACAATCCTTACGTTCAATCAATAATCCATTTTTTTTTGTACTTTCTGGTAATTGTAAATGATGACATGTGGTTTTTTTTTTTTTTGGGAATTATCGTGTGGTAGTGGTATATGTTATATTGTATTGGAATCTTTAGATTATCTATTATGTTATTGTTGTCGAATGGTGGCGTGATGGTGAGCCTGTGCCTTAAGAAGTACCAATTACTAGCCTTTTTAGTTATGAGTCTTATGACTAAGAAATTTAGAAATGGTAATGACTATGAAATTTAGAAATGGTCTGACAATTTTTTTGTTGTGGTAAGTTTGTGTAGGACGAGTAGTTTTCGGTTTCTTTAGATACATAAAAAAGGCATGTTGCTTATTTTTTAACATCCATTATTATTGTGTTTTTTTTTGTAATTAGCAAATAATTATGTTTTGGCATGACGATAGTTAATATTATTATGTTTTTGTGGTAGTCAGTAAATAATAGTAAAAACTAGGATAAATTACACTCACACCCCTTGACATTTGGTTTTATTACACGGACACCCCCTTCACATTTCAAAAATTACACTGAGACCTTTTGACATTTAAAATTTATAACAACCACACCCCTTCCAACTAGCAGATGTTAGAAAAGTTAACAGTCAAATGTGATGTCATCAATATTAATTCCTAAAATATAAAAAATGCCCTCCAAATATATGTTTTTACCCAAAAAGTTTATCTCATCTCTCATTTATCATTTCTTTATTTTATATTTCATATATAAACTAAAATTTTCTCAATTAAATATTGAATCAAATGTAATATTTCACATTTAATCTAAAATTAAATGTTATATTTCACATTTACATTTAAACTAAAATTAAATGTTGAATGAACCACCCACCGTCGCCTCTACACCACGGAACCACCACCATACTTCCCTAAAAATCACCACCACCACCTCCTCCTCTTCTCTCTCATACACATAGCTCCATCACTGGTAACAGAGTAACCTTATCACCGGTCCACCACCTCCATCTTCATTTTCACCACCACATCAAGAACTGGTTCTTCTCTCTCTCTCTCTATATATATATATATATACACACAGAGAGAGAGACTAATCATTCACCACCGGCTCCACCACCTAAACCCACCAAAACTTCAAAACCCAGTCAGATCCCCAAACCTTCCAAATCAAACCAGACTGACAACCACCACCAACACAGAGAGAAAAGAGAGAACAGAGACAGAGGGAGAAAGAGAACAGAGATTGAATCCAACAACCAAAATCGAACTCCTCAACCACACCACACACACAAACCCATTTCCAACTCCTCAACCAAAATCGAACTCCTCCACCTCCATTTCCAACTCCTCAACCACACCACACACACAAACCCAACAACCAAACTCGAACCCAACAAATCGAACCTAACAACCATATTCTTCTCCTCCACCTCCATTTCCATTACCCACCACCAATCGTTGCCTCCACACCACCACCACGTCCTCTCTATCTTTCTGCTTATATATATATATATATATACACACACTCACACACACACACACACATGCACACACACAGATGGGCTGAGGGAGAGAGAAGACTGATTGGGATCGATGTGGGAGAGAGAGAGAGTTAGAGAAAGATTGGGGTTTGGGTTTGGGTTCGTTGGTGGGAACGAGAGAGTAGAGAGGGATTGGGGTTGGGTTTAGCCGTTTAGGTTTTGTGTTAAACAGAGGGGCAAAGTTGTCTTTTTATTAGGAGAGTTAACTTCGTCTAACTCTTGGAGTTTCAGTGTAATTTTTGAAATGTGAGAGGGTGTCCGTGTAATAAAGCCAAATATCAGGGGTGTGAGTGTAATTTACCCTAAAAACTATTATATTGTTGTAGCAGTTGGTACATAGTTGGATTTTAGCATGCATATGACAGAGTTTGGATATGATTATAAAATATATAAGTTTTGTAGACATGTTGATATTTTTGTGACGTTATATTTTGAGGGGATACTCTATTGATTTCAATTTCTCTCATTAATATAAAGCAAAAAAGAGCTTAGTTTTTGGATGTGGTAAATTTTAGAATAACCCAAAATGTAATTCAAGGGCATATAATTTTGAATTGAGCAAAACTTGGTTTTCGTTCATTCATTGAGGTAAAAGTTGATTTAGAGTAGTTTATATGATTTTGGTGTGTTTTTAAAGTTGTCTGTGATTGAAAAATTTTATGAGTTTATTCTATTTTTTTAAGAAAACGATTGTATCAAAGAATCTTATGTTTAATCTATCACTTTTATAAGTATTCATATAGTTGTTCGTGTAGAAAGAATAATTTTTTATTATTCTTTTAGATGCATAAATTGTACAGACGCATACATTTTACTTGGTCTATTTTCTAAGTACTACAAATTATTTTGTGGATCTTTGTTCAGAATAGACAACAAAAATGATTGAATTTGTGCAATATAAGTTGAGGATTGTCAAACAGGTTTTAAAGTTTATTTGTTTAGTTAATATTTTTTAGATGGTGGATTGTGTAATTAGTATTTTATTGATTGTCTATAGTTTATTGAGATCTTATTTTTAGGGAAAATTTTGTCCAAATATTATTAAAAGAACAAAATAAATTCTTTTAAATTAAATATTGACTATTTTTGTTTATCATACATGGTACATTCAGACTTTATTATTCCTTCTAACAATTTAAACGAAAGTATTCTGAACCACTTTATTTCATCAAAGTCATGACATTAAAATTGTAGTTGAGACTTTCAGTTTAATGTGTGTCTATATTCAGTGTTTAATTGTTTTATGTTTAAGAATAATGTTCGATTTTTTTAATTGTACAGTGTTTTTAGATACGAGTTATGGGGTAAGTTTAGACTTTCAATTTACTATGCGTTTTGAGTTCAGTACTTGATTATTTCATGTCCAAATTTAATTCTCGATTTTTCTTGAATTGCACCGTACTTTTAAACACGGGTTATCAGATACAAAATTAAGCTATCTTGAATAACAAATCTTCATTGCTCAAAAAAAAATAACAAATCCTCGAAATTTTGAGCAACCAAACAGAAAACTTAATGAAAATATTTATATTTCTCATCTTACCTTGCCATCTATTACTATAAGAGCATTTCCAAGGGGAGTTGCCAAAAATAGGGTGCCAAAAGCCATTTTACAACCTTGAATAGTGTTTTGGCACCCCTGAAAACACAATCTGCTCCAATGGTAGGTGCCAAAATGGGGTGCTATTTTAATATTTTAATATTTTCAATTCCAATTTCAATTTTAAGTTGTATTTTCAATTTCAATTTTAATTTCAAGTTGTATATGTAATACATAATTTTTCATAAATAATAGCAATATAAAAAAATTAATGGTGTAATATAACAATACAAAAAAATTAATGGTGTAATATGACAATACAAAAAAATTTAATGGTGTAATATATAATATGAAAAAAAAATTGAGATACAAAGTATCATTTTTCCTTTTCCTTTCCCTCCAAACCCTTTCCCTTTCCCTGCAAACCCTTCCCCTTTCCCTGCAAACCCTTCCCCTTTTTCATTCCAACCGTTTTTTGCAACTTCCAATTTCTCTCTCCAAAGGTGTCAAATTTGCCACCCCAAGTCCATAGTTGCCATTTTGCCACCCCATATGCCACCCCCTTTGGAGTGATTTTTTTTGATTTTGAGGTGACATTTTGGCGGTTAAAGATTTTCCACCCCATATAGCACTCCCAGAGTTGCTCTAAGGCGGTGAAGAGACGGGACTTGTTGCATATGAAACCCCAACGAATCCCAAGAATCAGCTTGCAATGTCAATAGTGCAGCCTGAGAGACTTTCCAAGCCGAAACAGTTTCTCCGGCAGCAAGAAGATCTTGGCGAACCTTCACGACCGCTCGATCAATTTTTTCAATAGCTTCATTAGGCCTTGGAGGTCGTTGAGGAAAATTGGACTTTTGGATTGGGAAATTAGGGCTTTGGAATTGGAAACTAGGATTTGGGATCAGGAAGTTGGGGTTTTGGTTGGGGTTGAAAGGTGGGGGGGGGGGGGGCGGTGGGGGTGGAGGTTGTGATGGCGGCGGTGGCGCCGCCCCACGACTGCCACCGTGGGAGCGGTGGCCTCGTGGTTGTCTATACATTGTCTACAGAGGAAAAGAGACAGACAAGCGGGTTTGGGGTTTCTATACGGAAATTTTGTTGCGGGGGTTAAGGAAAGGGGGAAAGATGGCTTTATATTTAAGTAGTTGTTCCTCTCTTCACAGTTTGTTGGGTTAGAATCTTTCCCTAACTTTCTTATGGAAGAAGGTATTATCAACAAACTTGATTCTTTTACGCTAACAGAAGATGAAGAATCTGTCCTAGAATATAATACCGAGGAAGTGTGTTCGTGAAGATCTTATCGGATAAACCAGTGCATCAGATGGCTTTGAGGAATACTATGTCTACTAAATGGGATTGTAAGGAGTTGAAGTTTACAGGACTATTTCCAAATATTTTCCATTTCTTTTTCAGGGAAGAAAAGGAGGTTTGGAGAGTTTTACATCTTGGCCCATGGTGCTTCGAGATTACGTAAAGATGGTCTAGAGGTATGCTTGTGAATGAGATTCCATTTGATTCTGACACTTTTTGGGTGCAAATTCAGTGTCTTCCACATGAGTGTATTACAAAGGAAATGGCTATTAAAATTGCAAGTAGTTTTCATATTTGGGATCTAGTAGAAATAAGAGAGAAGATTGGGGGTGGAGGTAAGTTTATACATATAAGGGTGAAAATTAACATTCTTCAGCCTTTACGTCGCGGAATCAAAATTTGTGATAACATTGGAGTTATCAAGTTTGCTTCCTTTCATTATGAGCGCCTCCCATATATGTGCTTCTCTTGCGGAAGAATGGGCCACACGCTGAAAAAATTCTCTTGGAAAACTGCCGATGATGTGAAGAGTTCCAGAACTGAATATCAATATGGTCCGTGGTTAAGTGCGACATCAGCCAAATCCAAAATGATACTCAATTATCGAAATCCGGTGACTACCATTGACGGAAGTTCGAGAATGGAAGATACGGTTACAGAAGTTGATGCAATGTGTGAATCTAGAAGTGATCTAAGCAACGATTTGCTTGATAGTAGGAAGGAGGGCATTACAGGAACCATGATTGGTTCCATTCCTAATTCGATGGGTGTGATCTCTTCTTTAAAAAATTCAAATATTCCTTTGGATGATGGTAGGCAGGAAGGCATGGGAGGAGATGAGGTGTCAATTCCAGAAATACCCATTTTGTCTCAATTTAATCATGAGGATGAGAAGGTGGTTGCAGTGGCTTTCGACCATAATTCGGCCCATATAGTTCCTAATTCCTCGAAATTGCCTATTAGACCACCCAATGTTAAAAAATTGGGTAGGCCTAAAAAAAAGAAGGATTCCACAGTTGTCAATAGTCATGTGATGTCTGATCCCAAACCAGTTTTTGCAAATGTTCTATTCATAAATCCATTCCTAGGGCTCCAAAATTGGTGGATAAAGGAAAAAGGAGATGGAATCGTAAACAGGTCGGTCCCCATTGGACGATCAAGGAAGCTGGTGCTGATTTGAAGAGGAAAAGGGAGGAAAATGAGCTTCTGATTTTCTCTGATGATTGTCCAAAGAAGAAGGTATTACTCGATCAGTCCCGCCGGGAGTCATGATAGGTGTGTCGTGGAACTGCCGAGGGCTTGGGAACCTTCGAACGGTTAGAGGGCTTCACAATCTGGTGAAGTGGAAAGGTCCCAACCTAGTATTGTTGATGGAGACTAGGCTAAATACAAAAGAGATGGAGTGTATCAAACAGAGTATTGGACTTCCACAAGGCTTGATAGTGGATGCAAGAGGTCGAAGTGGGGGATTAGCATTGTTGTGGAAGAGAGGCTTTCAAGTTTCTATTAAAAGTTTCTCTGATTTTCATATTGAAGCTGTCATTGAGGAAACCCAGGGAAGACCATGGAGGTTTGTAGGTTTTTATGGTCATCCAGTAGTGGCCCAAAGGAAACAATCTTGCTTGCTGGTAGGAAAATTATTTCCGAGATCAGATTTACCTTGGGTATACGTAGGAGACTTAAATGAGATTGTGTCATTGCTATGGGCACAGGACGTTCTATTGACTTCCCCTCCTTGATCTTTGCTGAGATGAGACGGGCTATAATGGACCCTAAGAAGGGGTATCTCCCTTTTGTTGGCCTAGCCACGGCCTTGTGTGAGCAGGCTGGAGTGGTGATAGATGCCACTATGGACCGGGCTAAGAAAGTGGTTGTTCTCAACTTTGGCTCTCTCTTGAAGAGTCATAGTATGTCTAGGGCAGGAGGTGAGAGAGGTCATGCCATCGAGCAGCAGAGAGAGCCCGCAGTTGAGACAGTGCCAGTAGAAGAGCAATGGGATCAGTTTCTCAACCTGGATGATGACTTCGATTTTTCGGTCGATGAGGAGGAGGATCTCAGGACTGATAGGCAGCTACTGTTTGCGATTCTAAGGGAGCAGAAGGAGATGAGAGAGATGAGGGCTCAGATGAGGGGATCAAGGCAGGGTTCTCGGAGTCGTTCAGACCCCTCATCTTAGTTGGGTGATTTCTTCTAGGTCCCGATGGTTCATTTAGGAAGTGAAAATTTTTCTTTTTGTTAAAATCAAAACCTATTATGTTCTGTTAGATTTTGTCTAGGCTAAGCTTGGTTTGTTTATGTTTTGAAATATGTAGTTTATGAAACTTTAATATAATAGAAAATGCATATTCTACTTTAGTAAGTGATCAAATATCTAAATAACGGTTTTATGCATAACTTGACGCCACAATATAGAAATAATTTGTTTAGCTTTAAATTTGTAAATGTTTAAGAATTACATAGAACTTTATTCTATATTTTGGTATTTCATATCATGTTCTTATAAAAAATTACAATTTGTGCATTTTAGACTTCACCGAGTTAAAAATTTGTTTGGTATTTTACCCTAAGAACTTGAAACATATAGTGAAGATGCATAAAAATCCTAGTGAATTTTGATTCAATCTTCTTTGGAGGGTTATTTACATTTACTCAATAAAAAATATTTTTATTAAACTAATCTCCTTCAATAGTCTGATTATTTTTGTTTTGGTCAATACCAATATTGTGAATGATTGTTTGACTTTAAAGTATTTTCATGGAAAAATTGTTATCAAAAGCTCTTGAGATATAATTTTAGGTCATCTTTGATATTATTTGAGTCGGAGTCTTATTCTTTGAATATTATTGAAGTCGTGATTGATCCTTTGAAAAATAAATCATTTCTTATACCTAACATATAATAACCAAGTCAATAAAAAAATAATATCATTTATCCTTGATTATCTTGAGATTGAGCTCTTTATTGTTTATGTAATTTGGGAGATGTTGGTTGAGAAAAAATGATAAAAAAAAAAAAAAATTGCATACTTATGAATATTTGCATTAGATGTCTTGCTAAAAAAAAGTATATACATTCAATTGTCTTGCTAAAGAAAAAATTGAAAAGAAAAGAATGACAATATGTCTAGCTGTGAAAAAGCAGATTGAAAAAAAAAATAGAAAGCATGTGTTTGAAAAGGAAAAATATGAGCAAGTGTTGTAAATTATACTTCTAAAGGATGGAGAGTGAAAGGTTATGGAAAGAAGATTGATTGTTTTTTGAATTCCTGAATATCCTTCGTTTCAAAATCCTAATCTCAAAGCCCTATTACAACCTTAGATAAAGACCTATCTGATCTCAAGAGAGTATGCATGACTTGTGTGAATAAAGAAAAGAATGGTGATTATCTATTTATTGTGTATTAATTTCTTTTCATGTGACTATGTCAAATCCTTTTCTTTTGGATTACAATTATTTAAATGGAACATGTGAGTATTATTTTATTTTGATTTAAATATCTTTTTCTCACACGTGATAGTTGTAGAAATAGTCACTATAATCTGAGATAATCTTTTATGAGTGGATTATCTAGTGAGATTTGACATTGAGACGAATAGTTGATAGTTGTAGAGGTGATTACCGGATAAGTTACTGATTTGGTATAGTTAATTCACACTACACACGATTTTATATGGGAACATGAAAGTGCATACATGTATATAGCGTAGAATTCTATATTTTACTTTGCATGTGCTTATAAAAAGGCTTGCACTTTAGTATTTTTATATTGTAGTAACAATTTGTGGTTTAAAATTATTATTCAGATATTTGATTGTAGGGTGATGTTTGTGAGTATCATCTCTGGAAATCCTCACGAGACTATACTCGTCTACTAGGGGGAACCTAGGAGTTTAAAGGCTTATTGCATATACTAAATGCAATCGTGAATCCTACGAATGTGGAGATATTTTTGTTTTATTTTTTGTTTACCTTACTAGGGACTAACAAGGTCTAGGTTGGGGGTATGATTATGATCATGTAATGTAATTATTTGATGGGTAAGACTAACCATTTGTTTGAAAAAAGGTGATAAATGTAATGATTTAATATTATGATAATAATGGAAGGATTTTATTTATTTTGTAGGTAATTGATCAAAAGTTGGAGTGATAATTATGGATGAGGAGTGAGAGATAAGGATGAAGCTACTGGAATGCGCATCCGAACGGGGATTGATATTGCGTCCGGACGAAATTGCCAGAATGAGAAGACTGAAGCATTTTAAAGAATTGATGCACACTATCAAGTGCGTCCGGACGATTGATCCCTTGGGTCCGGACGCGTGTTGCTGAAGATGAAGATGTCAATGGTAGAGTTGGATTTTGATTAGTTCTTTTGTAAAGGGAAATATATAAAAGGAGGGGATAGTTGTTATGGGGGATATACTTTTCCTTTAGTATTTTTCTTTTTATTTTCTGGTTGAATTTTATTATGTCTGGTTAAGAGGTCTGACTAGGGCTAGGGGAGAACCTCTCAATGAAATACGATATTGTTATTGACTTATTGGTTTAATGATAGGTGATATTTTGTTAATTTAACTTTTGATTATTAGTAAAGTTTTTGCTATGTAAAGATTTTTGAGTCATTGTGTCTTGTACTTTGATTTCCCTGCGAGACAAATAACTAGATATTCCTTGTTTAAGTTAATTACAATTTATTTCACATAAAAATATAGCTAGAGGCTTGTGTGGTTAAGTCAGGAATTAGATTGCTAAGAAAGTTTGATTTATTGTAGACTCCGGACACAGTAAATACTTACAATTGATAAACAGTTTTTTGATTTTTCTGAATAAGCCTTTGGATATAAACGGTGGTGTTTTCTTGTTCTTATTGCTAAATTCGCCGATTGGAGTCAGTCGACGGTTTGACTCTTGTCTAGGTTTGAAAACTAAGTTTTTAATCAATTACTGTATGGATTTGAAAGGGTGTACCTGATACTCTATATTTTATCAATTTATTTAATCATACCAATTCAAACACTCTCTTTTTGAAAAACATCTTCACAAGTTTGTTAACAAATTTAGTGTGGCAACTATTGTTTTCACAATTTCCTGAGGATTCGACCTCGGTTTTTCAAGTCTATATTACTTTGCACAACCTGCACTTGAGTTTACATATTTAAAGTTGTAGCATGTATCACCTGTCTATACATATGGCATAATTTTATGCCCCTTCAATTATGTATAAAAATAGAATAATATCACAAATATGATAAAAATATTTATCCAATAATGCAACAAACATCGACTTTAAACTACATTGTTATCTTTTTATTTGATTTTAGGATGTAATGTGATGTAGAACAAGAATTGCTAGTTTTTGTTTTTATTTTTTTTATTATTTTTTTATGATGAGATTTTAATTAGGAATATTCTAGATTAATTATTTTCCTAATCATGTTAATTTTTCTAATTTTATTAGACATGTGTTTTATTTGTTGTTAAAATTTTTTTTAAGATTATGTATTTAAGTTCGTTTTGAAAAACTATAGGAGTTTTACGAGTTCTATCATGTTAAGTCAATAATACAATATTTATGAGAGTTTTCTCTTTATTTTCTTTATAGATTCAAAGTGGATGTGTTAATTTTCACTTAGGGACAATAATCTCTTTGTGTCCCTTACTTACAGTTACATTATTTAGTGTTAGAATCTTGACTGACCTCACATGATCACTAATCAACAAAGTGCTGACAACTTTTTTCGGGGATGGTGATCATGTGGAAAGTGCTATTTCAAGAGTCAATGTCATTAGTTATCAACGTTCGTCCTAGCAAGCCTGTCATGAGTTTTACAATCAAGTAGCTTGGCTAATTTCTAGAACAAATCAGGATCCAATTTGAAATATAGTTAGCAATAATGATAGGCTTGTATTCAATCTGCTCGAAATCTTAATCATATTCCCATCAAACGACACCCTATTTATACTGCAGATTCTAGCGATGATGATGATGATGAATATGTTACAGGTATATTTGGTGGATGTAAGTATAGAGGTTGAGTCTACGATTTTTTTGTATTAAAATTAACCTACCTAATCTTGATGGTTACATTCATAAGGAAAATTTTCTTGATAGGTTGGCTAAAGTTGAATGGTTCTTTTATTATCATATGAAATTCCTGAGAGAGGAAGCTCGGGCTAGTAACATATAAATTAAAGGGTTGAGTTCTTGATTAGTGGGAACATGTGAAATTGTTACATGCAAGCCAACAAAAAATTTGAAGTTTTTTAAGAAATTGACCATTGTAATTGCCAATTATCATGAAGTCACAGTGTAATCTCATCTAGATCTATGGTTACAAAGATGCAAAGGTAAATATCCGAAGCTACAAAGTCGCATCATGACGATTTCTCTAGATCCTTCAAAACTTAGGAAAGATAAACTTTAGCGACTTTAACTTATCCTTTGTATTTTTATTTTGGCTACTTAGGTTTAATAATTGAATTTAGGATTGTTCCATGCATGACTATTAGGATTTTTATTGAAAAATACTTTGGAAACTTCAAATGCTATTTTGAAAACATAAATTAAGTCATGGATCAGACACTTGTTGAGTAACGCCTCTTAGCGTTCAACAGAACAAATTTGTTTGTTTGGTTTTAGGCTTAAAAAATAGTAAGGACCGTCCTACGCTCGCTAACTTATGGTTTGTGTCGTCTCTGAAACATTTAGGAAAAAACAAAGAAATGCTAAAAAGTTGGATAATAAAGACGGCCCTCTAGCTGCTCAAGCAGCCTACAAACAGCTCGTGCAGTCCTTATATAACTAGTCTAAAATTGTTGGTTTTCACTAGAATTAAACAATTTTCAATCATGGTATCCATATAATATATATAAAAAAAAAAACTCAAGGTTTGCTCATTCTAGTGACCACCGCCCTCTCACAACTTGATTGGTCTCTCGTGAATTTAATTTTTTTTGTCTAATTAAACTCTATTTAAGGGGCTTCTATATATGAGCATGTCTTTTCTCAATAGGCTATGCCTCTATATGCCTCTAAAATCAAGAATTAACATCTAGAGAGCCAAGAATAGCTCTAGAGATCCCAAAGGCCTTCATCTACAAAATTCATCTGCTTCTACACCTTCAAACTTTGAAGAAGAAAGATTTTATGCCACCAAACCCACAATGGTATGTTCAAGATCTTCAAAGGAACCCTTGAAGATCAAAGATGATAAATCAGACTGTGGAGCTCAATTTGCCATTTGAATCCTTATACTCAGAAATGACATAATTCTATATGGATTGTGGTGGACAAATTGACAAAATTTGTTCACTTTTGGACTTTCAGCTAGATTTATATCATACCTTCTAGTGAGGAGGGTATAAGGCTCAACTAGTACTTGGTTTTCGAGGTCCATTGGCTGTTGGGGTGCAACTTAGGAGGGGGGATTGAGAGATTGATTAGGGTTTTATTCAAATTATAAAATGTTAGCTCCTGACTTTTAACCGAAATTATACAATTTAAGTATTGCCGGTGCTTAAATTTCAAAATTTAGATTTCGTAATTCGAACATAAATTCAATTCAGCTGACTTTCAATTAAATGGTTACACAAATAGTATTGAATTCAATATCGATTCGAGTTGTACCCGTTTAATGAATTCAAATTGGGTTAAAGTCAAATTTAAAAAAAAAAAATTAGTATCCCAACCCGAGTATTGTGTAAATTTAAAGCTAAAAATCTCTATTCAAGTATTAAATATTTTCAAATTCGGTTCAAATAGGTTGCATCCTAGTTTGCTAATGGAACTCGACTATTGATCGTTTTACTCTAGAAAAGGCCCCTGTTTTTAGCCTCCCTTTCATTTGTCTTATTACCATGCAGGAAAATCAACAATGACTCCATTATTTTTTCACATAATTTCTTTCAATGATAGATCATTCATTGTGTATTCACATAGGACCCATTATTTATATATATACCCCTCATTATATGATAGATGATCTCCCATTGAGTACAATTGTGTAAAAAATTATATTATATATAAGAACAAGCCCTCCCATGAGTAGGACCCATTTTATCCTTCCACCTATCATAGATGGGGTAACACAATAGAGGTGGTAATTTTCGTCACGATCTGTTGTCCAATATAAATTCAAAAAACACAATCTATTAGATTAATAATAAACACAAATAATTCAATTTTGATACGACAAACTTGTTTAAGTGATATGGCATGGAAAAAAACAATATGATTTTTTATTTTTGCTAAGTAAATGATTTTGTTGGGATGTGAATTAGCAGATTTTTCAATTCATAAAAATCTATATATTAACGGATGCGGTTGAGAGAGAATGAGATTCTTGTCTATGGGTTCCGTGTTCACAAATTATACTTGTTGATCCAAACACGCACTACAAGAAGTAATACACCTAAAATATGACACGAATTCAAAATAACACATCTCAAACATGGTACAACACAACATGATTGCTCTCTGCAACTGACCCAGGGCCACTAAAAAACGAACACCAGCCTCCATTATCTACTGGTACTCATTGAATCTTACAAACACAATGCTATTTCTTGAATCTTAAAACAATGGTAAAATACAGTGTGTGGAGAAGAAACATGCTAACATATTGTTAGCTTACTGGACAAACAAAAGGTTAGCCACTGGGGATTACGATCTTAACGAGACAGAGCATGAAACAATCAACACCGCTCATCTCTTTGCCCTGGGCAAACCTTAATAAAGACAAGATCCCCAAGAACCAACTTGTAGAAATTCAGCAACTTCAACTCTCAGATGAATTGTTTCAGAAATTCTGTAGCAACGAGCCTTCCTCGTGTGTTGACAGACAGTTTCAACTCGCTTATCTCTTTATCAATGTCCTGCCATTTGATAAACGATGGAACCAAACAGTCTCAGCTGAAAGATGATGACATAACAAAAACAAATATACCAATGCAGATTTCAACAAGAATGTACTTTGACTTTGACTATGTTAACTGTATAAGCACCATGGTGTATACATCTGACTCTCAGAAAGAAAAGATCAATGTTTGATCCTCACTTAGATATAAACGATCAAAGGATTTAGAGAACAGATGACATCAAATATTCGATTAAGATTTTGGTGAGGAAATTCTCATTCATAAATGGCCGGTTTGAATCTCAAGAATAGATGGTCAAAATATTCTCCAATGACATTTTTTCTCACACCTATTATCTGATGTATAACCCTTGATGACTCATGTACCAACAAATGTGCATACATCCATCAGCTAAGTTTCTTCGAAAATAAGTCACAGACTAGGTGTTCTAGCCTATTTTATGCCAATAATAGTTGTGGAGATATAGACAGATCCAATCAGATATGCTTCTCTGAACACTACTTGTTTCTTTTCTTTGGAAGCGAATACTAATTATCTTGTGTAGCCGATGATGACTTTAAAGATAATTGTAAAATAAGTATACTTTCTAAATCAAAACCACCATATCATTCATATTGTAAAACATCGACAACAAAAACAGACTCAAAGCTGGGCCTCATCCTTGTCGTACTCTCAATTCTGCAGGTATTTTTGCAAAGAGAGATAAAAAAACACTTTCAGGAATGTTATGATTCATTTTACCCAATATAAATTGCATTCCAACAGCAGATTGCCTTAGGCTGGATCAATTCACAATCAACATGTTGGTGTATAAATCCATAATTGTGAATAATACACATCTGATACTAGCTTTCTCCTTTCTCACTAGCCATGTATTTCAGTAGCCAACAATTGGTCCATGATATTACAGAGAATCAATACATAGGGGGCTAAGGCAGTAAACACAAAATATCAGTTACAAAAATGGCCAGTCTGTACATGGGCAGTGTCTCCCTTGTTTTTACAGGGTCATTTCTTCTTGTCTTTTCATTATCGAGAGAGAGAGACACCACCGTCTCCGTTGACGAGGCTGTTGGAAAGTAATAATTGGCCCTTTTTCTTAAGCCAGTAGGCCCATTATCATTATGCAGTGTTACAATTATCAAAATATCATTGTCAAAGTCAGAATGTGTAGAAGGCTAAACAATTCAGGTTAGTTGTGCCCTTTGTGAGTGAGTGAGTGGTGGTCTGGAGACTCCCACCATATTTTTATGAAGTTGGAAATTCAGTCTTACACAGCTCAGTATGAGTCTTCAGGAGAAAATTTATCATGAGGAATTGACCGACTGGAAAATTTGTTGATGCCATGCATCGTCTAGAGTCTCTCCCAGTAAGTCCTTTGGGAAAGGAGGGAGTGTTGGTCTCATGATTACAAAAGGGAGCTTGTAAGTTAGAATCCTCTCCTTCACATCCATTATCCACTTTCGGTTGATGGGTCTTCTCCACTTCCTAAGGTTTGATCTCAATTATTGAGAATAAAAGAATAGTATATTTGAGTAGCAAGATTGGCTAGGATTCTGACACTGGACCATGGGCAGAGGGAGGAAGGGGCCTGGGTGGGCACGTGCCCCCCCTCAAATTTTTTTTTTCATCTCTGTCTCACTCACTCCCAGCTGCCCACTGCCCAACCACAAGAAAAAAAGAAGCTCAACACACAAGAAGCTCAGTTTTTTGAGTTTTTTTGTCCTTCCTTGCACCAACCTATAAAATTATTTTATACATTATATTTACCCTCTAAATTTTTGAAAATTTTAATAATGGTTCTAGTCTTTTTTTTTTTTTAATAAATTAGTGGACCACTACCCCCTAAAATAAATATGTTAATTTTGGATTGAGTTAATATTTTATTTATATATTGACAAAAATACAATATTTTTTTTTATCTAACACAATGTTCGTTACTTTTTAAGAATAATTTTTAGTTTTCATTTACCATTTCTTTAGTAATAGTAGTCTATAACCTAATAAAATAGGATTGTATACAAAAAATAAAAGGTTGTAACCCAAAAATATTTTAAACTATTTTGAATAGAAAATTTCTCTCTAAGATTGATAATGATCTCAACTTAAAATTGTAACTAAATAAAGAATAATTTTACTACGTACTTGTGATTGTGCGCATTGATAGAAAATTAGTGAAAAATTAATTTATATTTAGTTCATATACAAAATTTTAGAGATTTTAATTTTTTTTTATATTTTATTAAAATATATAATTAGGCTAAAATGTACTAAAAAAATTATTTTGTGTCTTTTTGTTAAGATTTTGTTTCGGCTAAATAAAAATTGAATTTACTATTTCACAATAATTTAGTGTTGATTCTTACTTTTTTTTCATTCTTGAACTGAATTTTTTTGTATTAATTTCGGCTAAATATTTTTTCATACTAGTTTTATTTTGCCTCCATTATAGATATTCATGGCTCCACCCCTGACAATATATATTATGTTTTTAGAATTTTTTATGTTAAATGAACTTCATATATCAAATATAATATAATAAATATAAATATGTTATATAGTGTGATTGTTTAGAAGGAAAAAAAGTTAGAGTGCATAACTAAAGTGCCCACCCTGAACAAAATTTCTGGCTCTGCCCCTGCACTAGACCACCCCAACAGACAATTTACTGTCCTTAATTGCTTAGCAACGGCTATGTTTCATACAGTCAGTGGATCATCTCCTTATTTCATTGTGATTACTGCTAATTTGAGAATACTTGGTTTAGTGTCTTGGGTTTTGCCAGATTTTTCTGGGATCTGCTCCAAGGTTGGCAGCTTGAGTCCTTTCGATGGAGTTACTCAGAGATTTGTAAAGAGTAAAATACTACATTTATTAGGCAAATGAGTACATGTCTATGTTATAATAATTACAGCTGAAGACAGTATCCCTGAACAAGTCTGAATTTTGGACAGTTTGATAGAGATTGGCAGAAGGTTGATGTACAATGGCTGGTTAATAGCTTATGTGTTCCACTATGGTTTCTTTTTCAATAATTCGTTTGACTTTCTGTGATTGAATATTTTAAGGTGAGCCTCACCCCTTTTGCCCCTCCCTCCTCTAGTGATAAAAGATATAATCTACCAAGCTGGAGAACCCATGAAATCTAGTAATACACTTTGGGTAGTTGGGAAAAAACAAAATCCACATGAGATGGAAGTTCAAGAAATATAAATATGGGTGTAAATGTGCTATTAAAAACTCAAAGGTTAACTCAGTAAAAACTTTATGTTAAACTGTTGGGAATTTATTCTCGTCATTTGCCAACCAATAACTGATGCAATTTGAAAATAAAAAATGCAGCATCGACCAGTAGACAAGTGCAAAAAAGAGGCAAAAGCATGTCTTAAGATTCCGTAGACTTAATTACCTCCATGAATTGCACGATAAAGTCTATAAGCTTGTGCTTCTGCATCTCCTCGCAGTGATAGTTGGTAATAAGAAAACTAATGTCATAACCCTGAAAAGTGAAATAGCCAAAGACACATTCTCATGGTTTCAAAAGCATAAGAGAAAAAATACGGTGCTTAAAAATAATATATAAAGTCTTTCTCATGGTTTCAAACCTATATGTGCCATTATATTTTTGGCATAATCAAAGGTATGCTTTTCAAATTCCATCCCACGTGCATTCCAATAGTTACCACGGGTAGAATTTCTAAAACAAAATAAGGGGCCGAAATAATAAATGGTGCTTGTCCCTGATATTGCTAAGCTGCCCAGCTGGAAATGCTAGCAAATAGTCACTGATATAAAGGGGAGCAAAAAAGCATATATATATATATATATATCACAAAGTCAAGAACATGATCCCCAACGTACAACCAAGTTTATAATTCTTTAGCTTACTAGTAGTACTGTAGTAGTGCAACATGCACGTTTTTTGTGAAAAAAATTAGGAAAAAACAATAAAACATGTGTAACAAAAATCTAAATTTCTTTTCAAAGCAATCGAAAGGGTCAAAACGCTTCTCTTTCCATGGAAATCAAAACAAATCAATGACTAAACGTCGAATTATTATGTTTGGATAGGTTTCGAAGTTTTTCGACCAATGTTTTAGAAATGATTTTTTTCCCCTCCATTTCCATTCTTTTTCCGAAACATTTACGTTCCCAAGGTGACCAAAACTATGCAAGGAAACGAAAATTTGATCCTTGTGCATCAAAAGTTAAATGTCATCTCACATTAGCCAAATTTAAACCTATTTAATCAATATCATGCTACATAACTAAAAAAGGGTTTACAAGGTAAATCTATTAATAAGAAAAAAAGATAAAAACAAATAGTCCACATTTTAATTTAAAAAATTTTGGTTGGGACTTGGGATTGATTATTTAGAGTGCAAATTTAAAAATTAAATAGAAAATTACACTTTCACATGAGGTTAGGCTTAATTACAACGACTTCCCTTGACATGAAGGATAGTAAAGTGAATAAGTTTTTTTCAAACATCCTCACATTTTTTAGCTTTTATTTCACTATTAATGTTTTTTTGTAATCTCATTTTAGTTTTGTTATAATTATATTTATAGAAAATATAAATATAAATAAATAAGAATGTTTATTAAATTATTAAAGGATAATAGTATTAAGTGACATTCTTAAGTATGGTGGGATATTTATGTCGTTCTGAATTACTAAAGGGCAGTAGTGTCATTAAGCGATATTTAAATATATTAAGGGACATTTATTTCGTTTTGGGTTATTAAATGAAATGTCATTAAGTATTTTGATAAGGATATTTTAGTGAATCTTGTTTTCTTGATAACCAACAAAAGCTTTTCATTGATAATGAAAAGGGCTTGGATGAGGGATGAGAAGTCCTTCAAAAATACAAAAGTAAAAATAAGAATAAAGTAATAAAACAAAAAAAATTAAAATCCCCAGTCATAGAGGATGAGAAAATATGCATACCCTTTTAGAACATAATGTAATCGATTCCTTAAAGGCACATGTTATGAATCATTAAGCATCGGAAATTGGTCAAGCCACATGAATTTTAAGAGGAAATTATAACATCGAGAGATCAAGGGGAGACAATATTTACCTGTACTGGCTTTCTCCTCAATACCTGGAACGCTTCTGCTCTCATTGACAAAAATCTAAGAAATTTCTTTGTTAGTATATTTTCAAGTTCATCTGCTTGCTTTACCTACACGGGAAGAAAAGAATATGCATACAAGTGAAAAGGAATGTTTTCGTACTTGAAGTTTATACTATATGATTCTATGTGCGAAAGAGTTCCTCCAATAGGAAAATGCACAAAAACAAAAAGAAAAGGAAACGGTATGCATTGCCGAGGATTAAAAGATCCTTTACAAAGCCCTCCATGATAATAGCTTAGGCTGATAAGCAAGAGAATGTGCAAAGGCAGCCACAGTATGCAAAGAATAGGTCTCTGCCCAATCAATTCTTCTTATCACCCTCAATTACCCAGAAAAAACTGGGTAATGAACTTCTTTTAATAACAACCAGCCATAGCAAACACAGAGACAATGCAAAGTTGGTCGTCTTCCTCAATGGAAGTTCAAGTCTCAGATTTTTATCGTTTTACAGCCTTAATTGTTACTTGAATAAGCAGAACAGATTTCAACAAGAAAAGTTTCACACATCACAACAAGTCTGGACAAATCTGAATTATTTCTCTCTTTGTTTGAATGCATTTGCCATGTTTCAATGTAATTGATTTTAAATTGCACGATTATTTAATTGGCACTTCTTCTACGAGATCAAAGACAAGGCAACCAGATTAATTTCAAGTGTGTAGCTGACCTTTGTAATCCCTATGCCATGTTTCCATAAGCTATTAATTGTATGAGATTCATGAACTGCACACTCTACAATCAGATGGGGAAGGTAGGCGCAAAACACTATCCTTATGAAAACTTCTTCTTGTACTACACTGATAAAAGAATAAATAAGAATGTCTCCCTTCGCATACATTTCTTCTAGTAAGTCAAACCAATGAGATCATTATGACTATTGAAGTTCATTCCATGGAGAAACTCTAAGACATTGACATAAGGATACGTATTCATTGATAGCCCACACAATGATGGGTGGAGAACAAAAGGTAGTTTTATCGCGCAAAACATAATACGTCACCATTACATTCAAGTGCACTATGTAAGTTATATTACAGTGTTAAAAAAAGTTAAACAACATTATGTGCAATACAGAAGTTATATCTTATGTTTTCTGGAAAAAAAGAAAGGCATATAAGTTATATGAGATGGTTTCTCAAGCGCAAATGCTTGGCTCTATCCACCTATCTATCTATCATACTAGCATACATATATATATGGCTATATGCTCATACGTATACATATAGTTGTTTGTATGCAGGTATTTATGAAGACAAGTAGAGATTTATTAGAAAGGCTTAAAGTAAAGGGAGTTCATGAACTCATTAGTTGTGACAATATGGTTGACCCATAAGCAACAAAAGAATAGAGGAAAGAAAAAATAAATAGCTTATTTTACCTTGAGGCTTATTCGCAATGAATTAATGGATGTTTCTATCAAGCACTTTTCGGATGCATTTCGACAGATTAAAACCTGTGTGGGTGATCGCAATATCAAAAACGCAATCAACAAACAGCTATCTCATTGTGTAAAAACTAGTAGGACTTGTATAAAAGTAATAAACATGAAGAAGACATTTTCCATGATCCATTACTTCCACGGATGCGATCAAGAAAATCAACCATACTTGAATACAAACGTTACGCATAAGATATGCCAATAATTTTCTTGTTTTGGGGCGGGTGAGGATATTAAGCAAACAAAAAAAAAGTACTAAAGGTTTAAAACAAAAGAGAGAGACAGCTAGACTATTCTCTGAAATTAACAGATTGAGTCAGACTAAAGAAGAGAACTTTTTTTTCCTGCAAACTTCAGACTAAAGAAGATGAACTACTGTTTGCTGGTTCAGAATCATGTTTCTGTTGAAGCTTATCCATGTAAGATGAGCTCTGAAGTTGTATGCCACATAAGATGCAACCACACTGCGACTTTTAAGCATTCAGTGAGACTTAAATGCAACAATCAAGTGCAATAATCTAGGAAGTACTAATAAGACACAATACAGATGATACGATAAAATCTTAAAAAACATGTTATGGATATGGTTAGGGCTAAAATATAATATAGCCACCAAAGCATATGATTGTATAATAATACTAAGGGATCCAAGGGGCTGGGTGGTGGTACGCATCCCAAACGAAAACAACATATGTAGCTCACATAAGGACTGCGATAGGGCTCATTGGTTTCAATGTAAGCCATAGCATCTGATTATTCAACTCAAGTAAGCTGCAAACCATTCTCAAAGTTTCAGCTTAATACCACTATCCCCAAGGCGAGTGAACTCACTTATCTATTGAATCAAAGCAAATCTCCCTGGGAGGTCTGCAACCAGCTGCAATCCTCTCTTAATATATAGTGATCACAAATTTAAACAACCACACCAATAAGCACAAAGACTAGTTCAAATCAACACAATCAGCTCCTAAGTACAATGAACATGTATTTGTCCTGAAGATAAGTGTATCCGAGGTGTATGCTATATGAATCCAAGATTGAAAGTATATTAGTAATTATTCGATATGTACGGAATGTATTTGATATTTATCATCGTGTATGCAGCAAGTGTTGTCATCTGATACATATCGGATATGGATATGTTCCTCTAAGCGAAGTATCCATGCTTCATAGACAATAATGTACTAGATTACGGTGTAATAGCTAGCTCCATTCAAAAAGGCAAAAAAAAAATGAAATAAGAAATAAAAAGGTTCGAATTTTTAAAGCAAGGATGGGGCTACAAACAGAAATTTAAAAGTCAATTTTGATCAAAGAGCGATTTCATAGAGCTTATGAAAAACTAAAGTTCACAAAAGTTAACCAACCTTAGCACAATCTAAGAAAACTCGGTTCCAATGGTTAGTTGGGATTTGGGAATGTTAAGGTGTCCAATTCTAAACGCATTAACAATGAGTGAAGAGGCCATCAAGTCTCATATACTAGTTTGGGAGATGCTATTATTCTAATGCAGGATTGGCCTGAAGGCAGAAGACCAAGCAAGCAAAGTTTTGAGAAATCCTCAAAAAATGACGGAAGTGGGAATTCAAAGTAAGAGACCCAATATTATAGAGTAAGTATATGCCCCATTAATTTCATCATAGGCAAGTCTCTCCAACATGGGGAATTGAAGTTGGAGCATCCATTTTAGGTCAAATTTATAATAAAATACTGTAGCATATTACTGGGACAACTTTGCAGCAGTAGAGTTTATCATTTGCATGTCCGAAACTTAAGTTATCTCAGTCACTTGTGGTTTCAGTTATCATCATTACAGTCATAAGATTAACATAGATATAGTGGATGTCTGATAGGATTGAGTAAATATCTAACCATCTTTCAGGTTTTTACTGATATTTGTTTGGTGTTTATTCCTTTTCTGGCAGTACAAACCAAAAGGAAAGCTTTTCACCATATTGTGTTCTCCCCTTACAGCTGTTCCAGTTTTTCTTTTCAAATC
>CM042184.1:10236157-10271838 GCA_023539305.1 Ilex asprella
CATAATACAAAGGTTTCTCTCAGTGTAAACAATTAAAACTGACAACGACACAAGAAAATTGGGTTTTTTTTTAGGCGGGAGGGGGGAGGGGGGCCAAGAGATAGGCTAACCGTTTTCTTTCATTATCTTCCTCAATTCGCTTCGCCTCAAGAAGTTCCTTACCAATTCGTATTCGCTCCTAAAGTAAATAATCAAACAATGTTACTATCTCGAGTTTCAATAGCTGCATTCCCAATTCTACTGATAAAATTACACAATGTGTCATAGCTGCAAAAGTCTCCAGGACAAAGTCAACAAGACGTTAAGAGATTGATGAAGTAAATAAAAGTACCTTCTCTCTCTCCCTTTCCATTCGCTTCTCTTCCTCTTCTTTCTTTTTGCGAGCTCTCTCCCTTAAAATAGCATAAAACATATCCATAACAGATCCAATGAATCATATAACCAGACATGTCATTTACTCAAAGACATAATTCAAATAACATAATGAATGATCAAAATTCTTGCAAGCAAAGAAAAAACAAAATCAGGTTGTAAGAAACAAAAAAATATTTTGAAGTTGAAACAAGATATGCTTCAAGATCATATGAGTAGTACATCACTTACATACCCAAGTGGTGATAGCAATTTGACGCAGGACACAAACAAGTACCCACAGTTGCTCACGAAAGCTTATGAAAAGTTAACCCCAACATTTTCCGCTACTGTGAAGTGAATATAAGCTATGAAGAGCTCTTAAAGGATAGACATCACAATCACCTATATACTCATTAATCTAGGAGCCCTCAGAAACAACAATTTCATCCAAGATTTAACACCTGGGATAAAATAGGAATATATAATCAGTTAACTTGCTGATACAGGACAATAAAGGCATAAGCCTAAAATTTTATATTCCTTTTCTTTTAATTCTTTTTCATCCTTCCTTTGGGCTCTCTCTCTCTCTCTCTCTAATAAAGTTATTCTTCTGCCAAAAAAGCTACACAGAAAATTAGAGTGACACAGTCCACGAGATTCATCAATGTGTATTCTTTATTTATCATTGATTGTTGACAAGTTGGAGGAAACAAAAAAAAAGAAAAAAAGAAAAGAAACTTACTGTTGGATGCTACATCGCAATATGTTGAAAAGATGAAATTTATAACCAAGCATTATCTATGCTACTGTAAAATGTCAACAAAAGTGAAAAACTTGGTAAAGAAAAATTCCAACTCCTTTCATGCAATCATTAAATATCCAATTCAATGCATGATTTCTTCAAGTGTCAAAAATATATGAATTGTTTTCACTATTCCACAATGTGTAATGCACAACACAATAAATGAGACCTTTTGGCTTCATTATCTGGCTGGTAGAATACGAAAAATGCTTTGGATTAATGCTCCTTTTAATTGCAGTTTATGTTCCTACCATCTTCTAGGTAGAAGTTGGATGGACATTTGTTTAATTGAACTTGCAGAAATACAAAGGGCCAATACTTATTACGAAAAGTAAAGAAGGTAATTATATATGAGGTTTGTGCATCACAGCCAATGAAGGGAGTTATGCTGATTTTTACTGGGAAGGTCCAACATTATTGATTATTAAGATGATAAAGGGATTTATATACAAGTTTGTACGTCTAAGCCAATAAAGTAGCATGCTGATGTTGATGTTGTTTTGGAGCCTTCTCTCTTTAAGCTATACTAGAGCATTCATGTTCCGGCCTATTGCTCCTGTAATTTACAATGAGTAAATTCTTCATATCCACCAAGAGTCTCATACAAACAAGAAAAGATAAACTATTTGCATCTCAGTAGTGGCACAACCTTCTCATTTATTTTTGAAGTCTTGAGGTTTGACAGTATAGATAGGCTTGCCACTTATTACACAAACCCAACCTTGCTATAAAAGAATGAATTTTCAATTCAATTTACATGAAAAAATTGTAATTAACCTATGTATCTTGGATTGAAGCATAGTACATAGTAGTAATATCGTGTTGTCTTTTGTAGTGGTTAATTGTTTACACTGTTGCTAATTGGAGTTTCGGAGTTGGCAAATTAAGTCCCTTTTATGAGATTTGATGTAGGTAATTAGAATGCTACTCGTTTTCTGTAAAACAATAGTGTACCATCCACCGAATGTTAACTAACGCAAGAGATGAGTTTTTCTCCATGCTTAAGCTGGCTTAATTAGAATACATGTTCAATTAATTGTCACAAAAATACATTATTAAGATCAGACTCTTATTACTGGTATAAAATGGGTTCAAATAGTTCGATTAGACTTTAAGAGTTAGTATGTAGCATTATGCATTGTTATTCTACTGTTTATTTCATTTTTCGTTCAATTTTTTTTTTGATAAAAACCATATCACATACTCAAATATTCCAACCTTGATCAATAGAACTATACAATAAAAATAAAAAATTATAGTTTGAATTGGTTCACGTGCAAGACACGTGCATTAACTAGTATGCCCAAAATCTAAGGAGAATAAAAGAACAAAGCCTTGCATCTGTTACCTAATTAAAGAATTTATAACAGACAAATAAACTGACTGGTAAGAACTAGGTGAGATCTAGCTGATAACATAATAATATGTACACATAGGATTCCGGATTATCAGCAGGCTACCTGTCATCTTCGCCAATTTCACAAATTTTAACCAGAGCTTATCATAAATGCAAAGGAATACACACTCAAAGCGAATGAGAAATATTTCACAACAAAACCACAAAGATACGGGTAGTGAAACTATTTCAAAAAGAAAGAAGAAAAAGCCAAAGGAAAAATAAAGAAATAAAAGGAAAATTTTCCATTTTCAATTTGATCGGACGGTACCATTTCACTAACACAATCCCCATCCTCTGAAAATCTAAAAAACATAAATAAATATAGAACCAACTAAGGGTTTATGACTCTTAATGAACTAAGAGTTGATATTAAGAGTTGATAATAAGAAAGGTTTGTAAAAATAATATCAAAAAGAATTTCCAAAAAAAAATTAACCAAGACGATAGCAGGATTAGAAGTTACATATTCATTAGGCGTTTGGCTTAAGAATTTTGGAATAAAACAAAAAATGGCATATATAATTGATGCATGTTTGAAATCTGATCGAGAAAGTGGAAAATTTAAAATTAATAAACACACAAACAATTACCTGAAAGAAAACTGCATGGAAACCAGAACGCACAGAAGTTACATCTCAGGATGCCCAAACTGTATAGGCATGATGCAAGCAGTAAAAGCAAGAAGACATAATATAATATACCTTAGTTCTTGTGCTTTGATCCTCATTTCTTCAGGAGTAAGAGAGGGCTTAGGAGGCTCATCTTTGTTACTAATAGGTACCTGGGTTTACATACTCGATAAAAAGTTAAAATCAAAACTAGTAGTATTTCTCTCCAGTCAGAACACCAAGAAATCTTCAAGAGGACAAGTATCGAACGAGCAGATAGAATTGCAACATACTGTGACTTCAAGGTGGGTGTGAGCAATTTCATCAGTCAGACTATATGATGTCAAAAGCAGTTCCTTGAGTCACTTAAGTGACAGAAAAACCCTCACACGTAACTTGCAACAATGCACTTTGACCACTAAACAGGAACGGATTTTGTCACAGTATGGGACTAGAGGTCAACTGCAGCCACTCACAAAAACCAGAGGCTAGCAAAAACTAGGGCTTTTGGGCAACAAAATGCTTGTGAAAGAGATCTCATAGCTATTATCTTGTCACAAAGGCAGCCTCCTAGGAGCCAATAATCCTGTCACAAAGGCTGCCTTCTAGGAGCCAAACAGATTCATATATGAAAAGTGGTTCAAACTCGTAGTTATTGTTCTAGAGTTCTCTCAATTCTCCCAAGGCTCCAAAACCACTGTTGCCCCTGTATTGCAACCAGTAATATCACAGCCATTGACGCATTAAGTAATAAGTATTGAATTACTCGTGCTATTCACAAAAATAGGCAGGAAAACAGGATTACATAAAAAAGTGATATTTAAAATGCCACATAACAACATTTTTAGTTAACTCCAGTACATACACTCTTGCTCGATACATGTGGAGGGGGAGAAAAGAGGAATATGGAAGAACATAGAACAAAAGGTAAATGCAGATGATGGTATTAAGATATATTTGCATGAAAAAATAACATACCAGAGGCATCTGATCTATATCTGAGTCATTCTCATGTTCAACTACCCAGTTTGCAGCAGCCTCCAGGCTCACATTACCTGAAAAGTTTCAAAAACTTACAACGGAAATGCACACAAAGTACCAACAAAATAAAACAAGCCAGAAGGCCCAGAACCCACAAGGAAACCAGCCAAGTATATATGCTTCGCATTTTAGTGCTGTTCTGCTAACCAAACACGTCAGACAATGCATACAATAAGAATTAATTTATCTGATTTAACAAGTGCAGAACAAATGAGTAACAAAAATATGAGAAACTTGATTGAAGCAGTAAACCAAACATACCAATCCCAAAAATCAAGATCAGTTGAACCTCAACCTGAGTTGATATCATCACGATGCAAGAATCGCACACCTACTTTGTGTGTGTTCTTTTCCTTTTTTTTTTTTTGGGGGGGTGGGGCTAGAATAAATATAACTCTAGATGCATGCAAGGTAAAGAAGATAGTGATAATTCAACCCACACCAACAATTAAGACAGACCACTCATATAATGCACTAAACTTCAATCAATAGGAATTAACAATCACATCTCTAATAAGAGATTTAGCATAATTTTCAAAACTGTTACACATTAAGTAGCTGTTAAAGTTTTTTTTCTCAGCTTCATTATGCAGATACTAAGGTTATAGAATCTATCTTAGCATACTACAGAGTTTCCAAATCATCAAATATACAGAACCACTGCAAATTATAAACTAGCCATTTACATCAATTATGCAATGCAAGTGGCTTAAAATGAATTCCACCTAATTGGCTGAACCCAGCAGTTGTTCACAAATCACACTAAAACAGAAAACACAACCTAAAAGTCAACAAAGACCTAAATATACGATATTTACTTGACATTACAAACACAGCCAACGAATTATACCAAACAATACCCTGACAAAGACATAAAAATAGCACTGGTTACCTTGTTTTAATGCCCTTACCAGAGTAATGAAGTGCCCGGGTTGCCTTCGCCGTTGGGAATCCCATTTCCTCAAGCTCCGCAAGCAGCTTTGGGTCAACTTCTGGAACAACCATTTCTAACGAAAAAACAAACAATCAGGAAACGGTGTTATAAAATATTCAAATATTCACCTACAACGATAAAAATCCACCAAAACTGACACCAACGCATTACATACAAGTAAAGCTCTCTTCTGTGTGGCATTCAAACTCAATCTAAAGACTTGAATGGTAGTTTCTACACCATTACAGTGTGATTTGTTGTTTCTACTTTCTCACCGTTTCACTTTTTGTCTTTTGAATTATTTCATGCATTGTGGAAATTTTACTCCCCTTAAGTTAAGCCTGTAAAGAACAAAAAATCTTCTATCAGTGCACTCTCGTTAATCAAAACCATGCTTTGACCAATTAGGCTTTCGAAAAGCTTGCAATGGCTAGGAATTTATCTATTCATCCAACTTAATGCTTACAGGTGTCAACTCCACTGAACTTCCCCTTATTCAGTCTAGACTTACTCCAAAAAATTCTACCAAGAAGGGGACAAAATTTAGTGACATTCCAAGAATTGGGCTGACGAATTTTAAACATTCAACCTAGCTTCCTCTATATATTCTGGAAACCAAAAAAAGTTGAAATCAGACACCTGTATTCATCCTTCCATTGAAGAAATTAAAAGCTTAGCACTTGCGTATGAAAAAACGTGGTCCAAATGAACCGAACCAAGCCAAATACCAAAATGTTCAGGCTCGGCTCAGCCCATGTACTTCGATTGTTCAAGCTCAAGTTTGGCTCGGCTCAACTCGTGCGAGTTATAATCTCACTTGCTAAGCCACAGCCACAAATGATAGGATGCAGAAGTGAAAGTTGAATTCCTCTTTTATAGAGTGACCCATGCGTCCTTGGTTCCCTTTTTTTTTTATTTGGGTTCATGGCAACTGGAAATGAGGACCGCGTGGTTCAATACTAAGAAAGGATCTGGCATAGTCTTGTTAGGTGAACTAAAGTGGAAAGTAGGACTGAAGTGGAACATTGGATTGAAGTGGATTGTTTGGCCTATTCTTGGATGAGGATATCCAAAGTTAATAAAACAATTAACTCTCACTAGCTCTTGTTAATAGCATGTCCGAGCTCAAGGATTCTTTAATTTTCCAGATGGTTTGATGTATATGCATTATCAATCCGAGAGAATTGATTTTTTCACATTGGGTACATTGGTTAATGTACATTTTACTAAATTATATATTTGCAAATGGGTTCAACTTTTTCACGAGCCTAATAGGTTGAACAATGCATTGTCAAGGCTCAGCTCATTTAGTATACGAGCTCTAAAATTGGGCTCGAGTTTGGTTCGTTTATAAATGAACGAACTTGAAAGAGCCCCAATATAAAGCCAATCCTGAGAGATCGGTTCATTCCCAGCCCTAAATATTTAAGATCCAATTTCAGTCAAACCTATCAAAGATTCATTTTTTCAATATATTTCATTAGTATGACTGATAATCCATGAGTCAGAATCCAATGACATTTCACTCTCCGGACTGAAAATCTAAAAAAAAAACTCATCCCAAATTTAGCTACCAAATTATGACGACGAGGAAGATTCAATGTCAACTCAACATCCTATCTTCCACCTAAAAGAAAAGTATACCGTTCAAGCATGTCACATATATACATAACAAAATTCAACTTAGAAATAAAAAACAACAAACAAATTAGCACATTGTCAACTGTATCACAAAACCCATAATCATAAATAATTATACCTTCTTTTTGGCCACTACCACTTCCCTCAGCAGCCTCTTCCATATCCACATCGTCGCCCTTCGGAGTTTTTGATACTTCCAAGGTTATAGGCTTCACCGCCTCGGCCGTCTTGTCCATGAACTCAGTATGCCCAGTCCTTTTCGTATGCAAATCACTCTCCTACAAAAACCCAAACCACGTTACCAATCAAAAACAAAACCCAACAAATTTCAGAGCCCATGTCACCTCACGAATCAATAACACGCATAAACATCCAAAAATCAATCATAATTTACGGTATAACACAAAATATATAGATTCATAAAGGAATAGATGGGATTGAATTGGTACGATTTTGGAGCGGCACGGTTTGCTACAAGAAACGCAAACGAGGTTGAGAACGGCCTCAGTGGACTCCATGAAGTTGATGTGGGTGGTGAGATCGGCGTGTTCTTGTGCTTCTTCTACAGACTTCAACAACGTTCCACAGTCCCCACACTTCAGAGATACACCCGCCATTGTATTTTATCGATGATGCACTCTCTATTGTGTGTGTGTGAGAGAGAGAGACAGTCAGACAGATGTTTCTCCGCAGTGTTGTGTTATGGGTTTGTGAAGGAGACTCTGATGGGGGTGGGGAATTGGGAGGAGCTTGAGATTCGGTGGCTTGTCGCAGAGGAAAGAAATATACGGAAAAAAGGGGCGTGTTAACATACGGTTTGGAATACACAGTTCTTTCGAGTTAATCATTGGATGAAATTTGTTATTTGGAAATAATAAGGTATTAAAATATTTCCTGGGTTTTTTTTTTTCTCTTTTTTTTTTTTTGTGATTTGGAGATATGAAAAAATGATAAATTTATGCAAAAATATCACGCTACGACCATCTCTCACATCAATAATACTATTTATATCCAATTTAAAAACTTAATTTAAGAAATTTAATTTTATGATGTACCACTTCTCTTCTAACTTATCGGATTGGGTCATCTAAACCAATAAGATATTTGTTTAGGGTTCTATGAAATAACAAAATGGAAAGTGAATATCAATTGTATATTGTTTTAGTGTACTTTTCAATATACATAGAAAGGTGTATTTATATTATAAGAGAATAAAAAAGTATCATAGTCTAACTTATGTGGGACAAAGATAAACATATATACATTAACATCTTCCCTCAAACTTAAGGTGATATCAATGATGTCAACTGGAGTTTATAAACTAGATCACAGTGACGATTAGGGGATGACCATTTATGAAGACATCAGCCAACTAACCAATCGAAGCAACCAAAAAAAGATGAAGAGTACCCACTTGTAGGTGATGACACACAAAATGACAATCAATTTATGTGTATTTTGTGCGCTCATGAAATACATCGTTGCGAACAATCTGAATAGAATTACGATTGTCACAATAAAGAGGAGTATTAGACAGGTGTAAACATTCATATCTCGTAGAAGCCAACGAAGCCAAAAGAGCTTGGAAAGAATATCAGCAAGTGCTTGGTACTCAACCTCAGTACTAGAGCAAGCAACAACTATCCAGTTCTTACTCTGACAAGATATAATAGAGTCACCCAAAAGAAAAAGAAAGTCAGTGATAGACCGTGGGTCAGTAGGATCACCTGCCCAATCAACATCCAGAGTAAACCTGCAACGTCAAGGATGAGTGAGAGCAAAAATGAAGCCCGTGGAATAAGGTGTCCTTCACGTAGCGTAAGCTGCGAATTACAGTTGTAAAGTGAATAGAACAGGGAACAGTCATAAACTGGCTAACGAGTTACACAGCATAGACAATATCTGTCCTAGTAACGATACACAAAATTGTCTTTGCGCAAGACCAACAGTAAAGTATACGTAACGGTGTAATTAATGAACAATAATCAGGCAATCAATAGCAGATCAATGACAAAGTAGTGAATATGGAACAAACACAAAGATTTATAGTGGTTCGATCCAGATGACCTACGTCTACTCTCGAAAACGGCAGCGATGGCATGTGGTATTTTATTGATAAATAGTGGTACTCTGGAGAGTTACAGTATTTTGAGGGAAAGAGAGAGTGTGTGATGAGTGTAGGGGATGTGTATAGGTTTCAGAGGCGTGCCCTCAATGTTGAGAGGACTTACATTATATAGTTAAGATAAGGCGGTGAGGGTGAGGGAGAAGACTTCTACTACTTTGGTAAGTGTAGTTATGGTAGAAGATCTTCGCGCCTATCCCGATGTTTTCTCCCTCGTGCTCCTATTATTTCAGAGGAGGACTCTCAACTAGATTAGACTTGATCCTCGTCTTAAGCTCGGACTTGTCTTGAGTTGGTGTGGCTTGGACTTGGATTTGCATAGGAGTGAAGAGGTCGTAGGAGAAGACTAGGGGCAGCCTTGGGCGGCATCGGGCTTGGGTGACTCCTAAGTGACACCCTATTGACTCTCATTTGGGCGTTGGTCTTTGGCTTGGTCTCCACTTGACTCCGTAATGATTTACTACCATCTTTAGTGACTCCTTGTTGATTTACGAACGTCCCCCATGACTTGAGCTCTTGGGTTGATCCAGCTCCGATTGGACTTTTTTTTGCGCTTTCTTGGTTTATTTAGATTGGGTTTGACCCAATAAAATATGGGCTCATCATTTGCCCCCCATGCCAGAGTCTATGACCTTTTGTAAGAGGAAGGGGTCATGGACATGTGCTTCGTCTTCGTTTTGAGTGAGTATAAATTTTCTTGCTTCACACGGTACTCTTTCATCTTCGGAGACTTGCTGAATTTTTCAGTATCAAATATATATTTTTTTTTTGATCAAATGGTGGTCCTTTATCCAAAGTATCATAATAAGAACATCTTTTTTGAACAAAATCTGGTGGTCTCCCTTGGGCGTGCTAGCCCCCCTTTTTTTTTCTTTTTACTTTTTTCTTCTTCATTTGGCTTGGGCACCGCCTCGCTTGTCCCTTTTTTTTTTTCTTTCTTTCTTGGTTGCTTGGGCGTCGCCTCTTTTTTTTTGTCTTCTTGGCTTGCTGGGCGCCGCCTCTATTGTCCCTCTTTTTTTTCTTCTTCTTTCTTTCTTCCCTTTGGTCTGGACACTACCTGCTCCTCCTCCTCTCTTTTTTTCTTCTCCTTTCTTTCTTAGCCTCGGACACCGCCTCCCTTCTCCCTCTTTCTTTCTTTCTTTTTTTTTTCTTTGCCCGCCGCCTACTGGGCGTTGGCCTCCTTTCCTCTTTTTTTTTTCTTCTCCTTGGTTGTTTGGGCGACGCCTCTTGGGCACTGGCCATTCTCCACTCTTTTTTCCCCTCATTTCTTTCTTAGCCTTGGGCCTCGCCTACTGGGCGTTGGCCCCCTTTTCCCAATTTTTATTTTTTCTACCTTTTCTTGGCCTGGGCGCTGCTGGTTGTCCTCATCAAGGGCGCCGGTTAGGTGGGCGCTAGGTATGGGCGAGGGCACCACTGGCAAGGGTGCGAGGGCGCCAGGTTGGCATGGGCACTGGCCTTGGCGAGCTGTCTGGGCATCTAGGCAAGGCTGACAAGGATTCCTGGGCGACGCCTCCTTAGGCGTTGACGAGGAGTCATTGGTAGTGTGGGCGATGCCCTGTCACGTGTTGACGACTTGCGTCTTGCACTAGGCGGGCGTAAAGGTGAGATGAGAGACTGGGTGAGATGGAAGGACCCATCCCTATGGGCGACGCCAGCGTCTTGCTTAGCGGCGCCTTCTTTGCTGTGGACCCCTGTCTAACATCAAATGTAGGGGGAGACTTGATGGGCGGCGCCAGCTTGACAGACGAGGCAGGAGCATTACAGGCGACTTTGGATGACACCAAGAGGTTGGCAGGGCACCTTGGGTAACGCCAGAGGCTGGATAGGCGCCTTGGGGGATGCTAGGAGGCATTGGATGCTGCTGAGTTTGGGTAACGTCTTGAGTCTTGCTTTGTGTGGCGCCTCTCCGGTGCTTGGTCATTAATTGACTTTGTCTCTAATTACACGCTCCCTCTTGATACGGCGATGGTGGAAATCTCTGGGCTTTTAGGGTGATGTCTCCCTCTCTTCTCAAGAAGGTGAGGTTTGATGCCCTCAGTACTTCCCTGCCGAGGTCTGATAGCTAGGTTGCTTGCTGGGAGATAGAACCCGGTGGTGCCCCCACTCCTTCTCTAATTGTCACTCATGTGTGTATCAGAGCTAGCTGTTGTACTATTGTAGGAGTTGGGACTCCATTGCAGACACATTGAGTTTCAAGGGTGTACCTGACAAAAATAATATTATCCCAACATTAAAATATCATAATTACCTGGAGAGATAGACATGTTATTTGCATGAGAGAGACGTCAGAGTTGTGGACGTCCCGAGAGAGGATAGCTTGAGCTGAGGCCGAGCTACGTATAGTCTCGGGAGATGGCTGCCGTGGCAGAGGCTTACTAGGTGACTTATGCGAGAGCAGAGTCATAGGTCGAGCTACGTATAGTCTCGGGAGATAACTATCGTGACAAATGTTTACTAGGTGACTTGTGCGAGAGCAGAGTCATAGACTGAGCTACGTATAGTCTCGAAAAATGGATGTCGTAGCAAAGACTTACTAGATAACTTGCTCGAGAGCATAGTCAGATGATTGCCGCAGTAGATCCTTTACTTTGGTATGTCCCGTACTCCTTCTCTAGCTTTGTACCTAACTTTATATGTATACTTTACTTTTGGGTGCCTACAAGTGGTTGCTGCTTTGCCCTGCATGTTTACAGGTACGCTGAAGATCAAGGAGGTACTTGATGGCCAGACAGTGGAGAAGCGAGCACGTGAGGCTGTTAAAGAGCAGTTAAAGCTCGGGTGACAGACACGAGAGGATGCCACGGAGCTGGTAGGGCTCAGACATCAGACATGAGTAAATGCAGCGGAGCAAGTAGGGCTCGGACAGCACGCACTAGAGGATGTCGCGGAGCAGTAGGGCTCAGGTGGCAGGCATAGGAGGATGCCATGAAGCAATAGGGTTTTGGCGACATACACAAGAGAATGCCGCGGAGCAGTAGGCAGAGCTACGTATAGCTCAGAAGAAGGCCGCCATGGCGGAGACTCGTTCCATTGAGATGGAGATGAGGAGGTTGTTGAGGAGCTGAACGCTTCAGGGTCATTTCATTGAGTTGAAGATGAGGAGGGTGCTGAGGAGCTGGGCGCCTGAGGCTCATTCCATTGAGATAGAGATGAGGATGACTCTCTTATTCCATTGAAATAGAGGTGATGAGGGCGCCTGGTGAGACCCATCATCTAGGCGGCATCGAAGGAGGCGCCAAGGTGGAGAGGTCGAGGTCGTTATGGAGGTGCCCAAGGTGGAGAGAATGAGACCCCCTGTCTGAGCGACATTATTGGGGCTCCAAAGGTGGAGAAGGCGAGGTCGACATAAGGGTGTCCAAAGTGGAGATGGTGAGACCTCTATTCTGGGCGACATCACGGGGGACGCCCAAGATGGAAAGGGTGAAACCCCTAGACTGGGCGCCTTTTGACTTTTTGTTTACCTTATTGTTGTAATGTCGTAGGCTGTTTGAGATAAAATCAAGATAATTAATAATCTTGCAAAATTTTATTTCATAAAATAATCAACTAAAACAGTAAAAGATAGATAAAATCCTCAAGTGTTCGGTGTCCCATAGGTGGACGAAGGTTTTTCTGGCGGAGTCCGAGTCAACTCCTCCTCCTGGCACTCAAGATATCGTCTAGATTTCTCCGAGGGATTGTTGGTATTCTCTATCATCCTGGTCCCGACCAGGTGGCAAGACTTGTCCTCTGTCAGCAACGTATTGCCTCAACTAGCCACGTTATATGAGCTCCTCGATATGCCTCTTGAGCTCATAGCAGTCATTAGTGTCATGGCCATGGTCACGGTGGAAGCGACAGTACCTGCTATGATTTCTGCGGTTTGGGGTGGACTTCATTTTTTCAGGGCAACGGAGCGTGGGGTCATCCTGTATCTGAAATAGGATGTGCTCCACCGAGGTGTTAAGTGCCGTGAAAGGTTGTCGGTCTCTTAAAGGGTACGGACCGAGACGGTCCTTGATAGAAGCTCTTTTTGGTTCTCTTTCTTTTGTTTTCTGCCTCCCACTTGTCTTCACGGGTGTCTTTCCTCTTCTCCTCTCCTTGGGATGACTCACCTCGACGGGCCTTGGTGACGTCCTCACCATTCATGTACTTCTGTGCCCTTGACAGGAGCTCGGGCATGCTGGAGGATGGTTTCTTGATGACAAAGAACATGAAACTAAATGTGCGAAGGCCGGCAATGAAGGCGATCAGGGCTATTTTGTCATATGGCTCCTTAATCTGGAGGACCTCCTTATTGAAACGGGTGAGATAGTCTTTGAGGCTTTCATCCCTATCTTATTTGATGGTGAGCAGATGGGTCACTGGTCTCTGATGTCGGTGTCCCCCGATGAAGTGGGAGACGAAATACCTGCTAGGCTCTGCAAAAGAATGAATGGAGAAGGGTCTGATCTTGGAGAACCAGTAGCGGGCAGACCCCTTCAAGGTGGTAGGGAAGACTCTACACATAATATCCTCAGGGCACGTTGTGGAGTTACATGAGAGATTTGTATGTGTTAAGATGGTCGAGGGGGTCTCTGGTGCTGTTGAAGATCTCGATGGTAGACATCTTAAATTTCGAGGGCAAGGGATAATTGACAATATCAGCAATGAAAGGAGTATCAGTGCGCCTTATCAGGTAGTCTACCGTCTCAGGCGCCTATGTCTTGATGGCATTGAGGGCATCACCAAGTTGATTTTGCACCTCTATGATTTTTTCATCACATTTGTTGGGGGTATCCTCTGTTAGGTGGTTGCAGTGGCTTTCATGACCGGTATACTGACTCTCTCCCTCGTCCTCCTGCGCATGTACATGAGGAGGGGGAACATGTGGACTCCTTGTGCATTGAGGAGAGACTGGGCGAGGTGCGCCCTGGTGAGACCTTGGGCCATTCTGGTAGGGACCCCCATGGTGAGGGGTTGTCTGATGCCTAGAAAGGATAAGTTGTGGCTCCTCTTATGTTGGAGGGAGTGAGGCTCCTCCCATAAAGACGACAGGTTGAGGGGTGACCCCTCGTTGGCTGGTTCTACTTTACCAGCGACTGCATGGTCTGTAAAAGTTGTTGTCCTACGACGGGGGTCGCCGTAGCAGACGGCTCTGAAGGTGCGAGGGGAGGTGGAGCCTCCTCCCGGTGTGCTGGGTTGTCGTCTCCCGGCTATTGAGTCATTGACCTGGTCGTGATTGCCATAGATTGCAAGAGGGTTGAAAGGTAGTAGAAACTCAGTCATTCCCACAGACGACGCCAAATTGATGTTGTACAAAATTGTCTTTACGCAAGACCAACAATCAAGTATATGTAACAGTGTAATTAATGAACAATAATCAGACAATCAATAGCAGATCAATGACAAAGTAGTAAATATAGAACAAACACAAAGATTTATAGTGGTTCGGTCCGGGTGACCTACGTCTACTTTCAAAAATGGCAATGGTGGCCTGTGGTATTTTATTGATAAAATGGTGGTACTCTGGAAAGTTACAGTGTTTTGAGAGAGAGAGAGTGTGTGATGAGTGTAGGCGATGTGTACAGGTTTCAGAGGCGTGCCCTCAATGTTGAGAGAACTTACATTATATAGTTAAGATAAGGCGGTGAGAGTGAGGGTGAGGGAGAAGACTTCTACTACTTTGGTAAGTGTAATTATGGTGGGAGATCTCCGCGCCTATCCCGATATTTTTTTCCTCGTGCTCCTATTCTTCAGAGGAAGACTCTCAACTGAATTGGACTTGATCCTCGTCTTGAGCTCAGACTTGTCTTGAGTTGGTGTGGCTTGAACTTGGATTTGCATAGGAGTGAAGAGGCCGTATAAGAGGACTAGGGGCAACCTTGAGCGGCGCAGGACTTGGGTGACTCCTAGGCGACGCCCTCTTGGCTCTCATTTGGGCGTTGGCATTTGGCTTGGGCTCCATTTGACTCCGTAATGATTTACGACCATCTCTAGTGACTCCTTGTTGATTTACGAACGTCTCCCATGACTTGAGCTCCTGGGTTGATCCAGCTCCGATTGGACTTTTCTTTGGGCTTTCTTGATTTATTTAGATTGAATTTGGCCCAATAAAATCTGGGCTCATCAACATCAACCTTAAAAAAAATAAAAGCATAAGAAGAAAAAGAGAATCAAATTAAGTTCACCATAATTTTAAAACTAACATTATGAAAACAAATATTTTTTTTTTGTCTGATTGCATCTATCCATATTTATAGATGATTTCAATTGAGACAGAGAATACTTATGGAACATTTCGACTATAAATGTGTAATTTCTTATTTTTGACTTTCAAATTATAATATAATCACTTCTGAAACTTTTCAGTTATTGTTCAACATTTCATTATTTTCTTAACTTTTCATTGTCCTATTGTTGGTTGAATTTTTATTTCTGGATTTGACATTACTAGGCTAGCTACATAGGTAGAGAGTGAAGATAGACAGAGATGTTGAGATGGGACAAGTAATTTTATATATCGCTGATCTAGGATCAAAACATACATCATTAAGAGGTTAGACTCCCCTCAAATGTTAGATTACTCAATGGTCATTTGATTATATTTGAATTGTTCAAATTTGTTTATATCAATATATTTATTTTATTTTGACTAAAATTAGATTTTTTAACGTAATACGATTTAACCATTCAAAAATAATTGATAGGCAAAAAAATGGCTTCCAAAAATAAAAAATGATAATGTATATTTGATTTAGCAAAATACACCCTTTGCCACCCACCCAACGCGGTCACCTTATATTTCCAACATTTTCATTGCCACCACCACTGTACACTAGAAATATCCCCACCTCCCACCCCAGTCACCATCATTCTTATCATTTGTGATCGGGCCAGACCTATCAAAAATTTTGTAGAAAGATAACTCGGCCACTCTTCACAACTATCACCTACACCACTCAGCTACCACTATCACTTAGCACCATTGTATGTCTGATTGATCACCACCCCCACTATCACTATCTAGCATAACCACCTATTAATGTCATCACTGCCAACCGCTTGTGCCATTACCATTCACTATCAACAAAATACTTTTTGAATTTCATAAGTTATATTAGAAATTCCATCTATGTTACTTCTTTTGAATTTTCAACATAAAACATTGTTTAAGGAAATAATAAGAATAATAGGTTATTTATCACACCACTTGCAACAATGTTTCTCTTTGGGAGTTTGAATAATATTTGAAACCACTCTCGAACCATCATATGGATTCTGACCTAACTGCCCATGATATGGAAGGGAAAAAAATCAATTCTATGCGCATACGTGAAAACTCTATCAATAGAAACATTCTAACATATCCTATTTTGATTTAGATATGAACGATTCCCTTGTATGAGAACTGCTATTTTCAAAGAAATGAGTCAAAGACGACATATGTGACAAATAGGTAAACTTACAAATAAAGAGGCTTTTGAGAATTTTGATATGTCTTTGGATTCATCAATGCCTTTGTCATGTTCTATACCCTCCACAATGAGCTATTTCACCTGTACACGACATATGGTATACTTTGATGGTGGGCTACAACCATTCGTTAAACGATCATGTTAGCCACATCTGGACCTTAAGAATTTAAGGAATAATTGACTCTATGTAAAAAATGAGAAATGTTCATTTGGACAGATGGAGATGAAAGTCCTATTCATAGGACAATGGACAAACAAGTATTCTATCCTAATTATTTTACCCAAAAAAGAAAAATCATTTCCATTTAAAAAAAAAATCTAAAAAAATTACTAAATGCCACTTTTTTTTTTAAAACTAAAATACCATTTTAAGAATTAAAAAACAAACAAATAAAACCTTTTTTAACCAAGAAAGTCGAGTGGAGGGCTTGTGGGTTGGTTGCTTTGGTTGAAATTGAGAGAATCAGTCACGGTCACCCCAATTCACCTGTCATTCCAAAAAAGAAAGATTCAACAACCCTTCTTTCATCTTCTTCATCCACTCCCAAACTCTGTCGAAGAAAAACAAAACGACCATCAAACCCCTTTCAAATCTGTACTCTCGGTGTATATCTCAATCTCTATGTTCTCTTGAATAATGGCACCCCTATCAAAACCCTAATTCCTGAATTTTCACAGGACGATGGTGAGGCGGCCCCATGATAATCCACTATTGAATTCTCCACAAAGAATAAAAAATTCAAACTTTTCAATCTCTTATGGAACAAAAATCGCAGAGTCCCTCAACATTAGCGTCGGAGAAAGTGAAGGTAATACAATGGGAAGATTTCGAGCAAGAGTTGGCGCGTCTTTGGAGTCTTTCGTCCGCCCTCAATGAGGCTAAGCAGAAGAAACTGTTGCTTCAGCAGAAATTGGAGGACCTCATACAGGTAGGGTTTGCAATTGGATTCCGTCCAGTCCAATTTTGGGTTTTTTTTCTGGGGGGGTATTTTTTGGTCGATAAGAAAGTGGAGAAAAGGTTGGAGAAAGCATCGTGAAGAATCACATGTTTTTTGTTTTTTGGAATGACTAAATATTTGCTGGGTTTAGGTCATATTTTTGTAGCCGAGGAAGTGCATGAAAGTTGAACAAAGATTTTAAAGAATCACATGGTTTATGTTCTTATCTTTTTATATATTCGAATATTTGCATAATTGGAGTACAATTTCCGGGTTTATATGTTATCTTTGGTCGCTGAGAGACGTGGGAAGATGAAAGGAAATGAAACTGAAAATGGACTAAAACAAATCTTGAAGAATCACAAAGTTTTTGCTCTTGGTGTTGGAGCCGGACCTTAAAGTGAATATATCTAAGAGTGCAATTGTTGGAATCAATATGCAACATGATAAATTGGCTAGTGTGGTCAATGGTTTAGGTTGCTCCATGTCGGAGTGGCCTTTAAAGTACTTGTGTTCTCCTTTAGGGGGAAATTCAAAAGCCCTTACTTTTTGGGAGCTAACAATTACTAAGATTGGCAAAGACTTGATGTGTGGAAACAAAACTTATTTGTCAGGGGAGGGTGTAGAATTGCCTTGATTAATTCAGTGCTTGGAAGCATTTCCATTTATTACACGTTTTTGTTTAGGATGCCCTTTGAAGTTTTAAGGATGATTGAAAAGATGATGAGAGATTTGCTATGGGAAGGTAAGGGTGAAGGCAAAAAACATTACTTAGTTTGGGATGTGGTTTCTCAACTTGCCGCTGCATGAGTGGTAGCTCACGCTCAAAACTCCTCCGACATGGGTCCTAGTTGTCGTGCTGCAGTCCCTTTCCTGTCTTCAATGGAGGGAGGTCTTGCATTGGGTTACCTAAAAGCTAGAAGTATCTCTTTACTTAGTAAATGACTTTGGAGATTTTCCCTTGAGGATAATAGTCTATGCCATTGAGTGATCAAGAACAAATGTGACATTCAAGATTCGATTTTGGGAAGGTGTTTAGAAGGTGAGTGATGTAGGACATAAATGAAAGAAATAAGAGAATAGAAAAGAAGAAGAAGAGATATCAAATCCTCGCAAGAATTAGGTCAAGAAACCACAAAATTCTCCACAAGGAAACCATTTTTATTATTATCACACTCTAATCTAAATAATGGGGATTATATCTATTTATAGTTAAGTTTCCTATCAAAATAAAAAATACTTTCCTAATAAAATTGTAAAAGAGTTTCATAATCAAACTCTTAAATTCCTATCTTACTAAAACTCTATAATAATTCTCTAGTAAAATTCTCAATAATACTCTTATTCAAACAAGTACTCCTAAATTAGATAACAATAGTAAAACCAATTTTAATAAACTACCAATTATACTTCCTTTTGGACCAAATATTCCTAGTCTTTTGCCTAAGCTTCCAAAGTTTGATTGTATTGGTCCGACCAACCAATGATTGTGCCATTAGAATGTCACTTTTGCCTCCTTGTTTCCTTGCTTATATTGGTTATCTAGATCTCATGATTCGTCCATTGCTAGTATGGTCTATTTGTCTCTTCGTGACTAATTGGAAATTCAATTTCTTTAGAAATTTGAATGATAGGGAAGTGGTTGAGATATCTTCTCTTTTTGGTATTCCTGAATTTTGCTTTGAGACTTTTTTCGTTGGAGAAAAGAAGATGGAGCATTTCTTCATCGGTGAGTATTCATGCAAATCATTATTTGAATCCTTGATTGGTGAACCATCTCTTCTATTATTTGAACTTTCATCTTTGGTTTGGAAGACTGAGGTACCGTTGAAGGTACAAGTTTTGCATAGTCGATTGCTCATAGAAAACTTAATCCTAATGAAATGTTCTGAAAAAGAAGGCTGTCGCATTATCTTCAACCACAATGGTGCACCCTTTGTAAGAATGAAGCAGAGAACTTGGATCATTTGTTTTGTCATTGTACCTTTGTCTTTAAGATGTGGAATAGAATCTTGGGTATTAGTGGGACTCCTTGGGTGATCCTAATAATTTTGATGGCTTTGGTTTTTGTTTTGAAGCCAAGGCTCTTTGGAGAAGTGTAGTGTTGGCTTTATTTTTGCATGCATCGCTTTGGGTTTAATGAATGCCGAAGGATTTCGGAGGGATTCCAATATTTTTGATTAAATACCAAATTTTTTTTTTTTTGGGGGGGGGTGTATGAATAGTGATGCCACATTATTTTAACATTTTGTTTTGGGCTTGTTTAGACTCGTCTTTTTAATCCTATTTTCTTTGATAATATTCTCACTTTCTATCCAAAAAAAAAAAAAAGTATTGAAGAATGACATGGTTCATGTTATGGTATAAAAAAGATAACGTTTGCTTAATTTGGGACCAATTTTGGATTTTATGCTCTATTTGGTTACTGAGGAAGTGGAGGAAAATAGTTGAACTGAAAAAATGAGCCGAAGAAAAAGAAATTAGCTTATTGAATTACATGGAGACTTATAGTCGTTTTTTAAACATTTATGTAATGTGATGCCAGTTGTGGATTTTATTCTCGGTGTGATAGGCAAGGAAGTGAAGGAAACAGGAATGAAATGAAAGAGCAGATTCTTTGATTACATGGTTATGTTCTTATTTTTTTTGGTAGGACACGTTCTTATTGTTTCAGTGTTTCTATAATGTCCTTTTTGGTTGCTTAGGTTGGGAGAATGAAAGAAAATGACCTGAAATGGAAGACAAGAGTCTTCAATCATTACTTTATGTTCTCTTGTTTGAGACAGTTTAACATTTATCCAATTCTAACACGAGTTAAGTTTTTGAATGTTCGGCGTGATTGCTAAGAGATCAAAGAAAAACAAAGGGAATTTGATTGACATTTGTGGTTTTACTCTTTCAGTTTTCAATACTCTTTAAATGCTAAAGGCTAATCATACTCAGTTCCTCTGATATCAGTAATGTAAATCTCCCAGATCCCCTTGGGCATGAATAATAACAACATCACCTCTTGTTAGTCATAATTGGCTTTCGAAAGTAACAAAAGTTGTAAAAGGCCAATTTACCCTTGGTACATGTATCTTTTTTTTTTTCGGGAAGGTACCTTGGTACATATATCTAGTAATAAGACATCAAAACCGGATCCAATACTCAATCCAAGATCTGAGTTAGACCTGCTTTTTCTTTTCCCCTTCTCACTTGGCACAATGCACACCACTATCACCTCCTGCATTTGCCACTGCCTCAACAGCACCCAAGCCATAACCACCCAAATCCACCACCAGCACAGAAATCCGCACCCCAATTGGTAACAATAGCCAACACCAATCACTGGATAAATGAACCGAACCCATTTCTTATTCTTTCATTCTCACGGGACCACTACACCACCATTGGCACTACCCCCATCTGCCATCACCACCACACACCACACCAACCATGCATCCACCACTCAAATCCACCAATGCCAATTGTCAACAACCATTACCACATCAAACCCTCCAACTACCATCTCCTCCGTTGTGCTGCAATTACCACACACCCAGACATATACCACTGCTGTACACAGATCCAAATTCAAATTGTTGATATTGTCGATTTCAGCACTGTATGTCTTCAATTTTATGACTATATAAATATGTGTGCATAAATATGGCCACACATGTAATTATAGAGGTTTTAAAGTGGCCATACAAGTTGGATGACAGCCACACGTGTCTAATATGGCCCAAATTCAAACGCAAATTCCTTTTTTATGGTTGGTTATTTCTTCTAAGACAAACTGTTCAACCAATATGGACAATTAAGTCTACAACCATTTGAGCTTATTATTTGTGTATTTTATTTCTCATTTGATGATAGATGGAGAGCATAAGTTTCAGTTTTCCTTTTAATGGGTTTTCCAACTTCTGGACAATGAAAAAAAGTTTACTTGATCAAGGAACCTACGGAGTTTGTTCCATTGCCTGTATGGTCTCTGTTTTTTCTTTGTGCCTTTTTGAATTTCATTTGCTTTAATTGATTAGCCCGCGAATTAGCGGGCTGGTGCTTGGTGGGCAGGTAGAGGCAGAGTCGTTAAGTCGGTCGAATGAGCTTGAAGAGATGCGAGAAAAATTGGAGTCCCGAAAATTGCTTATGGGAAACATGTCAATGCATTCGAAGGTTGCAGAAGAGACAGTTAAAAAGCAAGAGGAGCAACTTGGCAATGAAATTAAATCCCTGTTGGTTGCTGGGACTGCTCTTTCTATAGCTACTAAGCACTTGCAGGTAATCGAGATACCTTTTTGTCAAATCGATGCGCTTTTTTCTTTTTAATTTTCACTGTACTTGATAAAATCACAAGAAAGCACATAGCGGTTCTTGTTACTCCTATCTGTTATTGTATCCCATTATAATATATAATATGATGGAGACAATGTTGTCTCTAAGAGGGATGCATTCTAAGTGGCAACTATATCTTGACCAAAAAAAAAGTGACAACTGTATCAAAACCTTAGGGCAAGCCCTTTTTCATCTTATTTTGCAGATCTTGTTAGCTGAATGCATTGTTTGGTAAATTTTGGTTGTGAATGAAGGGAGTAACAATGTGCATTCTTTAGTGTCAGATACTTTTAATTGGCTTTGTGCCTGCATTTGTTACACTGGTTATGTGTGTGAATGACCTTTTTTTTGTGTTTTTTTTTTGGGGGGGGGTTGAGTTTGGAGAACCTTTTAATTGATCATCATCTACACTCTTTTTCTTACATCAATATAGCATTAGTCTTGTTATACATCATAACTTGCACATATGTATAGTTCATCCATTGCAGGAAAATATAATTTTGAGATACGAAATAAAGAATTGCAAGAAATTTATTTATACGATTACGAAGCATACTTCTGTTTAGAAAAATATAAACGCATGCTTTTTTACTTTGTGTGCCTGTCCATTTCATGCTGATGTTGTTCTCCCAACCTTTAGTTTATAGATTTTGTAAAGCACGCAACATTGATAGTAGATGATACAGTTCTTATAAATGAGAAATATATAGGGATATCACCGATGGACAAAAATGTGTCATGTTTTAGTGCGTATCTTTTATACAACTGATCCCAAGTCTGGATAAAGGAGGATGGTTAGGTAGCTGGCATAAAACTGTCGGACTTAATATGCCCATAAATCCTAGGAGGAACAAGAGTCGTATAACCGACTCCACGTTGTTGGGACAAAGGCTTTGTTGAGTTGAGTACAAATGTAGAAAGATAACAGATTGACTTCTAAATGAAATGCTGTTATACTTAGGTCCATCAAAGCATTCCCCTTGATCTCTAATGATCTAAATCCTGTTGCTGTCAAGAAATTTTGAGGTGGAATTTTCAAAGTTTCTGTTTATAGTGAAACCAAGTGAATCATATGAAATCGAGGCAGATGTGCTTGTTTTTTATTGGTGAGAGATCGGGTTGGAGAAATTTTGCAATAAATCTTTTGTAGTTCCGTTGCTCAGCTACTTATCAAGTCATTAGAGCCATTAGTGCAGTGGCTTTATGAAAATAAGGGTCATAGGGAACCAGAACCAACTCCAAAATTGTCCCAATTTTGGTAAAGGGAACATATGATTCCACCAGTTTGAGGAGGGCTGTCACTCCGAAATGTTTTGATCTACAGGTATAACTGCTTTGACATACTTGAATTGGATGAGTATAGCCGGTTGTTTTTGTTGAACCAACAGGATGAATTTCTCCTCGTTGATTTTGACTGAAAATAGTGAGTTGCTGACTTTCCTCCACATCCTCGATGGTAAGTGATCTCACTAACTGGCTAAATCTTTCATGATCCTCAATGCTGGGGACTAAAATGGTACCATCTTCAACCGAGCTTGAGTTGCATAATATATTGTTTGCTACTTTTGCCAGCAATTGAGCCTTTCTTTTCTATTATATTAGACGAGGCTTCTGTGATAGTCATTTGAATATTTTTGTAACAGATTGCTTTATTTTTGTTGCACAAGTCATGCTTTTGCTGTGGTTGAATGGCTTTCAAGATAGTGAATGCTTGAGAAGTCACTATTCTTGACATACAGGCCACATAGTGAGTGTTTGAGAAGTCCCTGTTCTTGAGATACAGGCCACCACTCTTAATCCTGATATAGTGGATTGTGGTATACCGAATGTAACTTGTGATACTCATCAATTACCTCATTCATTGGATTAACCAAAATCATTAGTCTTTTGGATGCATGGAATACTGTTTGAATAGAGGTGCTGGATAAAGATTGGGATACCGGCTCAGTTTCCTGGTACTTCAATGATTTGTATGGTACACTGGAGTTTTTTAATTGATTCTTATGACATGATTGCTGAGAGTCGTTTGATTTCTTGTTAATATGACTTGTTGTCTAAACTATCAAAATAGAAAAGATGCTTCCCCCTATTGTGGAGAAATGATCTTTGGACTTGAGATGCTTATTGTTGATTTGGAGGATTGAAGTTAAGGATCAAGAATTTGCACCTTTAGTAATTTTGGATGAATTTATTCTTAAACTTAGGACTGTATGGTATAAATGTGATTCTTTTTGGCGTTATCTGCCTTTAAGGGTTTTCCATACATGTCTGAGAATTTTTGAGTCAGGATATTTTTATTATGTCACAAACTCTTGTCAGCTTGTATGCCATCTTGGGTTAGATTGGTCTCCCCTAGTTTTCAGAGTTTACAGCTTGTTTTTTTAGGTCATGTTCTCTTCAATGAAAGCTTCCACCTAAATTCCCATGAAATTTTAGTAAAGGCCATTGCCCTATTGATCTACTGCAAAAACCTAGTAGGATTTTCTTTGGGTGATGGAAAGCCTAGATTCTAGAAGCTAGGGAATGCTAATATCAGCTTTTTGATGGCCAATTATTGGTACCTAAAAAGACAGTTCTGAGACTTATGACAGAAGGGGAAGGTCAAAGGGTTGGGATGGGCCATGGAGATGATTATAGTTTGCGAAGGCTGTGGTATCATGTTGGATTGTGAGTGGAATGGAGATGTTTCCAAAATCAGTTAAGGAAGAGCCCTGATAAATGCATAATTAGGTACTCATTATCAATGTTAGTCCACCAACAGGTTTGTTGTTTGTAGGGTAGAACTGGTTGTGGACATGAATTAGGCATTATTTGCGTTGTGTGGCTGTGATCAAACTCAAATCCTAGCTCTACCTTCTTGAATCAGTTAGCTTTATTTATCCTAGTTGAAAAGCTAGTTGTTATTTGGCATATCCATCTCTACTCTAGTCACTAGTTTCAACGCCATTTCTTAATAGTTTCTCATATTTCTTTCCTGTTGAAGTGGTGTAAATTGTGTGATAGATCTTTAAGTACTTTTGTGATGCAGAAATATGATTATGCTTTTAATGCAGGAAGCAAATAGGTCGATTGCTGGAGAAAAAGGTTATCTTCATCTCAGGAACTTGCAGAAGTTGCTGAGAGTGAGGCAACAATATATGGTATCACAAGTTTCACTGTTATATCCTGTGAAGGTTGATCTTGGTCATGTACGTGAGCAAGAGCTTGAATCATTTACCAGTGCCATTAGATCAGGTAATATGCTTTATAATGAGAAGCTTGTGGTGATTTTTTTTGAGACTGATCTTATTTATTCTGTAGAGAGCTGAGACTTTACATGTACATTTGATATAATATTGGTATTTGTGGCTAAAAGCGGGGAAATAGTTCTTCAAGTCAGAAGTTATGAAAATATAAAATTTTGCTATCATGTCTTGAGGGTTCATCTTAAAGATATGATGCCACTTCCTCATGCTTTATTATTTTGGAAAAGCTATCACAAGGGTGTTCTCTTTAATTGTCCATGAGCTGCTATGTTGTATGCTGTCAGCCATAATTAAAACGATGCCGCTCAACTTGCATGGACACATTTGCAGGGTAGACCTATAAAATTAGAAGCTAATTAAATTGCATTTGGCTATATATGCCTCTGCAGAATTTGTGGATAGCCCAAGTGGGCATTGGGCACATCATCAATGTTTTCTTTTGTTTATTATTCTGTTTTTTATTTTCTACTGCTAATTTTGTTTTGGTTTTCCAAGGGTTTCATTTTTTTTCTTTTCTTTTTTATCTGGAATCTGGATTCTGGAATACGTTTATCCTTATTTTTCCTCCAACTTTAATACGAATGTGTTGCTTGGAACAGAGTGGTGCCTGATGTTTAAGGTCGTTAATTTTGTCTAAGCTAAATGTTTAGCAATATGATGCTGATGATCTGGACTTTCTCATCATTCATTGATTCGAATTTCGTACTTTTAGTTGGCACATTTCCCTTCTCCTTTGGACTTTTCCATGAAGTGGCTATTCCTGTGATTTTTTTTATAGCTGATTATTGTTTTTCCATGTCTGGAGTTCCAAAGGTTGTATATCGTGAAGAGATTCAGTTTTTGCAATACCTTGAATGGTTCATTTGCGAGAAATGCACCGCTATTTGATGGGGCAGAGTCTTAGGATAAGAACTTTCCCAAGGAAATCACTGATTTTTTTTCTCTTCCTGTATTGATGATCAATTTTGGATTTTCTTGTAGATGGTAATGGATCTGTTCCTTCTTTTGTCTCTATTGGCACATATACTTGTTTTATACTTTGTCTTTCATGGTGGATAAGTATTGTCTTCTTTCTTTCTTTGAAAATATCATCCATATGTAGTAGACTTTTTACTCGATGGTGGTGAAGAAATATTTCCTCTTAGCACATAGGAAACATTTGCCATGGGTGGGAGGGAAGAATTTTTTTTTTGGGGGGTGGTGGGGGAACTAAGACCCTTGTTTTCTTAAATCATATGCTCTTTTAACTTGAACAAATTAAATTTGGTTCTCGGTATTAGTAGTTCTCCATGTATGGATTGTATAAGTTCAACCAAAAACCACGTGGGGTGCACTGTCAAGTATATTCAGGAGAATCTGTCTACTCCAAAGTTTGAAACCAGACCCAACAGAGTTATTTCTTAATCATTGAACAAATGAATAGGCTTTCAATTTCTTATATATGAAGAATACCTAAAACTTGGCTTTGAAAATTTCAATTAGGCGCATTCTTTCCTGGAGTTTGATCAGTTAAATTAATAGAAAAAAGATTAAAGTTTTTCAAGCAAGCAACAAGAGTGGGGTTCTTAAACCTTTCGATGTATTTTACATGTATGTTGTCTTTTTGTTTCTTTATGCTATAGAGTTCACCAATTTGATTGCTAGGGCACGGTATATTCTATGGATATAGATAGATTTGAATAAGAAAGAAGGAGAAATAAAAGTACCAAACTACCAATGCCTATCAATACAAATTAGTCTTTCTTACGAATATTGTATGGAATAGAAAATCATTTTCTTTTTGGGAAAAAAAATCTTATATCGTCTTTTTCTTTTGTCTATTTCTAGTAATAATATTTAATGCAATTTTCACATATCTTTCACCTATTTACATTTATGTGAAAATATTGTTATCTAGAGAATAAATAGTAAAGAACAATTTGTTTTGAACAATCGATGTATTTTAGATCCAACTCTAATAATTATACTCAACTGTCATCCAAAAATATCAAAGCTATCTGTTCAAGACTTCAAGGAAAAAATCTAAGTGGAAGCATCGATGTCACTCAACATAAAGGACACTCTTGAGTTGTAAAAGATTTGATATATCAGAACTTAAAACCAAGAACATATTGAACCATAAAAACTGTATAGTCGTGAAATATTCTAGAAAAGGAATTGCGGAAACATTTGAGCCAGTAAGCTATGTTGGAAGGTGTAAACTAAAATCTGCTATCTATATGGATAAAATTTCTTGTTGAGTAATTGAACATGTTTAAGGTATGAATAACCATCCACACTAGAGGACAATAGTGCAGCATTTCAAGGGTCGGAAGGAGTTGTTTTTAGCCAAAAAAGGTTGCATGGATCATGCTTTGGAAAAGGTTAAATACTAATTTAGACTGAACAAGAAAAAATACATCTAAATCCTTTTTTGGAAATAGAAGTTAGTGAAAAGATTAGAAGGAAGAAGAAAACAACTGGTCACTTTTCGCTCTTTTGCTCTCTCACCCCTTCCCTTACTCTATTTTCTTAGATCCTCTTACGAACCTGAGCTGTTTTGGTGGCTCTATATCTTCTTTATTTTTATTTATTAACCATTAGCAAGGAAATGGTATTGGAAAATAACTTTTGCCTGATGAATATTGACTGAAATGACTTTGCTTTAGTGAGTTTTTCTGTAGTTTGGCCAGAATTTATGTGTATAGTCGGAGATGCAGGAATTTCATCTCATAGAAAGCCAAATTATTTCAGCTATTTTGGTCTAAAATGAGATGATTTTTTCTCGCTGGCCTCTGTTAAGCTATATCTACCTAGGTCCATCAATGCTCACGTGAATGGTTGATTCTACTGCCTTTAAAGAACAAATAATTTCAAATGATTGTAGCTAAATTTACTTTTGTCAGTTACATGCACGTGTAAGTTTCCGTTGCTATTATCATGTTGTTGTGTTTATTGTGTGTGAAATGTGTGGATGTGGGTGCAGGCTTATGTGCGTGGGTGTAATTGAATGATAACTGCTTGTTCATTTTGTTCTGTTTTTTTCAATTAAAATCTTTGAAGCTTGTACACACATCATCTTGCGTACATGCATATGATTTGGATGAATATTTTCGCATCTTTTGAATATCATAGACCACTTTATAAGCTCGTTATGTACTTTGTGAGAAGTTGTCTGAAGCTTCCATCAACTAATGTATTACAACTTCCAAGTGGTATCATAACTGGTCGTGTTATTTTGTACGTAACTCATTATTTGGATACTAAGAGCCCCCCCCCCTTCCCTTTTTGCCCTTTTGCATCTTCAGGGAATTCTGCTGGATCAAAACCTCTTGATCAGGGATCCTTGACTATTTCAGGTCTGCATCTCACTGTGCTCCCGTTTACGAAGATGAGTTTTTTTGCCGATAAGAAGGAGGTTCAGAGATCTGCAACTGCCCTGGGATATGTCGCCCATGTATGTTCTTTCTCTTTGCTTGAATAGAATTATCAGCTAGGATATCTTTCGATGGTAGTATATGTTAGCAATTGCAGAACATCTAGCATCTGGTTCTTTGCTACTAATGCATCGCTAGGTCCTTCTGCTTTGGATATCTAATATAAAGGAACATGATATATTGATGACGTTTTTTTTGAACTAAACAAAAGTTGCATATGTTGTGTTATTGCTTTCTGGTGCAGATTAGTCTTGGTTAGCTAATATATATTTTGACTGGTTCTCGCAGGCCATTTCACTTATTGCGTCCTACTTGGAAGTTCCTCTACGATATACTTTACGATTAGGAGGTTCTCGATCATACATTTGTGACTATGCACCTTCGATGGAGCCTGCATCGTCTGATTTGGCATCAGATTCATCAGTTTCGATAAATATGAAGCCGGTAGATTTTCCTCTCTTTTTAGAAGGGCAAGACTCAACCAGAGCAGCTTATGCTGTATTCTTGCTAAACAAGGTGTGCCTCCTTTTCAATTGTTCTGTGTGCCCAGTTTTAAGTATTAAAATGCAAATAGAAATAATGTGAGGTTGTGCTGCAATTCTTTCCAGAGGATTGGACACGTGCTTATTTAACCATGATCCTTTTGTTGTTAGATTGTTTTGTGCTCCTGTGGTTTTAAAACTTAGGGTTTATGAATACTGTTTGTTACCCACTGTTGCTGTTTCTCCCTTGTATTTTTCTAACTTCCATATATGCTTTTGATTTTTGTGCTGATAGTATTGATCTAGATTCATATTCAAAATGAAAATAGTGAGATAGAAGATTGTACAAGAGTTTGATGTTTCTGTTTGCTGCCATTAATTAGGGTCGTAAATTTAGAAGCAAATGACTTGCTTGGCATTAGAGTGATATAAAAATCTCCTTATCCCTGTCCCCCAAAGAAAAAGAAATTGATTTAAATACTAAGGGGCCTGGTATGACAAAAAGATGTGTTTATTGGACACAAAAGATATACGTGGTTCGGCTATTGCTTACCTCCACAACAACAACGATTGTCGCGCTAGTGCACTATGGGGGTAAAACAACAGTATAACAACCGTTTCTTGCTGTGCTAGTACTCACTCCGTGAGAGAATGCACTCTAATCTCACTTAACTCTCAGATGCCTTAACAACTCTCTATACTCTGTTATGTAGAAAGACTTTACTAATTTCCGATGCTTGAGCTCTACCTGGCTGTCCCCTTTTTATGGTGAAATTGGTGAGGAAGCAGACAAATGTGCAAGATTTGATTCGATCTACTCATGAATTAGCCATGTACGCGCAAACCCCATTTTCCCTATTACAAAGCATGTGCAGAGATGTTTTAAGACTTTAATGTTATCACCATGACTTTTGTGCCTTATCTTGTCTCTTTGTACCAAAAGTCTTCATTTCAATTGTGGTGTGCTGACGTGAAACCACCTAAATGTATTTATTAGCGGAGATGTGACTTTTAATGAGTTTGCTATGCTTAAACCTAAGAAGGAGGAGTCTTTTGATATTGGAAAAGAACACAATGTCAGTAAAACAGATGGAGCTTGAAGTGGAATCCAGATGACTTGCAAGAAGATTTGCAAGATGATGTCCCAATCAAGCACGATGTACAAGAGGAACAAGACTTTGACGCGGCTCCGCAACAACAATGGTACATGCTTTCAGGGATAGAGAAAGGAGGCAAACTAAGCCGCCTCAAAGATATAGTTACGAGGATCTTGTTGCCCATGCACTTAGTGTGACAGAAAGTGTTAGGCTCAGTAGCCAGTCACTTATTGTGAAGCCATCATTGGGAAAAATTCAGCACAATGGTCCGTAGCCATGAGTGAAGAGATTGAGTCTCTTCATAAAAATCATAAATGGGAGCTAGTGAAATTGTCTAAAGGCCAAAAATCGTTGGATTCAAATTAGGGGTGCAACTTGGGTAGGTCAACCCGAATTCAACCTAAAAAAAATAGTGTTAGGGTTGAAAAACTTTAACTTAAATTGAATTCGGGCAAGACTCGAGTTCATGATTTTAACTTGAATCCAACCCGAATTGATGAAATTGGGCTCAACCCGAATTCATGTGTTTTATTTATATAAATATAAACATAAACAATATAAAATAAAATATAAATACATATTTTGTTATTATTATTATTTAAAGGGAGAGTGAAATATAATTTATAAGGACTATAGATGGTGAAAGAAGTTTGCACCACTGATGTGGTATTAGTAAAAAAGGCAAAAAAAAAAGACAATGAGTTGTCATCCCACATCAGATAGACAACTCAAATGACTTCTCCCTTCTCTCCTATATAAAGAAAGTTCACCTTTACACTCTTAATAAATTGTCTTGATGGGTTTTAGTGGGCCATGTAGGCCTTGTAATAGTTCAACATTGTGCAAAGACTCACACCTAATTTATGATTATTGTTTGTTGAGTTCGAATTGCCAACCCGAATTGGGATTTCAATCCAAGGTTGCCCAAAATCAAATCGGACAATACTCGGGTTGATGTAGGGTTAGAGTTGAAGATTTTATATCTAGGATTGGATTAGGGTTGATCCCTCGATTCGCCCAACCTGCCTAAGTTGCAGCCCTAATGCAAATGAGTTTTCAAAAAGGAAGGAAAAAACTCAAGGAGTGGAAGATGCTCATTTCAAAGCTTGTTTGGTGGCCGAAGGCTATACACAAAAGGAGAGTGTTGATTTCAACGAAGTGTTCTCTCCAGTAGTGAAGCCTAGCTTGATCAGGGTTCTATTAGCTTGGGTGCTTTATTTGACTTAGAGCTTGAGCAGATGATATCAAACAATGTTTTTGCATCGCAAGTTGGAGGAACAGATCTATATGCATCAATCAGAAAAGTTCCTAGTCTAAAGTAATCACCAAGGCGGTGGTATAAGCGGTCTGACAAATTCATGAATGCAAATGATTATTGCAGAGGTGAGAATGACAATTGTGTCTATTACAAGAAACTCCTAGATGATTCATTTGTTTATTGTTACTGTATGTCGATTACATGTTGATAGCTGTAAAGAGCATGCCAAACATTAGAAAATTGGAGACTTAGCTCAGTGGTGAGTTCGAGATGCAAGATTTGGGAGTTGTAAAAAAATGTTGGAGATGTAAATTTGTAAGGAACAAAAGGCAGGCATGTTGTACCTATCATAAAAAAGGTATATTGAAAAGGTACTTGAATGCTTTAGCATGCAAGGGTCGAAAGCTGTAAGTAATCCGTTTACTGCTCATTTTAAACTTTCGGTTGCTTTGTCACCACAGATAGAGGAGGTGGAGCACATGTCATGTTTTCCTTATGCCAGTGTAGTTTGGGAGCATTATGTATGCTATAGTGTGAACTAGGCCAGACATTTCTCACATTGTAAGTATGGTTAACCAACATATAGATCGACAAAAAAGTTCTATTGGCAGGTTGTGAAATGAATACTTCAATATCTACAAGGTACTGTAGATGTTGGGCTGGTGTATGACAAAGACAATGACACTTATGGTAGTGTTAATTAGATATGCCAAAATCTTGATCAAAGGAGATCGCGGACAAGTTATATATTTACTCTTTGTGGTTGTGCTGTCGGTTGTAAGGCAACATTGCAATCTATAGTTGCATTGTCTACAATTGAGGCCTAGTACATGACAACTATAAAGCAAGTGAAGGAAGCCGTATGGTTGAAAAGTTTGGTTGGTGATCTAAGTCTGGAACATAAGTTGACTATTGTGTATTGTGATAGCCAGAGAGTGCCATACATCTGACTGAAAATCAGATGTTCAATGAACGGACCAACATACTTCATCAGATATGTTATTTCTTAAGGCACTATTGTAGTGAAGAAAATTGCTATAGTAGAGAATTTAGTTGATATGATGACTAGGGTAGTTTCAACAAGCAAGTTTGAGCATTATTTAGATTTTGACCAACATTGTACAAGTTTGAGCGTATATGAAGGCGCATCTGAGATGATGCCTAAGAATGAATTTTTTCGAAACGATTTGACTGACTTCTTGTTAAAGTGGAGAATTGTTGAATAATAGTAAAAAATGAAGATTTTTTATTTTCTTTTTCAAAAGGTTAAAAATGAAGACTTTTGGTGCAAAGAGATAAGATAAGATACAAAAATAACGGTGATGACATTAATGTATTGAAACATATTTTTGCACGTTTTGCAATGGAAAAAATGGGGGTTGTGCATGAATGGCTAATTCTTGCGTAGATTGGATAAGATGGGGAATGGTTAGGTAGAGTTTAAGCATCGGAACTTAGCAATCTTTCTTTACATCATTTGTCATTGTTGCGGGAAGGCATCTATTCCTTCTGCACCTTTTTTTCTCTATAGCTTTAAGAGACATCTTTAACGCCATATGCTAAAATCATTGTTTTTGTTGAATTTTTTGCCTCCAACTTTATGGCCATTGCAAAATATCAAATCATAATTCTGACGAAGTCAGAACATCAGCGCAAATGAATTGTACCCATGACTAGTGTTGGTGAATAGTGCTCGAGCCCACCAACCGGGCTTAGGCCCACAACAGTATTCGGTTATCAACTTGGGGCTTGTTTGTTTGAGGGATTGTGAAATGTATTCCTTATATTTTCAATACCTATGTAAAGTAGTACCGGTAAGTTAGTTCAATATGTATTATGGTGGGTCCCACAAATAATCATTTATTCTGTCACTTCTTGTACAACAAATATACAATTTTACCCTTAACATCATCCATATCATTATTCCGTTTGTGTAACGCTTTTTCATAATGTTTGGTATAATATATGGTACGACAATCCATACTCAAAAAATTCTAGATAATGTAAAAAATTCACATGAAAAATAAAGAATCTAACGCAATGAATCGGTGACATTGTACAAAAGAAAAACAGGTATTTATGGATGTTCTAGATATATGAAAAGAAAAAATTTGTAAAAAAAAAAATATTAAAAAAAAAACCGGTGACACCATACACTTAAACATAATACAAGAAAAAAATTCAAAATAAAAATTTAAAAAACAAGCGATGACACTGTACGCTTAAATATAATATAAGGAAAAAATTCAAAATCATAATTTTTTTTTAAAAAATAATAAAATTAAAAAAAAAAATCGGTGACAACAAGGTATGCTTAAATATAATACAAGGAAAAAATTTTAAATTAGAATATTTTTTAAAAAAATTAATAAAAAAAATCAGTGACACCAAACGCTTAAATATAATACAAAGAAAAAAAATTCAAAATCAGATTTTTTTTAAAAAAATTAATAAAATTAAAAAAAAAAAACCGTTGGTTGCCAAATTCCATACTAACATTGTTTCTTGCCTTGCAAATATTTCGTGTTATTGAAAGAATTAATAAAAGATAATCTACCAATATTTTCAATTTTAGAAATAAATTTAACTTCATCTTTTGGATTACAAAAATTGGTGAAGTTCTTTCTTTTCCTAATTGTAAAAATTGTTGAAATTCCATATTAGGAATTTATGCTTTTGATTTTGGCTTTAGCTTTTTGCTTTGCTTAGTGGCAAGTCGGCACACACAAAGGAAAACCCAAAAAAAAAAAAAAATGGAAAGTGAATTTGGGAGAATAAAAGAAGAGAGAATAAGTAGGCAGAAATCTTTAAAGACAAAAAGTGGAGAGGAGATGTGTTGGGAGACTTGAAATGAATTTAGAGACAAAATTAAGGACCGTAGGTAGGGAAGTTGATTAAATATTTAGTGAAAAACAATGGAGTATAATCTTTAAATCCAGGTTTTTTTTCCTTGAATTATAATACTGAATTCTGGGGTAAAAATGTAAAATCTGTATTACTGCACCCTTTTATCAATATGTTAACTTCCTCGCAGTTAAGTCTAACATCAGGGAATTACTGGAAGTTGTTTAATACCTTGTGTGGAGATTCTCATTTTTCTTATGTGGTATTCCCATTCTTAGGAGTTCGGCATTCTATTTTAGAAGTGCCTTATGTGGGGAAGTATCATATTGAGTCATTCATGTAGTTGTTGGTGATTCCTTTTGGAATGATTTCTTATAATACCAAAGAATGAGTATACAGACTGTTGAGTTCCTTTAGCTGATAAGATCGGGAATTGGTTTGGGTGTTGACTTTGAACTGATTATTATGAGGATTTCAGAAGGCAAATGTGACTGGTATTTTTAGTACTGAATTCTGACTTTTATTTTATTGAGTTGAGCGGTTTATATTTTAGTGATGATCTCTAAAAAGCTTCTAAAGTTTTATATCTGCATTTTTCCTATGTGAGAAAAGTAGCTCTATGGAGCACCAAAACAAGGGGAAGAGGGGCACTTTGTGTTGTTAACTTTGTTATTTTTTGGACTTATTACAAGTAAGGGGTATGATCTACTAATTACTGATGTAAAACGATGGCAAGTTTAAACCTTACATGCCTTCAGGTGGGACTTGTAATTTTTTAAATCTTGCCGTTGGATTACATGGGCTTCCAATTTTTGGCATGGTTGTGAAATTAGTGCCTTAAACTGGGATCTATTTGTATTTGTTTATTTGATGTTATAAATCTTAGTTTTGTCAGATCCATCCGAATGCAAGAAATATGTTACTAATCCAATTGTATTTATGGACAAATACAGATTCAACAGAGTTACGTAGGCTATTAATGATGAAAACAAACCTCGCAAAATCAAGGATCTCTTCCCTTTGTTTTACTTTGTATTGATGAGAGGATTTTTGGGGTGGGACCTATGAATACATGTGAGGTTTGTGAATTTTGTTGTAGTCATTAGAATTCTAGAAAAATCTTATAGGTGATACCTTGTGCTTTTTTTTTTTTTGAAGTTCCAGATTGTAATTTGGATTCTCTTAACAATTTTACCATGATTTTATAGACCTTAGTGAATTGTTCTTAATCTTTTCCTTTTTCTGTGCATGATTGTAGGATTTAGAGCAGCTTTTAAATTTTATTGGCGTTAAGAGTTTAGGGCCACGACATGTTCTAGCAAATTTGAAGGAGCTTCAAAGGACCATCCTTTCTCTGGAATATATAGATACGTGATTTGTGCTTCCAGTATGATAGTAAGTTTCTTGTAAATAGATTATTTTGTATTCTTACACAGGTGCCAAGTTTTCAATGGAGCACCTTGTGATAAATCCTGTCAATTGCAAGAGCAATGCAAGTATTCTTATCAGAAAATTTTTCCTGTGTTTTTTTTAATTGCACTTTGGAGTCTATTCTAAGTGTTTTGACCTACCTTTTTGTAATTCACCTGAACACATGGTGCGTATGGATGATGAGACATCAGAAACCAAATGCCAAATAAGTGCACTCGATCTAATAGAATAATTTTTCCGTATACAGACTAATACCAATCCAATGCATTTCATTAATAACATTTGACCAACCAACCAACAACTAATTACT
>CM042184.1:10296838-10318361 GCA_023539305.1 Ilex asprella
CCGCCACCATATCACTATCACCACCACCATCGTCGTCGTCGTAGCCACCATCATCACCGTCGTTGCCATCATCACCCCCACCGCCATCGTCACCCCGCCACCGCCACCGCCACTGCCACCACCATTGCCACCGTCACCACCGCTGTTGCTGCCACCACCACCATCGTCGCTGTCGCCCTCCCCGTCACAACCACCATGGTCATTTGCCACCCATCACAACCATCATCGTCTCCTACCACCACCACTGCCGCCCAGAATCTCTTACCCCCACTACAAATCGATGCTTAATTTTTTTTTTTCTTTTTTATGTTATTGATTTGATTTTAGATATGAATACAAATATGTTTATTGTTTATCATTTTTAATTACACTGTACCTTCAAGCACAGACAATAACTAGTACTACTTTAAAATATCAACATAGTTGATTTTTTTCCACTTTTACCCCCCAACTAATATCAACTATGCCATCCTTATTCTTCATAATTAATGTTACACTCCTATTTTGTCCCTAAATGATTTTACAAAGACAATTATGCCTTAAACAAAAAAATTGACTTAAATGTAAATTTTTTTTTGAGTTTCTAAATTTTTAAATCTATCATAAAATACTGCTATAAATTCACATTTATCAAGTCAAGATTTATGAAAAAAAATTTAAATCTCCAAACTCCCCTTACACAATTGCATTAAGAGAATTTAGTATTATCTATTAACTTTTTCTTTGCCTTTAATTTTCCCAACCCCTCTTAGAGAAGCTAAAGAAATAAACTTTTTTTTATATCCACTTAATTAACCTAGTTAGTGAAACCTTTCTTATTTTGTTGCCTATAAATAGATGAAGCAAGTAGAGAAAATCCTAAATCTTTGTAATTTCTTTTTACTGTCTCTACATATTTATTTTTATTCTTGTTTTGTTTGGTGAGGTGAAAATAGTAGGGAACAGAAGAAAGATGAATATATATATATACACATACATACATATACATGCTCTCTTTAAATACAAAAGGCCTATTTTGTTTGATGGTTCTGATTAGATGCTAATAGTGTGTTATTAGTCTTTGTTCTTTTCAATTGTTTTGTTTATTTATTCTACATGGTTGAGGCTTTATAATTAGTTAAAAAGGTTGCAGTGTGAAATTTGGTAGGTTTCAAATATTTTTGAACAGATTCTGGTGCATTGCAATAAAGGAGATGCTGCACAAAATGACACGAGTTTGAACAAATCAACAGGGTCAAGGCCTATAAAGATAGAGAAGGTCATTGCACTAATGGAGTGGACGAGATTTCTTGTATACTCTAAAATTTTAGTTGCTACAACTTTATTTTCTCGAAAGTTTGGTAGTTACAAAATAAAGGCCAGCCAAAACAATATAATTTGCATCTCTAAATATTTTGTTGAGCTTGGGTGGTCTTGGACATGCAGAATAACATAAAAATATTTTTGATATCTAACATCATTATATACAATAAAAACAAAAACATATAATCCATATCGCATAAAATAAACAACAAAAATAAAAAATACAATTCAAAATGATTCACATGCAACACACGTGTGTATCAACTAATATACCAAAAAATAAACACACATATTAGTACATTAAAAGCACACATGCCGACCCATGACTCGATCTGTGACCCATGAACAGCTCCACGGCCTGTGGCCAGATCCATGACCAGCACCATGGCCCGACCCATAACACAAGTAATAAAATAAACAAATAAATGTGTTTGTGTTTATTGAACCAGGCTCCTATAACAAGTATTTTTTGGGAAAAACAGTTATGTTGTTTCCTGCTCTAAAAATGGCAGCAGTTTCAATCTTCCGGCCTAAATTCTTGCATGTGAATTATGCTCTTTCGATGGAGTATTTACTTTAGTTCAGCTTATTATTTTGGCTACCTTAAAAAAAGATTTTTTTTTTACTTCCAATTAGTAAGGCCCATAGTAAAAGTATTTATCTACGAGAAGTGTAACTTTGGCGGGTCAATTCAAACTTAACTAGAGACAACTCAAAAAATTCACTACTTCAATAGAGAGTTTTCAATGCTCGAGTTGGCCTTAGGCCAAAAAATCCCAATATAATTTAGGTTCGTGTAGCACTTGTGTTGGACTTCGGAATTTTAAGGACTAAAACTTGAGTAAGTTAATACAGGATGAACCCAACTTTTAGTCCAAATTGTGTAACTCTATAATCAAACCCGATTTCAACCTAAAAATTGAACCCAAGCTCTGAATCATTACTGAACTAGAATTTTATTTAAAATTGTGGAACTCGAGTCCATCTCCAGTCCACAATTTTAAGCACTGGCAATACTCAAGTTGAAGGATTTGGGTTGAGGTTAGATTCGACTTGAATTCACGTTTAATTTGAGTTCTCTCAATCCGTTCAACTTGCCCAAGATGCACCCAATCTATGATCCTAATGGTGTCTCTTGTTGCACTGCATTTTCGATTCTGATCAAGCAGCAATGAAACAGTCTAGTTACAAAGGTGCACAAGGAATTATTCACACTGATGGAGGTAAAAGCTTAGAATCATTTATGAGACAGACTTCTCTGACTGTGTGAAGTCCATTCATTTTAAACCTTTTAAATTAAGAAGAAAGGTCATGAAAAGCTATTAGCAAGCAGTGAATCTTATTCTTCTTTTGAAATAGATTAATACTACTTTCCTTTAGGCTTAGTATTTAATGCTACTTTTCTTTTGGGATCATGGCTTAACAGTTAGTTAAATAAACATCCCAGTTCTAATCCCACATCGCAAATCTACAAGAAAGCATAAAGCCATAGTGGGTATAAAGTAGGAAACAATATATATCACAAAGCATACCTTTCTCGGCCTTTTGGCTAAGATCAAGTGTAGTATCTGTTCTTATCAGTTTAATATCTGATACGTGAGTCAATGACTCACACGATATTAAATTAATTTTTTTAGGGGGAGAGTCCACCACAATAGCTTGCTATTGGGGCTCTTAAGTGTCGCCTTGGTGTTGCACTATTGCCTTGGCCTGGCGCACCCCACCAATTCTAAGTTTCAATGTTTTACTCTATTTCACTCTTGCTTTTCTTGGAGTTTCAGTTAGGCCATACATGGCAGTGTAATATTGTTATGAATAAAGGCTACAAACAACCAAAAAGAATGAAATAGAGAACCATAGAACATAGGCTCAAAAGCTTATATAGGTTCGAAAGCTTACATTTACGGGTGAAGCGCATCAACAAAGTTTTACTATCAAGTTTCACTATTAACAGAGGGAGATTAGATAAAATTCTTTAACTTTGAGAATAGAACTAAACATGAATGCTCAAAATTATAGGTTAAAATCTCCCAAAAAAATGGACTGTCTATAATATTTTTGTAGGATCGATACTGTCTCCTAGTACAATAAGGTTTCTAATTGGCCTTTTACTTGAAGTGAAATTCTAAGATATTCAACCTTGAAAATTTTATGGAAAACAAAGTCAACCAATTTCCTATTGAGAGTGGAATACGAGACACCCACAACAAATATCATATGTATATTTTTTTTTGGCTCAACGATGATGGGTGTGCGATTGGTAGATTTTGTTCATAGACTAGGAATCCCAGTCTTGACTTTTTGGATGACAAATATTGACTTTAGGACACCTTAGTTAAGTGTTGAGCTACAGCAATTGTGCTTTGCAGATCTGACAGTCAAGGTTGGATTAATGTTATGTGTGGCCATAGTGGTAACGCAAAACCCACCTCCGTTAGTTGAAAGTTCTAATCTCGGGGTTTTAATTCAACAAGAAAGAGAAGTTGAAAAATGAGTTTAGCCTTAAAAAGTTTGGATCATAGCCGGACGTTTCATAAATAACTCAACACAAACTTGGCCACAAAAACTCGACTATACACAAACTATATGCAAAATGAAATTGACTATACCCGACTTCAAATTAGTAGTATATGAGTTGACTAAAGTTTAATATAATCCTATTAATGTAGTTAATTAAATCAAAATATTGAAAGTACATTACTTCGTGAGTTAAGTTAATTTCCTGGAATCTTGTTCTACTTTTGCCATTAGATTAAAGCTCCTCTGCTTTTGGTGTAGTTTGATACTGCCTTTCTTTTGGTTTTTGACATTATGGGTTAATAGTTGGTTATGTAAGCATCAAGTTCTAATCCCACGTCGCTAAGCAAAAAGAAAGCCCAAAGCCATAGTGGGTCTAGAGAAGGGAACACAATGCATTACAAATTATACTTTTCTCGGCCTTTTACTAAAGATCAAGTGTAGTATTTGTTCTTAACAATTTAATATTTGATATGTGGGTCAATGATTCACATGATATTAAATTAATTATTTTAGGGGGAGAGTCCATCACAATAGCTTGCTATTGGGGTCTTAAGTGTCGCCTTGGTGTTGCACTATTGCCTTGGCCTGGTGCACCCCACCAAATTTTAGTGTCAACTTTTTTCTTTATGTCAATGGTTCTTTTTAATGTTTTTATTTTTTTTTTTGTTTTGATTGTCAAAAGTATTTAGATGAGTATTATATTTTTAGTCTAGTTGTGGTCTAGTCTAAAGGGTTGCCAAGATTTGAATTTTTTGGAGTTTTAGTTTCAATGTTTTGCCCTAACTCTTTCTCCCCTTGTTTTTCCAAGATTTTTTTTTTCCTATTTTTTTATCCAAGCATGGTAGAGGAGTTTCTTATGTCTAGTTCTTGGGGTCTCCATTAGTAGCCTTCTTTGATAAAATGGAATGATGGTTGAGCTCCTAGTAGGTTATTAGTCGAACGCGCCCGAGCCTAGCTTGAAAATTTTGTTTTTTAATTGAGTTTAAAAAATTATACAAGTTCGGCCCGTTTAAGAAACAAGCCGAGCCTGAACAATTCAAAAATAAGTCGAGCCGGAGCCGAGCCGAGTATTTGTACATAAACGAGTCGAGTTTGAGTTGAACTTGTAGGACTTGTTTTCTTAACAAACCTAAAAACTTGTTCAAGTTCGGGCTCGTTTAAAAAACAAATTGTGTCTGAATGAGCCGAACCTGAGTTGAATTCAAGCCAAGCTTGAATAGTTCAGTTTGATTAACAGTTCTAGTTCCCGGTAATAATTTTGAATAGGACATGGAAGTAGTGGGTTACGATTGCCAATGAACCAAAAAATGACAGCATATAAAACGAAGAGTGAATGATTAAGGTTAATGTGAAATAGACAAATTAATTTTGCAATATATACCTTATAATTGGTATTATGCGAAAAAATAGCTGTTTTCGTTTGCAGTTTTGATGTGGTGTTGTATAAATCTTGAAATTTTTTCTACTTTATTCTATTACAATCCGAGCATAGTATATTTTAATTTCATAAACGACTTATGGGTGATGGGTTTAACTTTTACACAAGGGATTCCAGTATTGAGTTCTTGGATGATAAATTATAGATTGCAAAAACCAACTTGCGTTGGTCGATAATTCTTATTATCGTTTCTTAAAATCGAAGTTAATAGATGAGTCAATTTTAAAAAGATTAAAATGATAACCGAATTGAGTAGATAGTCTCGTTCTCTAAATAAAATCATCATGAACTTGGCTACAAAATTCGAGTATACAATACTTATGTGCAACACAACTTGATTATACCTGACGATAAATAGGTAAGATATGGGTGGAACAAATTTTAATACGATATGACTTCAATCATGATGCGAACATACATTAGCATGACATTTTACAATTTTCGGTCCTTCCAATCAACACTTGAAACGTATTGCCGATCAAGGAAAGAGAAGAAGACATACAAAGCTATGTTTATAAATTCTATCTTTGTCAACTCCATGCATTTTAAACCTTTGAAAGCAAGAAAGGGTGGCAATGAAAAGCTAATAGCAACCAGCGAATCTTGTTCTCCTTTTCTTTCGGGGTTTGGGGTTGTGGCTTAATAGTTATCCCACATCGTGAAGCTAGAAGAAAGCACGAAGACAAAGTGGGTACAAAAAAAGAAGAGAAATGCATCACAAATCATACCTTTCTCGGCCTTTTGGCTAAGATCAAGTGTAGTATCTGTTCTTATCAGTTTAATATCTGATACGTGAGTCAATGACTCACACGATATTAAATTACTTTTTTTAGGGGGAGGGTCCATCACAATAGCTTGCTATTGGGGCTCTCAAGTGTCACCTTGGTGTTGCACTATTGCCTTGGCCTGGCGCACCCCACCAAGTCTTAGTTTTAATATTTTACCCTACTAAACTCTCTAGCTTTCCCTGGAGTGTGTGTACATCCTTGCCTTTTCTTTTCTTTCTACTAAATAATCACACAATTCTTCATTAATAAAATAGAATAAAGTTTAAGTTTTTGGTATGATATGAAATTAGTAGAATTTTGTCCTACTTTTGCCATAGATTAAAAGCTCCTCTGCTTTTGGCATAGTTTAATTCTGCCTTTCTTTTGGTGTTTGGCATTGTGGCCTAATAATTAGTTACTAGTAATAATCTGTGCTTAAACATACTTTGTAACTTAAAATAACTTGTCAATTGGAATTAGTTTTTACATTTACTATAATTAAAGAAATTTAAATCAATCTAGTCCCCAATATTTTTCTAAAAATTTCAGTAAAGTTTCTTCTAAAAATAAGAGCCCAAAGAAATCTCAACTTATTTACATAACTCACAATCAATAAATAACAATCATCATAATGCACAATCACAATTCAATTCTATTTCCCCCCGAAATAAGCATCCATACTCAACCACCAAAACAACCATCAACATTTTATACTCAAACATATCACATGACACATTTATTGCATAAAAAACTCATCCAACCCAAATAAAAGTTACCAAATTCAAACCCACAAAAAAAAAAAAGAAGGAGACATGAAATCCATGTCACATATACATGAAAAAGATATAAAGGGGCTGATAGATTTTGAGCATACAAAAGAACGTTCACTTGTTTGTCTTTCAAAATTTTCATCAAATTCAACTCTCAATAAAAAGCCTCAAATCCACATAAGTACCTACAAAAAAACAAAGAAAAATATAATAATCGTCCATCATAGACATTCCTTAAAAAATCATACATGCTTTAAATTTCTTTTCTTTATCAAGGTTTCATCTTAAACCAAAAAAAAAAAGTTTCCTCTTAAACAAATGTATATCACAAAATCCACAACAAACACACACACCCATAAAAATAAAACCGCAAGACAACAAATCAAGAATCTACTTTTCAGTTGCTAAGATAACTCAATCAAAAATAATTATGTATAGTGATTTACATAGATGCCAATGAGATTTCGAGTGGACTTCAAACTTGAGCTAATTAGTTTTTCCAAGTCATTGATATTTACAATTTTTGTGTGTAAATGGATTGTAGCATTAAAGAGTAGCCTAATAGTAGATGTAGTAGAGAATAAAAAGAAGATTTAAATAGAATTCAAGTAGCCTAATTCTCACCTTTGTTCAAAGACTTGACTCGGAATCAACAGTTCATTCATAATTGTCGACTTCCCAAAAGTTATATACTAGAAATTGCTCGTGCCTGAAGGTACTATGTAATAAATAAAATACTCAATGCTTCAACAGTTTGAATTATAAATAGGAACCTACCGAAAAAAGTAAAAAGAGCAAAAAAAATAAATTAAAATTGATAATATTGCAGTTTCAGTAAATGTCAATAGGTCAAGAACGAAACAAAGTTGATCACCACTGTCAATGTGGCATAGAACCAAAACTCAAAAATATTATCTAGCTAATAACCATTGCCACAACGTCACATGGGAAAAAATCCATCTGATCGCAAAAATAAAATCCAGTTGATCATCACTGTTGCCCCCAACAAAAGAAAAGCAAAAGTCCAACTAATTGTAGAACAAAAAAAAAAAAAAAATCAAAGCCAAGTTTCCATCACAACTTTCAAACAAAAAACAATCCATATATACCATCCATATAAATAAAACCTTCATACTACAATTCATACAAAAAAAAATGGCATTATAACTTATCTTTCACTCAATTTATGCAATCAAGCATTTGTCACGTTATATATTATCTAGCTAATAACACAAAATGTCCAAATTCTTTTTGCGATCAAGCATTTGTCACGTTATATATTATCTAGCTATCTTTTGTGTTTGCAGTCGACTTCCCAACAATTTATATATTGAATTGAATAAAAAATGCAACACTTGAACCGGTGAAAATTAGGAACTACAAGAATTCCTTGAGGTTCAGTTATGATACAGCTACATTGATTATGTGTAAATGAATTCTATTAATATTGACATTGCCAACTTCTACACCTTTGATGGCTACCGGTCATGTAGTCCATATCTCCACCAAACCCTAAGAACAACCAAAATCAATATAAAAGTTCAAGTGCGAGTTCTCAAGTGTTTCGTGTGTGCATTGTATGTGAGTGTCGTGTGCCAATTAGAATTACTAAAAATACAAATAACCAAAAATATAAAGACCAACATAACTATGGGAAGCAAAAAACAGAATACTAACCAATAGGATAATCGAGTGATCGATCCCATGGCCTTCATAATCAATCCCATAGACTGCAAATACTGCCTTAGCAAGCCGAATCACCGCGCCTGTTTCAATCATCTTCATGTTAATTACCTTTGTGTTTGTTTATACCAATGGAATCAAATTAAGGTTTTTCGCAGATAATTTACTGACCTTTCATAGAGATGCTACACTCCATGGCACAAAAAGATAAAAGCTTTTGGCTCACAGTTTGTAGGTAGCCATCTGCTCATTAAAAGCTTCATTCCTCGAGAATTCAATATGAATTCCTGTAATAGTAAAGAGAGGGAGATAGAGATCATGCAAAATTTCAAAAAAATTTAAACGTCAAAGCAAAATAATCATAAATAGCAGAAAAGAACGAACAGTTGAATCAGTTACCTCTTCATATCTGATACTTCCAATCTCACTTGCTTGAACAAATACAAAAAACACAAAGATCAAACAAAGAAACTAAGGATGAGAGAGATGACATATACATACATATACCTATACGTACGTATATTTCAGGAGAGAGAGGGAGAGAGAGAGAAAGAGAAGGAAAAGGTATGCCAAATTCAAAAGTCAGCAAGGTCTGCCAAATTCAAAAGTCAGCATCCAACATCTTCTATTTGGTTAGGAGAGTCTATTATTAGGAGAGTCCTACTGCTGCGGGATGAGAGTTTTGGAGAGTCCTATTGAATTTTGAAAAAGTGATGGGCGGTAAAGAAATTCAGAGATTAATTAAAAAAGCCCTGATAATTAAAAAAAGAAATGTTGTTGGGCGGAAAAACAAAATTCATTACTCACTGTAGATCGTTGAATTAGTATTTATGAGATGATTTAAACCTCTTTTATGTTGGGATTACGTTGTCCGTTAGATGTGTTTATGTTTTGTCTCAAAACAATCTGAACTTCTCTTTGTTTTCAAAATTCAAACTCAACTCTACTTTATTATATAAATGTAAGCATCAAGTTCTAATCCCACATCGCTAACTTAAAAGAAAGCACAAAGCCATAGTGGGTATAAAGATGGGAACACAATGCATTACAAATCATACCTTTCTCGGCCTTTTGGCCAAGATCAAGTGTAGTATCTGTTTTTGTCAGTTTAATATCTGATACGTGGGCTAATGGCTCACACGATATTAACTTACTTTTTTTTAGGGGGAGAGTCCACTGCAATAGCTTGCTATATTGGGGCTCTCAAGTGTCGCCTTGGTGTTGCACTATTGCCTTGTTCTGGCGCACCACACCAATTCTTAGTTTCAAATTTTTTTTTTATTTCAATAGTTAGTTTCAATGTTTTTTTTTTTTGTTTCAATTGTCAAAAGTATTTGGACGAGTTTATGTGTATCTTGATTAATTATCTTTTCAGTCCAGTCAAATGTAGTCTATCTACTCTAGGATTAGGGTAATATAGGGACCAATTCTTTGATAAAATGGAATGATGTTTGAGTTCCCGGTAATAATTTTGAATAGGACATGGAAATAGTGGGTTACGATTACCAATGAACCAAAAAAATGATTAAGGTTAATGTGAAATAGACAAATTAATTTTGCAATATATACCTTATAATTGGTATTATACGAAAAAATAGTTGTTTTCTTTTGCAGTTTTGATGTGGTGTTGTATAAATCTTGAAAGATTTTCTACTTTATTCTATTACGATCTGAGCATAGTATATTTTAATTTCATAAAAGATTTATGGGTGATGAGTATAGTTTTTACGCAAGAGATTCCAGTATTGAGTTCTTGGATGACAAATTATAGATTGCTAAAACCAACTTGCGTAGGTCGATAATTCTTATTATCGTTTGTTAATCTAATTTAAAATCGAAGTTAATAGTTGAGTTAATTTTAAAAAGATTAGGATGATAACCGAATTGAGCAGATAGTCTTATTCACTAAATAAAACCAGCATGAACTTGGCTACAAATTTCGAGCATACCATACTTATGTGTAACACAACTTGATCATACCTGACAATAAATAAGTAAGATATCGGTGGAACAAATTTTCATACGGCACCACTTCAATCATAATGCGAACATACATTAGCATGACATTTTGCAATTTTCGGTCCTTCCAATCAACACTTGAAACGTATTTAGCTAAAAGCAACCAGCGAATCTTGTTCTCCTTTTCTTTCAGAGTTTGGGGTTGTGGCTTAGTAGTTATCCCACATCGTGAAGCTAGAAGAAAACACAAAGAAAAAGTGGGTACAAAAAAAGAAGCAAAATGCATTACAATTCATACCTTTCTCGGCCTTTTGGCTAAGATCAAGTGTAGTATCTGTTCTTATCAGTTTAATATCTGATACGTGGGTCAATGACTCACACGATATTAAATTAATTTTTTTATGGGGAGGGTCCATAACAATAGCTTGCTATTGGGGCTCTCAAGTGTCGCCTTGGCGTTGCACTATTGCCTTGGCCCGGCGCACCAACCAAGTCTTAGTATAAATATTTTACAAAAGTCTGGCTTTCCTTGGAGGGTATGTACATCATTTAACTTTTCTATTTTTTTTCTTTCTCCAAAATAATCACACAATTCTTCATTAATAAAATAGAATGATGTTTTTGTTTTTGGTATGATATGAAATTAGTAGATTAGGGTTTGTTGATGTTAAGAACCAAAATGACACAAATTATTACACGAAGAGTGAGCGAGGTTAATGTGAAATACACAAATTTTTTTTTGTAAATTGTACCTTTTAAATTGATATTATACTAAGAAATTTGTTGTTTTTTTTTGTTATTTTTGAGCTGGTGTTGTATAAATCTCATATAACGTTTTACTTAGTTCTATTAGCACCCGGATATAGTGTATTTTTTATGTGAAAATTGATTAAAATTTCATATGAATGTTCTTTTTTGTCTTCTAATTCAGGCATTGTACTTTTATAACTTTAAATTCACATCAACGTCCTTTTTTTTGTTCTCTAATCTAATCTAACTAATTGTAACCAACATAAGTAAGAAGTGATGGATTTAGGGAAAAGAGATGTTGGTGACCGTTGAATAAGTCTATTTGAGACCGTCAGATAAATTTATTGAAACCTATTTTATTTTATATTATAAATTTAATCATATTTTTTAATGACTAACGTACCCTCTCCCACGTGATATTCTTATCGAGAAATCTAACACTACGGCTTCTAAAAAGTATCTCAGTGAACTCGTGAAACCACACATCTGGCGGGATTCCAGTATTGAGTCCTTGGACACCTTGCCTAGCATTTGAGCTGCAGAAATTGCACTTTGCAACTCTGACAGTCAATGTTTTGGATAAATGTCATGGCCCGAGTGATATCTAAATTATAGATTGCAGAAACCAACTTGCCTAGTTCGATAATTCTTGTCACAATTTGTTGATCTAATATAAAATCGAAGTTAAAAAGGTTAGGATCATAACCGAATTGAGTAGATAGTCTCGTTCCTTAAATAAAATCAACTTGAACTTCACTACAAAATTCAAGTATACAATGCTTACGTGCAACACAAACTTGACTATACCCGACTATAAATAGGTAGGATATGGACAGAGCAAATTTTAATATGATAGAACTTATATCATGATGCGAACATACAACACGAAATTTTGTAATTTTCGGGCCTTTCGATCTATACTTAAAAACGTATTGCCGATCAAAGAAAGAGAAAACATGCAAATAAATGAAATATTGAAAGTAAATTAATTAGATAGACTGGGAATGGTAAAAACCTGAAAAGCTATTTTTATAAGTTTCTATTTTTGTCAACTCCGTGTATTTTAAACCTTTGAAAGCAAGAAGGGGAGACCATGAAAAGTTTATAGCAACCAGCGAATCTTGTTCTCCTTTTTCTTTCGGGGTTTGGGGTTGTGGCTTAATAGTTATCCCACATCGTAAAGCTAGAAGAAAGCACAAAGACAAAGTAGGTACAAAAAAAGAAGCAAAATGCATTACAAATCATACCTTTCTCGGCCTTTTGGCTAAGATCAAGTGTAGTATCTGTTCTTATCAGTTTAATATCTGATACGTGAGTCAATGACTCACACGATATTAAATTAATTTTTTTAAGGGGAGAGTCCACCACAATAGCTTGCTATTGGGTCTCTCAAGTGTCGCCTTGGTGTTGCACTATTGCCTTGGCTTGGCGCACCCCACCAAATCTTAGTTTAAATGTTTTACCCTACTTTCCCTTTTGTCCTTGTAGTTTTAGGGCTTGTTTGGATGGATTTTTGGAGATAGTTTGGATTGTTTTTTTAAAACTCAAACTTTCCCTTACAAAAATGAAATTTAATATTGAATTTATTTCATATCTATATTTGGTATGCAATACCTATATATATATATATATCTTTTGTCTTTAACCTGTTAATCCACTTTTGAAATCCACCCCCTCCCTTAGGCTTTTGACGAAATCCATGACCATAGGTTTTTGCATACGGGCTAATTGTGGATTGGGTTTGGTAACCCAGAATTGAAACTTTAGTCCAAACATGTGGTTTGGAGGTCCTTTAAACTATTTTGGGTTTGAGTTCATTTTTTGACTTATTTGAAAGGAAATATATGAATAATTATTTTACACTATTAAGTTCAATTTTAATAAAATATTTAGATACAAAATTCAAATGACATTTGAATTTTTTTTACTTACCATTTCTTAAATTATGTATAATTCTTATTCTTTCATTCTCTCTCTTATTTCTCACACCATTACTCTCTCCTCCCTATATCCATTATTCTCACTCTCTCCCCTATTTTTCTCTCTATCTATCTATCTCTCTCTCTCCCTCCCTCCCTCCTATTGACAATTTATTTCCTTATCAAATATGTAAATATTTGATTTATTTTTTAATCTCTCCCCTATTTTCTCTCTCTCTCTTTCTCCCTATTTTCTCTCATTGTTACTCTCACTCATTGTCCTCTTTCTCTCTTTATATCAACGTTACAATAAAATAATTACACTAATCAGTTATATCAATCAGCTACAATTATTTAATAATACACCAAATAGTTACTTATGGATTCTGATAAACCAAACAGTTACACCAAACAATTATACAAAATTATGACACAAACCTAATTTGTCATTCAGTTGTTTACATAAACCCAAGAGTTTCACCATATCACGACATGATTACACCAATTATATACACCAAATTTGGTGAAATGACAAATTCTTTTGTGTAATGATAAACCCATTTTGGTGTATATAATTGGTGTAACCATGTCACGCCTCTAAATAAAATAACTCTTTGGTTTATATAAACAACTGAAAATTGGGCTTTTGTTGTAATTTCGTATAATTATTTGGTGTAATTGTTTGATTTATTAGAACACATGAGTAACTGTTTGGTATATGATAAGATAATTATAACTAATTGATGTAACTGATTAGTATAATTGTGTTATTATAACGTTGATATAAGGAAAGATAGAGAGAGAAAAAGTAGAGAAAGAGTAATAGTGAGAGAAAATAAGAGGAGACATAGTGAGATAGAGAGGGAGAGAAAATAGGGGAGAGAGATGAAAAAAATTAAATTAAATCTTTACATATTTTAAAATAAATAAATTATCAACGGAGAGAGGAGAGAGAGAGAAAGAAAGATAAAGAGAAAATAGAGAAGATAGAGCAAAGGAGAGAGGGAGAGAGAAAGTAATGGAGTAATGAATGATCTTTTAATATTTTTTCAAAATATTGCACTTAGGATCAAATAAGTTTCTTTAATATAATTTAGTTCAATTAAGTCCAATTTTTTATACCAACTTTTAAATTTTCCAACTATTTTCTCCAAATCCTAAACATCTATCCCCCCCCCCCCCCCAAAAAAACCCACAGTCCTTTAGGGGCTGTTTGGTATGAGAGTTTGGAAGGGGGGTTTGGAACATGGGTTGGGGACTAAACCCCCTTAAACCTATATTTGGTAACTAAACATTAAACCTAAGATTTGAAATCCGGCCCGGTCATGGCCCCGTCATGAAACCTAAGTTCATAGTTTTCATAAAACCCATGTGGGTGGGTTTTATATGTGGATTTGAGAGTTTCACATTTAAATGACATTTATACCTTATATATATCCATACCCATGTTTAGATTAAATTAGTTAAGGGGCAAAATAATCATTTATATACAAATATATTATCATAATAATCATTTATTCCTGCGTATACTAAACATGGGTATAGACTGAATTGAATGTTGAATTCCATCTTTGAGTCAAACTCGAGTTTGGACAAGCCAATCCAAATCCATTCCAAAATACATACCAAACACGCCCTTACTGTTTTGCCGTACAAAGAACTTTAATACCGTGTGGGCCCTGGATTTAAAAAAAAAGCAAATTTTACAAAATTCAATGGACTTTAATCAAAACATGTGAAACATATCAAAATTGTAAAAATAATAGTGATATCTAGTTAAAATTGCAGTTAAAAATAATAAAAAAATTATTCAAATATTAAAACTAATTTTGGTTACTTCCCGCCTGTTTAACCACTTTCTTTGTGATTTTTCTGGTTCATTTATGTAGTAAGAACACGACGCACTTTATCACACATGAACACAAAGCAAACATTGAATTAAATGTTTCGTTCTATGTTTGTTTGAAACAAAACAAAAAATGGATTAAAATAAGATAACGGATTGCAAGTCCCAAAAAATTGAATTTTCAGTTCATAAGAAACCTATGGATGGTGAGTTTCAACTAAAAAGTTGGTAAAACCCAAAAAATAGTTCAAGTGATAATATGAGTGAACTATAAATTCAGACGTCTTCAATTCAATGAGAATTATATCAACTTGGTAAAGATATGCTATAGCAAGAATTCTTATGGTCAGCTCATTGCAACTGTAATTTCAATCTTCAAACTCTTAACCTTTTTGATTTTGTGGTCTGCTTGAGAATCCATAAGCAACCCCTAAACAAAATTCTTTGCAAAGTTTTGCAATTGACTGCATTTTTAGGCTACAAGCCTCTTTGTTAATCCAGAGATCCTGGTCTATGGCTGCCATTCAGAAATTGCAAGCTTTCATGTCACCAAAAGATTGAACTGTCACTTTGTGTCGAACCTCACAAAATCCACACAAAAAAAGAACCTTGCAACAAAATCACATGAATTGTGCAATGTTTCCCATACTGAAGTTTACAGAAAGAATATGCACTACAATACCTGAAAGTTACATGTTAAATGAAAGTATGAGAGAGAAATAAGAAATGTTCTTCCAATGCAACATATGATATGGCTTCTGGGGCATAAACCCCCCTTAGTTGATTAATATTAATAAAAAGTTCTATGCTTGACAAGCCCATAAAAGAACCGAGAGAAATGGCCATGAAACCGAACCAAACTACTGAACGCATGCGATCAAATGAATATATGTTCTTCTATGCTGCTAAAATTCTTGGCCTGCAGTACCTTATCATATGGAGCTCAGGCCGGTAACTGGAGCTTTACATTGTTCTTCCAGCTGCAATTATTGCAATGAAGGGTAAATCATGTTATTCGAAGACAAATATATTCATGCACTTCTTTTGAATATAAAACAAGCATTTACCTTTGGAAGTAGTAATAGAAGAAATCAGCATAAAGCAATGTCTGAACAAGCCCTGATATCCAAGCTACAAGAACAAAACCCAGTATATAAATGAGATGTTAATGTTAGGAGAATAATAACAACTAACATGAAAATTAACACCCAAAATAATGCATATAATGAAAATGCAGATTTGCATTCACGGAAAGAGAGACATTGCTAGTACATGCACACACACGTGCACAGAGAGAGAGAGAGGCAGGCTCGTACTTATCCAGTGGACAAAGTGTGGCTCAGTGAAGTAGCGATAAATCCAGTTCAAGATATACAATGCTCGGTATGCACTGCAGGAAAAGAAGCAGAAAGAATACATTCAATTCCTATCGCACAATATAACCAAAGGTAACAAGCTTGAAAACAGAAAATAAATAACGGTTTCGATTTTGCTTAACGTTGATCTAATTCACACTAAAAAACTAGAACTCTAATCCTATCGTGAAAAGATATCAACTCTTATGATAGTGGAAACAAGGGGTGACCTGGGGCTAATTAACAAATCTTAAATAATAACATCATGATGACAAATTATGATAACGTGTATAAGGTACTGAGAAAGTACATGCTCGCTTTTCATAATTAAACAGAAGAAAAATCCGGAAATGGTAGATTACCCAAGTAGAAGAACATATTGCCCGGTCAAATTGTCGATATTTCTTGTCCTTTGCAGCAAGACCAGCTGAGGAAGTATGGCAACAGCTTCCAAATATAGGGAAAATGCCCACATTACCTGGCCAATCATATCAAGCACAAGCCCTTTGAAAAGAGGAAATATAGTGAACAGAACTGTACAAAGCTATCTTTTTTTTTCCAACTGAAATTTATACAAATGCAAATATTGTAACATAGCATTAGCTGGAGCAATTTAAATTCCACTAACACAAGAGCTGTCCAAAAACCAATACAAACTTGAGTCTATGATAAAAGGTTAAGCAGAAAGGCGCATGCATACCTCTTTGAATGTGAACTTCTCATTCATAACTAGGGCCAAAAACAAACAAGGTAGAACAAGAAAGTAATGGCGAAAGGTGTCTTGGTCTTTATCATAGGATCTGCGGACAATCTTGTGGTGCCTTATGTACCAGACAATTGAGAAAGAGCTCCCCAAGAATATTAACTTCATTACAGTATTGTAAAGAGAGATATAATCAGTAAATATGTCCAAATATCGAGTAGCAAAGACAGTAGCATAGAGCTCCTGAGTCTTTAAGGAAATGCCTGCGTAAAACACGAAGACAAAATTCAAATACATGTTCAGAGAATGGGAGAGAGACCATGTTACAGCTATGAAACAAATAAATCATTTCATTATGCAAATTCACATCTTCATCCTAACATGTATAGCTAATAATAGTTCATAATCTATTAGGAAAAAGGGCAACAGAACATTTTACGAGCATAGTACCTAAATAAAGGAGGGTTAAATAATACAGTTCATTAAAATTTAAATCCACACATATTTCTAAATTTCAGAAAATTACTTGGCTTTAATATAATTAATTAAACTACATGCTAGATATATTAAGTCTTTTCTTTTCTAACCCAGCTTACACTACAAAACTTGGCTCAGACTGGTTTCATGTAAGGTCCTTAATTTAAATGTACCATAGTTTGCCAATTATTATCAAAAAACCCAATTTGGATGCATGACTGTATGTCATAGTCACAGCCTTACGCAAGTGAGTGTCTATGTCCCAATTAATATGCATTCGTTCTCCATTCCTCTATTTGGAGATGTTCCTTTCCCATTTTGCTTTATCAAAGCCCCACCTCATCTAAATTCTTAGGCATCAAGGCTTTTTAAGTTTGATCACAACCTCACCCACTTTCTCCTTTTTGGATAGTTCTAGCCTTTGTGGATCTACTAGCACGAAATCACTCCTCACCTTAGTAGTAAATGTTCTTAATGCAATCTTAATTTTGTCTCATAGCAACATAAAGTGCTGAAACCTTAACCCGCCAACATACAATCCTGATCTCAAATCCACCTCCACTCGTTTCGTGGACATGGTTGCTGGCTGGATAGCAATCTCTCTGCTGCTGGTTTTTGAAGTTTTCCTTAATATCATAATATCCCATCATTCACCCCATCTTGATTTACAAATGATGACTGTTGCATCCCGCCCCTAGGGTTCAGCACCACAAACACTAAGATATATCTATGTTTTATTATCACCAAAAGAATTACTAACCTTTCCCGTGCATATTTACCATAATCCTTCACCTTCTTCTCCGGACATCAACATTTAATTTTTGCCCACTGTACTCTTTTTTTTACTAAGAGCACATTCTATATCTTTACTTCTGTTCAATCCAACTTGTCCTTAGTGTTTGTTTTTCAGCGTAGTCATATTATTGACTTACTCTGACCCAAGTATTCTGAACGTGATAGCAAAGACCATTCATAATGGGAACTCATACATGATATACTTACTCATCCAATCAATGATCAATGCAAGAAGATAGGTATTCAATGCAAACACTTGATTCAAAACTAAAAATATGAAAAGCCCTTTACAATTAGTCTATTGCGGCTGAAGATCCATTTTATCTGATCCAATATGAGCTTTTGGCTACAGGAAACTCACTTTTCCTCATCCAATCATTTTCTCCATCTTACATGTTGTAAAACATGATTGATCTATGAAGTTAACAGATTTTAAGATTTACCACATAATCTCTGCAAATGACTGCACAATTTGGTTTAGCAGACAACTGCAGTATATATTGGGTACTTTCATTTGAGACAAGAATAAAATAGCTTGGTTTAGTTTACCAGTTTAATTACTGTAGGTTTTGGACATGGGTACTCATTAGAAATCTTGGTCTTTGACTCATTGCTAAATAAATTAGCATGCACTTACTTATTATTAGACATGAAACCAATCCAGAAAACTTTGTATCTCAAGTGAGTGTCAGAAATTAGCCTATAATCTCAACTCTACAAAGCCTTGTCCAAACATTTTTGGTCGGCTTAAAGGGACTCCAGCTTTCAAATGGCAATGACAACAAGGGAAGCGAGCTCAATTACCGCGGGAGGGGGGCACTTTTAATATGGCAGCAATCTACTTAACATGTTTATGGTTTGGGAGCAACTTCCATAAAAGAATAGTGCGAATGAGAAGAGAAAGACAGAGACAAGAGTTTTGGCAGCCAAGATCAGTGGAGCAGCAGCATGATATAAAATTTGACAAGGGAAAAAGAACTGAGATTACTCAAAGTCTAAAAAACTATTAGTTCTTACATTTCCATAATGGGATGCATGTCTCTGAGGGCCGCTCCCAGATCACATCCTCACACATGCATCTCAAAACTCAACCTGGGGGTTCTATCCATACTAATCTAGATAAAGTTTTCAAGAAACTCTAATTTACAAGAAAACATTCCGTTTAAGAATCAAGAAGCCACCGATTCATAATCAAAAACAGGTGCAGAGGAAAAGTATCTTTCACATTCACTGTATAACAGCATGAAATTCCAAGAGATGGAGGGACTACTGGCAAGAGTAATCTCGGAACTTAAGGGCCCCATGTTACATGTTTACTATTCATATAATTGCATTTTAGTAATGTTTACATCCAACTCATACACCACACAGTATATAAGTTGAGGATCATGAGGTGTATAACATGTGAATCAATGGGATGTGTGACATGGAAAATATCATTTTTGTAAATTTTTCATATATTTTTGGTAGCTTGGAATGGATCTTAAAAACTCCAAAGGGCTGTAGTTTGAGGAAAACCAATAAAAAATGGCTAACATTTTCAGAAACAGTAAAATTCTGCATATGTCCAGTAGGATTAGAAACCTTGTCAAACCAAATGCTAGAAACATTCAACCAATGGAATCAGGCAAGGAATTTTCAGGGTAAACTAAATCCTGAAATAAGTGATAGGATGGGACTATCTTACCCATAAGCATCAAATCTATGAGCAACAAATATTTTTCAATAGGGACTTGTAGTTAAAATTTGTTAACTACTTATAGTCTTACACTTTTTCCTCAGAAAATCCAGATAACAATTATCTTAGATTGTAAGTAACAGCATCTAGCTTGATCAAATATTTTTAGACTGAAAAACTTGATAGGTAGTCTATAGTCAGAGAGAGAGAAGGTCTTATCTTCTCCAAAAATTAAGGAAATGACATCCGTCAAAACAAATAAGGATCAAAATAATAGAATGAGCAAGAAACTCTCTAAACAGAATCTTAGAACACAATTTTCTGATGCGATTTAGCAACACCTGCACTTAACCACTCTAATATGTCTATAGGACGTGGGCACATTGCATGCCCCAAATGCTTAATAAATAAAGGTCATTAGACTCATTACCCTGGTTAAGACCCATCAATCGAGGCTGCTCAAACATGTTATCAAGTTCACGCCCATCAAGATATGGATTTATGTTCCAGCTAAGGCTATTGGGAAACTCCCACACAAGTTATCCATTATATGCGTCAAGACCCATACAGGATATAGAAGACAATTGATACTCTTTAATGACCCATCTTTCCTTACATTTATGTTGCTAAAGTGGGTCCATCCCTGACTTTATACTGTTAACCACCTCCTTTCCATTCTCCGATGCAGACTGGGCTAACAATCATAATAGCAGATGGTCCACTAAGGGCTTTTGTGTTTTTCCCAGAAAAACCCAACTCTTCAAGATACTCTTACAAATAATACACATTCTCATCAACTTCCATGGTAAATCTGGCACTTTTCATAAATTTGTTGATTTGCTACTATATATAATATCAACGAAGTATTTTCGGTGGAAATGCCATCTTAGAGGAAACTAAAACAACATTCCAATCATTCAAAGTGACAAAGATATCAAAAGTTTTGAAACATATAAAATTTTACACAACTAAGTTTGCATTCGATATTTACACATCTACTTTTCTTTTCCCAACACTCTAGTCAGGATTGTAACCTATACATCTCAGAAATAGAATCAATGAGGACTGTGGAAGCCTTTATTTTCTTCAACCAGAATTTGGCCAAAATTTGTTTATCTGGTTGGATGACACACGAACCAACCAAATAAAACTCGACGCAAAACTTGTGCACTGAATGCAAAATGAAGTTTATGATAACTAGTTGGGATCAGTTATAGCTATTCTTTTACATTGCATCAATCTTCAATGGGCCATAGCATCTTTTAGATAATACACCACGATGAGTGTTTGGCAGCCTCAATTCACAACAATAACATTCTTTCGCAATTTCTCCATTTCCTTCCAAGTGTATTGAACCATACTAGCACTTCCAACCGAAATAACCAGATTGGCCAGGTATATAGATACTATATCAGGTGACTCCCACACATCTTATCCCCATGTATGGTTAAATGAATTCATCTCTTATATTAAACTTTCTTGCCTAATTATTCTCCCTCCCAACGTGCTATTTGGCGACGACTTTATGAATTTAATGATGAAGAACATGATGTAAGAAAAG
>CM042184.1:10324197-10339041 GCA_023539305.1 Ilex asprella
AAGGCGACACTTGAGAGACCCAATAGCAAGCTATTGTGATGGACTCTCCCCCTAAAAAAATTAATTTAATATCGTGTGAGTCATTGACCCACGTATCAGATATTAAACTGATAAGAACAGATACTACACTTGATCTTAGCCAAAAGGCCGAGAAAGGTATGATTTGTAATGTATGTTGTTTCCAACTTTATATCTACTATGGTTTCTCCTTTCTTTTAGCTTGGCGATGTGGGACAAAGATAAAAGTGCATATGAAGGTGACAAGATAAAAGTCGGTCTGGGTCCATTCAAAAATCATCCCTAAGCTTTTACCTCTGTCAACTTACTCTCTCAAACCCTGAAAAACTCTTGGTCTACGATGCCAGAACCGGATTTAAGATCTGATCTCAAACTGAGTGGTCTGCTGGGTATTTATAGATGTTTTTTTACAGAAAAAAAATGGTGTTCAGGCATGGCATGACAAAATTGAAACATCAAATTAGATGAATTCTTTTCCTAGAAGAAAATGAAATTCGAACAACCGTCCAACAACTAGTCATCTGTCAGTGTTGAATTTTTACTGATAAAGAACGCAATCGACAACTCCATTACAAAACAGTATGATGAATTATCCAATGTTAGTCATTTAAAGAACCCGACCGACGCCGCCATTACAAAATAGTATGATGAATTATCCAAGGTTGGTCATTTACAGAACCCGATCGACAATGCCATTACAAAACAATAGGATGAATTATCCAATGTTGGTCATTTAAAGAACCTGACCGACAATGCCATTACAAAACAGTTGGATGAATTATCCAATGTTGGTCATCCTCTTGGGGGACAAAATGAAAGTAATAACCACTACCATAAACAATCTTCCGGCCTCATGAGGCCATTTTGTTCTTCAGTGACTTGTGGAGGGAGCAATTTGACTATAAACACTGTATCTCCTGGACATTGAAGGAAAAAAGAGAAAGAGAAGAAAAAAGGGCTATTGGAATGGCACTCAACATGATAAACATGTATAACATGCTAACTTAATCTGTTAATAAATATGGTAAATTACCCTCGAACCTCTTGAATGTTATCAAAATAATGTAGTGACCCTCTGATATTTCTAAACTAGCATGAGGACCCCAATCAGAGATTTCCTTTTTTTTTAATTTGAATCAGCTTACACGCACCTCGACTAATCCCCTCTCCGGTCTGGTCAGAAGCAGGTCATCCACGGTAGGACTAGAGTATTCATGAGGATAAATCTTTCATGGCCTGGACCCAAGGAATTGCCAAAATTCGAATTGAGGACGTATGAGTTTACAACTTGTCCCTATTACTACTTAAGCTACCCTTCAGAGTTAAAAAGGAGATTTCCATTTATTGGCACTAATGACCTAATTGTCTTAGAAATATGACAGTTTTACTTATAAATGTGGAATGCTCAGTCTTGGAAATTAGGACAGTTTCAAGTAGAACCTTAAACTATTCAAAGGGTTTATTACTGCAGCAGGTACTTTATCAGTTCTAACTGCCTATGTACTTGAAGACAATTTATGACCCTTGCTTGTTTCTAAGTTCTTTAACAAACATATATAAGAGATGTATAGAGCTTAGTTCCTATTATCCTCTAACAAACTCAAAATTTTTGTATATATAGAATACAAATGGACTTACATCTATTTAGCTTCTTTGTGTTAATCTTCATGGGAGTAGCTTCTGCAAGCAAACAGAAAGGTCCGAGGTTTGACGAGAATTATAGGGTTTCATGGGGACAGGATCATGTCAAGTCCTCAATACAGGGCAGAGAAGTTCAGATCTCCCTCGACAAATTTTCCGGTAATTTTTCTATAAGATTTCATTAATGTATTATGTGGTGTGTGAATGTAACTCATCTTATTTTTTCGATACCTTTTAGAATACGCGACTATTTCACCTGGAAATATGTAATACCCCATCCCCACATATGCAATAATTAGGATAAATATGTGGAATTAGCTTAAGAAATCTTTTTGTTAAATTGATTAAAGAACCAAATAGAGTAAAACGAAACCATTGGTAATGCACTTCCTTACTTTTTACGAGGGTAAATTACACTTTAACCCCTTAAACTATGTACTAGATTTCACTTTGCCCCTCACCTTTTTTGGTCTACACTTTGCCCTTTGAACTATTGAATTTTTCTCATTGTCCCCTCCACTACTTTGATTATTTCATATTTCCTCAATCGCAAAAGTCTGTTATCTTTTTGAATGAAAATTGTTAACATATCAAGGCAAAGCGAAACAAATTACATAGTTCTAGGAAAAAAATGAAACATATTTCTGTTAAATATGTAAGGAACGTTAACAATTGTGACAACGTAAAACTAATCACATAGTTGAGGGTGTAATGTGAAAAATATAATAGTTAAGAGGATAATTGAAAAAAAAATATCATATTTGATGGGGTCAAAATATAATTTTCCATTAACGAAATTACTCAGTAATGTACCATATAGTTTTCAAGGGGCTCATTTGTCTCTTGTAGTGGTTTTTCCTCCTCTAGCCACTCGAGATGTGAGAGGAATATTTTGTACTCCTAGTGTCCTAGAATATGAGTCTTAGATTAGGTATTTTTTAGGTCTTTTCTATCGAGTTGTTATGTAGTCTCTTAAGCGTGTTTTAAACTATATTGTATAACTGCTCTTTCAAAAATAAAATTTTCGGGAAAAAAGAATATATTACTGATTACATTACATATGATAAACAGGATCAGGGATTCAATCAAAATCAAGTTATGGCTCCGGGTTCTTCCACATGAGAATAAAGCTACCAGGCAATGACTCTGCAGGAGTTGTAACAACCTTCTATGTAAGACAAGATGTGTCCCAAGAGTAAAATACTCAATCGATACAATATCACCAACAAATTATAACCTACCAATTACTAGTATTAGTTAACCGCCACATCCAATAATTAACAAAGTAGATTAAGTGTCGTAATTGATAGGTTATGATGGGTTTGTGATACCATATATTAGTAATGATGTAGTACGACCGTTTCGTTGAATATTTTCTTGGGTATGAGGAAAGGTTAAACAGCCCACAAATTTTTAAATTCAAGCAGCCAAGTAAAAAACCATATAATTCAGTTGCTGTATTTTTGGCAGTTGACATCTCACACAGGTAACCACAATGAGTTGGACTTTGAGTTCTTGGGCAACAGACAAGGACAGCCATACTTGGTTCAGACCAATGTGTTTGTGAATGGTAAAGGAGACAGAGAGCAGAGGGTTCGTCTATGGTTTGATCCCACAGCAGCCTTCCATGGCTACTCAATCCTCTGGAACCAACATCAAGTAGTGTAAGACTATAATTTCTGCCCACACATGCACTACAGTTTCAATAGATATCATGGGTTGCAGCCTAAAAGTAAATGCATATATATATCTTTATTATTGTTGTTATTTTTGCTCGATTATGCAATGATTAGGTTGTTAACTTATTTCTTTGTTTTTTGTCTTAATCATATCATGTGATACAGGCATACAATAATATAACTTGTACTTTAATTATTATGATTTTTGTTTTCAATTTTTTTTCTTAAAATCACATAAATTTATTGTAATGGGAGAGGGTGGAGGTGAAGGCGGGGATGGGTGTGACGGGGATCAGAATTTAACCGCAGGGTGGTGATAGAGATTAAAACTTACCCTGCTACTAGGGGTGGACTGACTTTATTTAAGCGAGTATGGGGGTGGAGACCACTTCCCCCACCCCTGTCTCGATCCATTGTCATTCCTAGATAGAATGAGTAGATGTGTAACTCAGAAGATTGGATGGATTGAGAGATTGATCCGGGATCAACCTAAATTACAAAACTGTTAAAGTCTGAATATTGTCCAATGTTTAAAATTTGAACTCGGGTTGAGATTTCAGTTCAAATCTAGACTTAATTTTCAGACTGAAACTTGGGTTTTATTCTATGGTTACCTAACTTGGACTGAAATTTAAGTTCAATTTTGATTTAATTCGAGTTTAATTGGAATTAGTGAATTTGGGTTAGGTACCAACAACCTAAGATCCATTCCAAAATACTGTTTGATTTGAATTGCGTTTCAATTTTTTTATAAACTAATCCTAAGTATTAACACAAAATATTTTCAGTTTGAGTTGGGGTTGGGTTTCGATTCACCCACCCAAGTTGCACTCCAATTGCAAGTTAGAACCAAAGTATTCAATTTATAATTAGTACTTTGCACTTATCCAACTTATACTTGCAATTAACTGCATACATCTAAGCTCTCTAGTTCTCGCAAAAACAAGAGTCTCGTGCACTAAGTACGCCTTTTACTTTGCACTTATCTTATACAGTTAATTAAATATTAACTTGTTTACATTTCAGGTTCTTTGTTGACAAAGTTCCCATCAGGGTTTTCAAGAACAATACAAAAACAGGACTAGACTACCTTACCCAGCCCATGCAAGTAGAGGCAACAATCTGGGATGGAGACACTTGGGCAACAGACGAAGGCCGGACCAAAATCAACTGGACTCATGCACCATACACAGCTCACTTCCGAAGCTTCGCTGTCGACGGATGTTCGTCGAAATCCAGAGTTGAATCTTGCAGTTCTTCCAAATTCTGGTGGAACAAAGAGCAGTACCGGAGGCTGACCCATAATGAAGAGAAAGTTTATCATCATATGAAACGTAAATACATGAACTACAATTACTGTACAGATAAATCAAGGCACTTGACTCCTCCTCCAGAGTGTCAACAATGAAGATTACCTTTTCTTCCCCTTTAAGTTGTTGTATTGAGAACAACTCTAGTTATTCATGCATTATACATTTACTAACCCATATTTCATTATTCAACAATATGTTATGAATAAACTATGCCCCCTAGTGTTGGTAGTTGTATCTTTATAAACTGTTTGTAGTACATTTTGATAACCCTTTTTTTTTTATTGATTAAATATTGTTTCATGAAAGTTTGTCGTTTTTATTTTTTATTCTTTGTCTGGATATGTCCATCTTTTATTCCAAACTTAGTTATATGTAAAGTGGTACATATGTACATTGTAGGTGGAGAGTTGAATGATAGGTTGGCATGTGTCTAGTACTAATTTCTCGTAGGGATGAGTAAGATAGATGGATGGGATGAAAAGACTCGAGTTATCTGTTAATTGTTAAAACATTTTTGGACAAAAGATTTTTCGGGTAGGTGGAGTCAATGAAGATTCTCATACCAGTTGGGTTGTCCATCTCAAATAGGTAGGTGTGTTATCATAGAATTGAATAATGAGGGTATTTATAGCATAGGTACTCAGGCAAGTTGGATTGTCCTAAAAACTTCCAACGATCGTCTTTATACAAGAATCAACATCGTACGCAACAATTGTGCCTACTTACAATCATCTTGACTGTATTTGTACGGATGGTCACGCATTGCGCATCAAGTGTCTCAAGCATTAATTAGGTAATTGTGACATTTCCTTTGACGCAACCTGAACTCAGTCCTTGAGGAAATGGCACACTCTCGGAGGCAAGGGCGGCATCCGAGGTGCGGGGCATCATGATCGCGAAGGGTTCATAGTCATGGTGCCCTCAGCACGCGCTTACCGCAGAGCCTCCCTTTCCCTCAAAACCCCACCCAAGGCACACACCAGAATGTTTGCTCAAGGAACTTCCCACAATTTCGATACTTTAGCCACCAATCCACTAGTTCAAATATCTATTATGTTGATCCAGACCATCAACTCCTTTTTTATCACTAGTCTCTCCACACCCCAATCAAGTGTAATTTAGTGAGCAGTGAGTCATACATTGGCCAACCTGCTTTGATAGACTAAACCTTTAAAACCGCACCTAAAGTCGAGGCTAACAATCATGCCCGTCCACGCTGCTCAGTTCTCTCTAGGGCCAATTGAGCAACAAAGTACCATTGATTGACTTTACCACTGCAGGCATCCATGGATTTCTGCTGTTCTGTAAGGTTCTGGTTCTGAAAGTACCCCTTGAGGATATGCCAAGGATATATTATTCGATATTCGTGTGATCCCAAGTATGGACATTTACTTCAGCGACAAGTAAGGCGGACGACTAGGTCATGCTGGCTTTGCCTCAGTTTTTCACAATGTCCCCTTGTCCTTTTAGACAATTCTCTATCTACCTTTTCTGCAATGAGGGAGGCGGACTGTGGCATCAAGCAAAGTTTTCCTTAACGCTCGTGGTGGTGCTCTTGCCCCTTTGGTCAAGGATCAAGGTGGGGCATGAGCTTGCCATACCAACTACCCCTGTAGCCTTGTAATGTTGCTCTTATTTTGTAGACAGGAATCTTGTTCTTCTTTATTTTATTTTTTTGATACTTAAAAAAGGGTGGAGACAAGGAATAGTGCCCTGCAAGCACCCCGATAGGCCCTCTCTGGTGAGATCGTAAGGCCCCTGACCGCGCTTGAAACATCTCTCGGGACCAAACCTAACTAAGCTAGCATAGCAGTCAACCACCAAGCTCCAATGGGGACTCCAAGACTTGAACTCTCAACCTCAAAATGAAGAGTAAGATCGGTACTCCACTAAACCACCCTACTTGGTGGTAGGAATCTTGTTCTTCACGGAGAGAGGGGGATGTGCGAAACCATGACAACAAATAGATAGTTTAATGAATGAATCTTGCTCTTATATTTAGTGGATTCAGATTGTAAATTAGTAGACATGTTTAATGAATGAATCTACATAAATTCAATTAAACATAATGTATACACAACATAAACTAAACTATACACGACTATGTCATATTGCCTCGGTTGTTGATTTTTGTCCACTTTTTCAAGAAAAATTAGGGGCAAAAATGAAAATTTTCCGGTGGAGGAGAGGAAGACTACATTTCGTAACATGTCGTGATCCTATTTTTTGCCCTAATTTGACTTAAAAAATTAGATAAACGTCGATTATTAAAACAATTTGAAATTTAAACTAATATTTTAAGGAGAAATTCAATAAAGCATATAGTTTATGGGGCAATGTGAAATGAGGGTGTTGTTCAAAGGATCTAAATGTAGGGAGAGACAAGAGAACTTGGTCACGACTCAGGATCTACATGGAGATAAGTTGGGGATTGCTCATCTCACTAATAAAAATTAGGGAGAATTACATCTGATTCCTCTGAGGTTTATCACTCAATCACTCAGACTCTCTGACATTTAAAATATTACATACATACTCCTAGAGTGTGTATGGGCGTAACACTTAGACCCCTGCCGTCAATGTCCGTTAATATATCCTTAGTAAATTACATGCATCCAGACCTCCTGAAATTTGTAAGCATGTAATATTTAGACCTCTCAAGTTTAAAATGTTACATTTAGACCAAAAATTCTCCAATCAAAGATAGAATATCAAATATTTTAAATTTTACAACAAAAATTCATGTTCTATTATGACATTTATTGAAATAAAATTAAAAATAAAATCTATTTTTTTAAAAAAAATCATAATTAGTATATAATTGTACTATATATTGAGTTTTATTTTTTATCGATGTTACATTACTCGTTAAAATTAAATTTGATCAACTCATATATAATCTATTCATATATGTATATAGACATATTCATGTTATACATGTGTTGTGTTTAACGGGTTCATATCAACCAATACATCTAATGGGTCATAATGTGTTAACCCATTTACCATGCGACCAAATTACTAATTCCATATTAATTTCGCATTTGATTTGTAAATTGTGTCCAAAATTGTCACGCTTATTCTATTCAAAACGGTTTCGTATTGGTGAACGAGTGCACCAGTTCAGTGCGCCCTTGAAATCTGGAGGGATGCCCATATATCAATCCTAACTGCACAAATGAGTTAGACCACGACTCAGTCACACAATCTTGCATGTCTTTCGAATCTGATGCTGTAAGAGAGAGAGAGAGAGAGAGAGAGAGAGATTTTTCAAGTGATGGGTTTGAATGTTGTGAGGTTTTTTATGATAATTTCAGTGGTAAAAGCATTGGCAATTAGCGAGCAGCATGGGCCCAGCTACGATGAAAACTACAAGGTCGCATTTGGAGCTCATAACATTTGGCCACAACATCAAGGCAGAGATGTTCAGCTCTCCCTCGATCAATCTTCTGGTCATTTTTTACCTCTAATTCTCACATCATATCCTATTTATTTATTCCTAATTTCCCTTCAAGTTATTCTTTTCATTTCTCTTGGGTTTGTGGGGAGGGACATTGGGCATACTACATCTCATGTTTTTTTGGAAGAGTAACGATATTTGGACCTGAATAAATGATTTAATCTGTTAATCTAATAATATGGTCTAATACCATTAATATAACTTTAGATGTTAGATTTCTTCATTCGAGTAAATTAGGTGAACTTTTTTGGTCTCGATAGGAAGACTCTTTTTGGAGTTATATATATAACTTGGGAAATATATTAAAAAAAGGAGGGGGGTTAATCGAGGATGGAGAGAGAGAGAAATTCCATTTGAAGACGTTTTTTTGCAATTTGTCTCGATGGTAGATCACTTATTATTATTAATTAGGGGCCACCACATGAAGGAATGAGCATGCCCACTGGAACATCCTTGCTTGAAAGCAATTGGAATTCTTACATTTTCAAAACCTAAGAGGAAAGAAAAAGGACATGAAAGATCCAAAAAAAAACTCCCATTTGCCAAATTCAATCATTTTCTAATAAGTGATAATGTTTTGTGCCAAACAGGGTCTGGTATTCAATCCAAGTTGAGTTACATCTCTGGATTCTTCCATATGAGGATAAAGCTACCTGGCAAAGACTCAGCAGGAGTTGTAACAGCTTTCTATGTAAGACAGGCAAAAGTTATATTTTCTAAACTTAGGTTGTTATAACCGTCACACCACGTCATCACTCCTAACTTTTTTTTCCACTACTATTGAGTTATTTGCATTGCTCCCTCAATGCACCAAAACCAAGTGTCGCCTTTGCGTTGTTAGATAAATGAAACAAAATGACATATTTGGGCGTAAAGTAACACAGCTTTCCTTACAAAGGTGGACCTATTCGCACCTTATCAAATATTTATTTTCACCGCATTTAATTTCTTATGAGTAATGCTTTGTATTTCAAATTTGTATCTCAAATGTGCATTCAAAATAAATGGGAATCATTGAATGAGTAGGTCCCAATAAAAAAAATTGATGGGATCCACTCATCCAATGGTTCTCATTAATTTAGAATACATATTTGAGATACAAATTTAGGATATATAGCATGGCTTATTTTTTATTATCAAACTACTAAACTCACTTATTCTATATTCACTCCATTAATAATTAAGTTCACCTCATGCTATATACACCATTTTAATAAAATAAATTCACCATATAACCTCTTACAATTAGGGTTTCATTCACTATCCCATTTCATACACACATAAAAAGCTTTTTTACAATATAAAATTCTTCAATGTGGTGTAAATTTTCATGGAAGCTTTTTTACAGTATAAATTAGTATTACTTTTTGATTTAATTCTTTGTTTGATTTCATGTGGTGTAAATTTTCATTATTTTTATCAAGTTTAATAATTTTTGATTTAGGATGTATGTGTGTGTATGTTCATATTGTTTTAAAAAATGGCAATAAAAGGCTATTTCAATAAATTAAAAAAAAAAACTTTTGTCATTCGTGAAGCTTGTTTTATTTTTTATTTTTCCGACTACAGATTTCTTTCTTTGTTTTATTGATTTCGTCCTTCCTTGATTTTTATTTCTTATTTTATTTTGGATTTTGATAGATTTTTCTTTCTTGTTTTCTATTTTAACTTATTAAAAAAGTATATATAACATGTGACGGACTTAATTACTGATAGAATGGATATGAAAAAAAAATGAACTTAGTAGTTTGATAATAAGAAATCAAATGGGATGAGAATGAATATTTTTTAGGACGGAAATAGCCTCACCCCACTTAGAAATATGACAAGTAACGTGGCCATGTGAGATACAAGCATAGTTAACGGGGTCAAAGTATAATTTATCCTTTATTTGCAGAAAAGCAGCCAGAGATCTACTTAATTTGGAGTTAAACATTCACTGGTTAACTAACAAGAATTTTCTTCTTCTTTGTTTATATTTTTTGGTTTTGGGCAGATGACTTCACCAACAATAGAGGGCAACGAATTGGACTTCGAATTCTTGGGTAACAGAGAGGGGAAACCCTACACACTCCAATCAAATGTCATTATAAATGGAAAAGGGGGTAGAGAGCAGAGGATGCACCTATGGTTTGATCCAACTTCAAGCTTCCATACTTACAGACTTTTGTGGAACTCCCAGCAAATAGTGTAAGTAACGCTTTAAAACTAACACAATATAGGAAATTCCGACTACGCACATCAGAGGGGGGAAAAAAGCACCCAGTATGCAAAAGTCTCACCTGTCGCGGGATTTGAGAGATGAGAGAGATAAGCGATAAGTAATCCTGTCCCATTTTGAAGAGATTAATCTCATGACTTGATTCTGCTACTTATCACTTGGTTGAACGAGCATCAAACAATGTTAAACGAGAAGAAAATAGGAAAAAAAAAAAAAAAAACTAACAAATATATCAAACACCAAGACAACGACCTTTGTCAAGTTAATCTGGTGCTCAAAAGTTCCCTCATAGTGTAAAGGTAAAACCCAATGGAGGTGGTATCTCGGTTGCTAGAGGAAACCTTCGAGTCGGGGACATATCTAGGATTTGGGTTTGAGGGAGAGAACTTTAAAAATATTAACCCAAAATGGTTGGTTTAGTGGTCAAACAAAATGTGAGACCTAAACCTTAAATTCAAGTCCCCTGTCCTTATGAAACTAACTAGGACCAAATTGAATCCTAGACTTGCATTACCACCAGGAGTCCAAAAGACATGTAGTTGCAACTATTCACTGTTACCCGAAAAAAAATCCAACTTGACTGGACATGAAAGGCTCTGCCCTTCCATCCCTTCGATAAATAGAGAGGGAGTGTAGAGGTTTTGGTTTTTTCCTACAATCAGAGAGTAGAACAATGGTATTTAGATTGTTTAACAGAGTTTGAGGTTTAAACAAAGGCTCCGGGGATGCGCTACAGGCGTCGGTCCCAGGACCTAGCCGGGGCTGGGGCTTCCCACATCGGAAGCCTTTGGGTGTGTGTGTGAGTATATAGTAGCTCTCGCCTCTTCTCCTTTAAGGAGTTGAGTCGAGTTGTCCAGTTAGGTTTAAACATCTGTCAAAAAAAAAAAAACAAGAGTTTGAGGTTCTCTAACTTACACACTTGTTAACTTTTTACTTATTTCTTCTATCAATGGCATTGGCTCTTCAGGTTTTTTATAGACAAAATCCCCATCCGGGTATTCAAGAACAACAGAGATAGCAGAGTTGGATACATAACACAACCAATGCAACTAAAGGCAAGCATATGGGATGGAGATAGTTGGGCCACAGACGGTGGCAAAACTAAAATTAATTGGACGCACGCACCATTCCAAGCTGAGTTCCGAAGCTTCAGCATCGATGGATGCCCCTCTTACCTTGGCACAGGACATTGCTATTCTTCCAAGCTCTGGTGGAATAGAGGTCAGTATTGGAGCCTGTCACCTAACCAAGAAAAAATTTATCAAGTCGTGAAACATAAATATATGACCTACGATTACTGCAACGACAAATCGAGGTACCGAACGCCTCCCCCGGAATGCCCACAGTGATGGCAGCCCCTAACTTTCTTCATGCTACATTAAGATATTGTATCAAGGCTCAACATCATATAGAGCTCAATATATTCTTACTGGAACCTTAATGCATCTGCTAGATACTGATGATGACTGAAAACAATGGGTCAGCCTAGATTGAGCAATTCCACAAAATTAGACAGGAAAAAAATGTAAAAAAGGGCAAGCAAAGTTCTCTTCAGGCAGAAATAAAGCACATCTATATTATAATCCTTCAAGGCCATTTCCAAAAGTTTTATCCTGGCAATTGGCCATTGAATGTGGAACCAAGCGGCTGCATGTGGCCCTGGTGATTAATCAGGTGCTATGAAAAGCCTGGTCATAACCTTGTTAACATAAATGGGGAAAGAAGGATTACCAAATAACGCTGACCATTGATGACAATGAGGGCTGTCTGCAAGCAACAACAAGTAGCCCCTGGCTTCACCAAATTAAAGAAACCTAACCTCTTTTCATGCCATGTTCATTGTGATGCCAGCGGATGCCAAGCATGTGGTGTTAAACTTCCTAGTGAAACCAAACAAGTCAAGGCCAAACATTCAACATTGGCATCAAAGCCAGGCATAGCATGACATCATCAAAGAGCAAGTCTACTGGTCAAGTGAAACCAGACCCGAATACAATAGTAGCGTAGCAAGCCAAGGAAAGGCTTCAATGCCAGGTCAACGATGACAACCCAAAAATGGCATGTCACCACTGGTAATTGCACCATCTACGTCGCATTGCTATTTGCTCATAATCCCTAAAGCTAAGAAGCCCTGGTTTAACACACTATCAACTTCTGGCATTAAAGCACAAACGAAGGCAAGGATGCAAGAAGGAATGCCTAAAAGGCAAGCTACCAACCTACCCTTACAGACAACACAAAAAATCATCAATACGAAAGTTCGACAAAAATTTAAGAAAGGCATGGCAACGAAGGGATGTTAACAAATACATCTACGAATAATGGAGAAATGAAAAATTACTATTTCCACTGTCAATTCCAGTTGCAACCACAACTTACTGATAACTTGCCCTCTTATTTATGATTCCATGGATGTGGCCTGAAAAGGCTGTGGAGATGAGCCTTCCCGTCATCCAGCCCACAGGGATGTGGAGATAAGCGATCCCAGTTATCAACCCCAACTAACAGGTGGGTGGATGAAACCCCTCAAGTTCTTACAAGTATTTTAAACATATGCAATCTTCATAAATTTAACAGATTTCTACAGTAAACGACAAAGATGAGAACAACACAGCAGCATGTAAAATCTACTTAACTGTGGTAATATAGTTACTCTCATACATTTTTTGTTTTACAATTAGTTGTCTTTTCTATTCAGAAAGTGTCCCTACAAGCTTGATTATTGTATTTGTCATGTTTAAGACATTAGAATTTATTCAAATTCAGGACACTCATACATAGGATATCTGATGAATATCCTGATGTGTTGGAGATGTGATTTGTCCAAAAAAGAACTGGTTGAGCCACTTTGGGTCAACCTTGAGCATGGATGAAAAGTTGTTTGATTAAGAGCCAATACATAGCCCCAATTTGGATACACAACCTTATTTTTTCAATAGGCATGCACGTACCAAGTCTCTTCATGTCCTCTTTTAAAGAATAGAGCATTCAATTTTTTCATCACATCAAACCCTACTTCTGCAATGCAATCCAGTGCAAGCTTTTATTTAAATTTGTTAGAGTATTACTTTCCTATTGTTCTACTACATTATTAAATTATTTTCATATTGTTCTATTTTCCAATATGTCATTTTCCTATTATATTCTACTTTCTAAAGATTTTTATTGTCTTCAATACCAATCTAATATAAATTGGTGATCGACTGTAGGTAATACACACCTTACACAGTATTATTTCATAAACTCTTTCTTCGTCTTCTCTTCTCCTTCTTCTTCTATTTATTTTTTGTAATTAAAATCCAAAATTATTCAGGTTTTAAATTGGTATCAGAGCAAGATACTTGGGTGATGGGCCCTAGGCTTTGGTCCGATTTAGTGTTGGTTCAGTGGTTTTCATCCTCAGTATTGATTCAGTGTTTTTAGTCCAGTTTACTATTCATTCAATGTTTTCAGCCCGGTCTGGTATCGATTCAATAGTTTCCGGGCCAATTTAGCGTTGGTTTAGTGGTTTTCATCGTGGTTCAATGTTTTTCACTTGGTTTAGTGTCGATTTAGTTATTTTCAAACCAATTTGTTGTTGGTTAGTACTTTTCACTCATATTCAGTGTTTTCAACCCGATTTAAACTTGGTTTAGTGTTAGTTCATTGGTTTTGGGGCTAGTTTCGTGTTGGTTTGGCGGTATCATTACCAATTCAGTTGTTTTCAGCCTGATTCAATACTGGTTATGTGGTTTTCAGAACAAGTTCAGCCCCTTTTCAATTTTATTCTACTTGGTTTACCCTATATTCAATTGTTGTTGTTCAATTTGCTGTTGTCTACAGTTCGTTGTAGTGTAGTTGATTGTGTTTGTGTTGGTATTGTTGTCCTTCAACTCAAGTATTAGACATTACATGAACCAACCACTTTGGCTTGTTGCTCAGGAGGAGTATCATGGTAATGGGTGTCAATAAAATAAGTCTCTATATGATCTGCATCAGTAATTTAGAATTTAGTTTTATTATACTTATATTTTGCGACCTCGTTTGTAAAGTTTGGTGATCAACTCGTTGATATTTTTATCAAACCATTGGGGTTGTCCATTTTTAATAGCCTTTGTTCCAAGCTGGGCACTTTTTGTCTCTATGCTCCAACTTGAAAGGGAGCGTTACTCTCTTATTGATCTACTTTCTTATTATATTGTTTTCCTATTGTTTAACTTTCTTATTATGTTACTTTACTATTGTTCTACTTTCTAATACATAGTTTTTCTTATTATGAACTATTTTCCTAATATTTTAATGGGTGAAAAACAAAAAAAAAAACTATACTAAGTCTCGAACTCACTTCACCCCCTATACTTTACGGGTTGCCCTTAACCCCTTCCAATTTGTGAGTAAACTGCAAATCTAATAAAATCTATTTATTGTAACAGCGCTGTAATTTGCGCGTAATATAAAATAAATAATTTTTTCCTAAATTAAATTACCAATTTTACCCTTCCCCTCCCTTCCCCCCTGACATTACATGTCCTG
>CM042184.1:10339141-10381214 GCA_023539305.1 Ilex asprella
ACATAGAGCGAATATGCCGAGTGGTCAAGATGTTGGTGTTGAGCCTAGTGTTGGGACTCCATCGACAAGTAAGATAAAAAAAGCAAAGACTGTTGTCAATGTGGCCGACTCAGTAGCAAAGAGTTTGTCGGACATCTCTAAAGTGTTTGGTGACTACATGCATGACTGTCGAAATCAACTAGACATGATAGCACACTGTGTTGGTTATAATCACGATGTTGCTGATGCACATAGAAAAATTAATGCCGAACTAGAAAAGATAAATGGTTTGTCCATGGTGGATCGACATGCTGCCCTCAAGATTATTTGTTCGGACCCAGTTAACTTAGATATCTTCTTCAGCTTGCTTGAGTATGAACGTCCAACTTGGGTGGGCGGACTTATTTGGAACACACCTCGTAGTTGATGGGGATGACCGTGTATTTTGTTATCAAACCATTTAAAAAATATGTATTCACATTATGTTGTTGAACGTTTTTTGTTTAATGTACCTTTATGTGTGTATGGACACATATATTTAACAGACATATGTTTTTTGGTATGTGTGGTGAATTTGCTAATTAATGTTTACTAGTACCATGTTACCAGTTACCAAAAAAATTATACACTATTTGTGTTGTGTTTTGGTTATTAACAGTAAATTGTTTTGGTGTCACTAGCAATGCACATGCGGGACCGGTGGTATTTAGTGTTTGAAGGGCGACATGTTGGCATTTATCAGTCATGGCCAGAGTGTCATGTACATGTCGATAGATTTCTAGTGCACTTTTTAAGTCCTATGATTCATATAATGCGGCTGAGAATGTGTTACGCATTTACCTTGGACGGTTGGATACCGAAACAGGTGGGGCACATGTTTATGATATTGTAGGCGAGGAGAATGCAACGTTAGACCTTATTACTGAACATGCTGCAATGGAAGATGTTGTGGCACCAGCTATACTTGTGCAAAGATGTGCATATAAGCGAGATATATATTGGTGCATTCTTGGTGTTATGATGTTTTTTTTGGGTGTAATACTAACCTATGTTGTGTACTTTTTTTTGGGGTAGATTTGAATGACTGTAAGGAAATATTTTAAAGTGTATGCCTTATTTTGTTGTGGAGGGTCTCCAATAGGCAATTTGTAGTTTGTGGAGGGTCTCCAATAGGCAATTTAAAATATCAAGGAAACCATGCTACAGGTTTTTTGGCAGGAGGACATCAAAGTCCATTTTTTCCCCACATGTGAATTATCACATTTTAAACTTTTTAGCACTATATTTGGTAAATCATAGATATGTTCTGTGGTATTGACAACTCTACATATGCAATTTTCTTTTCAGCACTACTTATTTTGTTTGATGAGAATCCCATATCTCGCAAGAGAGTATACCCATTCACAAATTCCCTGACCTGAAGATATAACAAGATAAATTCATTCTCCTTACTCGGATAACAAGTTCCACGTGCAAACATTCAACTGGATGTGGTGTTCATGGGAAGCATATGGTCAAATTTTATACAAAAAAAATCGTATAATGTATTGGAGAAGAAATATTTTATTCCTTTTTTGGAAAAAAAATCATTGGAAAAAATGTTTGAACAAATGGACTTCGGTTGATTTGACTGCAAAGATTAACACCCCAAAGAGTCATAAAACAACACCGGGGTGAATTAATTATCGATTTGTGTATTGTTTTTCGGGTGAATTAATTATGGTTGCATTATGCATATGATATTTTTCATTAAAAGTGTATTGTACAAATTAAATTATATAAATAAACAAAATATTTATTGCATTATTTTATAAAAATGCGTTATTTAATGATTCATATTTTTCCCCTAAATAACACAATACTAATGAATTGGATTTTTTTTTCATTCCATTCCAAACATGGTATAAGATTGGATAAAATCTTTGTACACAAAGGTCAAATGGTCATTTTAGTATGTTATACCATCACATGTCAGTGGGGCCCACAAACCAAATCCATTTGTATCCAAAGATGGGATAGGATTGAAATCCTATCCTTATGTTGGAGCAATCCGGACCACTTTGCATTGGAGAGGATTGGGTTAGGATTCAAATCCCATCCAATCCAATCCTCTCATGTCGATCCAAACACCACCTTATAGTTTAAATAAGGCTGAGTTTGATATTCTCGCATGTAAGATTAATTTCATGGGACCCAGATTAGAGTAAGATGTAGATTCATGTGTTTTATTTCAAACCCATTTTAGGAATAGAGTTTATGATTGGTTTTAATTGAAAAATTACTAAACTACTTTCCTAAAAAAAAAAAAAACTAAATCACCCTTCGTATTTATATAGACTCACGGTGGAGGTGTATTTAGGTGAGGAGAGCTGCCCTTGGGCGTGGACATCACCATTGAAGTCTGTTAAAACCTTAGAGGCAGAGGCATGGACAGGAGCTTCGGCCGTGAGTCTGGTGGACATCAAGGATGACTTCCAAAGGCTCTGCTGCTATGAAATCACTATGGTTCGATGAAATGATAATAGAGTAGCTTTTAATTTAGCTAAATATGCACAATTTATTGAGAGTTGTATTGTTTGGCAAGAGAGAGCTCCGAATTTTGTAATGTCATTTCGTTTTCTTGATATTCCATATCAATAAAACTATCGTTGCTATTCAAAAAAAAAAAAAGTATTTTTGATCAAGATATGCTATAGCAATTTTCGCATCTAACACCATTCAGCTGAGTTTTTATACCAGCTCACCCTTGGTATTCATTTACCATGTATGCTATATTAAATTTAAAGGTAGGTCTTGGTGCAACAGTAAAATTATTCCATTGTGATGAATTTGGGTCGTGAAAAACATCTTTTCTAGTAGGGGTATGATTGTGTACATTCAACTTTTTCCAAACTCTGCAATTGTGAGAGACTCGTGCACTAGATATACTCATTTTATATTATATAATATTAAATTTAGAGTACACTCAGGCCAAATAATAGAATTCTAATCAAATTGACCAAATACAACAAACCAAAGTTCATGAGTATACAAGAGAGTTTAATGCACTAGCATATTTTTTTCAGTGATTATACTGCTTAGTATGCAACTTTTGTCAGACCATTGGTCTAGTCATTTGTTTGTTGAGTTTGGTATTGTATTAAAAATTATTATAAAATAAAGGGTTGATTATAAATTTTTTTTTTTTAATTTTGGGTAGTTTGCAATTTACTCATTCAGGTTTTAATCTTAATAAATAGTCCCCTTTAAATTTGAATATTTTGTAATTCACTTTAATAATTATTTTTTAGACAATAAAAATTGACAAAAATTAGACATGTCATATTCACATGATCCATACTTCGTTAAAAAAATATAATTACTCTTGCACCTTTTTTTTCCTTTTACCAAATATTCATACTTCCCCAACCAAACCCGTAACCTCCAATGCTCAAAACCCTTCTATCCTCCCCCGTCCTCGGATGTTAACTCTCATTTCCTTCCCCTTTTTGGTAGAAACTCTCCCTTCCTTTCGATAAAGCAAAGGTGAAGGTGAAGGTGAAGGTGAAGGTGAAGGTGAAAGTGAAGGTAAATATGGTGTTGTGTAGTGTGTTATTATTGGTCTGAACAAATATAATTTTTGTCTTGACTTTTTTGTTTCCTTATTTTTAAAGACAAAATTGATATCTCAAGAAAAAAATATGAAAAATAATGTCCAAGACAGAGGAGGGTGTTATGGTTTTTTTCCCCAGGTGTTCAACAATTGTTGTTAGTTAATTTAATCTATTTGAAACTTGGAGGGGCTAAGTTGTAGCATTTGAAACTACAAAGAGCTAATTACAATAAGAACATATTTGGAGGGTACAAATCATAATTAACCCTAAAATAATCGAAAACTTATAATTCAGATTGATAATAATATTTGTCAATTTGTATCAAGTGACAATCTCAAAAAGTTGATTAGATATTGTTTTAAAAAAAGTGAAAATTGGAACCAATTATAATATGAGAAACTCTTTTGATATTAAGGACAAACATGAACTTATTGGGTAAATAAGGACATATGATGTGTAATTTTGGTAACTAAGTTCAATCGTCTGTTTTATATTTTTTATAATGCCTATTATATCCTCTAGTACAATGGGACGTTGACGTTGTTTCCAGAATTGACGAGAAACTATTTCTCACTCCTTGGAACTTAATCTCTTTCAATCCTCCAGACCAGTTAGCTTCTCCGGCCGCCACCTTGGTCTGTTGCTCCGCCGCTCCCACCACATTAGAATCACGATTTAAAGAACAAAGACCAAACACCAAGAGAGAAGAATAATTAGTGGGATCAACAACTTTTCTTGGTTTTATGATTTGTTTACTATATTTGTCGCTCCTACAAACCGACATGAGTTTTTTGCTTCAACAATTTAAATTCTCTATTTTAGTTTATTTTTGTTTTGGTGACATTCTTAAGATTATTTGTTATACTCAAATGGTGTTTGATGAAATACATGAGCTAAGGGTTTTTTTATGAAAATATTTTCTAGATCTCCACTTTTACTGGTTGTTTTGATATATTGATCTTGGATTTGTTTTGATATGAATGAAAAAATTATGTGTTTTTTTCTTGTTTGAACTTATGAACCGTTCGATTGGTGGTTGTAGCTGTTGTTGTGATCATATAATTGTTATTGTGATTATGTGGTTATCTAGTTCACATTATTATCTAGTTCCGTAGAATCTTGACAGTGATTGTGGTTGTTACTGCGATTATGTAGTTGTTATTGTGATCATGTGGCAATTTAGTTCACGTTACTGTCTGATTTCATATAATTTTGACAATGATTGTAGCTATTACTATGATTGTGTGGCTGTCTACTTTACGTTACTGTCTAGTTCCTAGAATTTTGACAATGACTATGGCTATTGTTGTGATTGTGTTGCTGTTACTGTGATCGTGTTACTGTATAGTCCACTACCACTTTATGCTCCAGCCTTGTCACCATCTATAGTACCTCCATTCCAAGCCATTGTCCCTTACACCCCCACCCGAACGAGCATTGCTATTAATGTGGTCGTGTTACTGTGACTATTATTGTTATTGCGTCGCTATTACTATTACTGTGTCATTGTTACTGTTACTGTCTTCTTGTTACTGTATTATTGTTATTGTTACTGTGTCATTGTTACTGTTACTGTCTTGTTGTTACTGTGTCATGTTATTATTATCGTCTTGTCGCTACTGTCTATTTTGTAGTATGACTATTTATTTCATTAAGAGTAAATTAGACTTTATACTTTTAGTTGTCCTTTAAGTTTAAAAAAGAATGCGCATGTCCTTTTTTCAAAAGTCCGTAGATCGACTTCAAAAAACCCTTAAAAAATAGAATTACTCTTAAATGTTACATTTTGATTAAAACACTTTAGGATCGATAAACGACTCCATTATTTTTTTCATTTGCATCACAAGATGAAGTCATTACTTCAAACTAATTTTGTCGTAACTTGCATTAAGATACCGCAAAATAACACTTTGGTACCATAGCTTTTCTGCTCCCTTCACTAACAACGTTGTGCTGGTAAATGTAAGAATTAATGTGGCCTACATGAATTGGCACATGTAACTTTACTGATTATGATCAGAAAATTAATTTGGGTTAGATAATGATAATGTTACAAATCCTAATTTAACCGGTATAACTAATGGTTTCTAATTTGTCAATAAAAAGAAGTGGTTTCCTGATGTTCTACTTTGATGAGAAGTAGAGTTTATGTTGAACTAGAGAACTTGTCCTTTCGCTAACTATAAATATATGTTACGAGGAGATAATTTAGGGATATGAGTTGGATGATTTCTATTATTATTTGATTTGATTTGATTATAGATAGCACATAATTAGATTGTACATAATTATAGGGATACTTACCTGTATAGAAGATACTGCTGGATATTTGGCGAGATTGTAAACTCTTCTCTATATAATGAAAGCAAAACCCTATTGAAAAGGGGGATTCGAGACCAAAATTGACATGGTATCAGAGCCCTTACTCTGATATACATCTGTGATTCTAATCCTTCGTGTGCGACGGGAAGAATTGTTTTTCTTCTCTGTTTCGGCAAGTTTCATCTTGCACTTGGTGTGGCTGTTGTTTCGGTGGTGACCCAATTTGAGGGTTTGCTGTTTTGTGGAAGTCGACCTCATCTGTGGAGGGTTGGACTGGTTCTGTGGTGGTTGCGTGGAGTTCGGCGACTTTTGTGGTGCCCGATCCTCTGTTATTGCGTTGTTCCTCTTTTTTCTCGGTGGTTGTTTGTGGTGGCTCAGTTGCTGTGGGCTTGTCGTCTCTCTCTGTGGTCGACGGCGAGTTCTGTGGTGGTTGCAAGGTGGTCCGACGACTTCTATTGACATCGGTGCTGCGTGGGTCTTCGGCTTCGTGTGATATCGGTATTTCTCTTTACCGATAATTTGTGTTGCTAAGTTTTGCCTTCTTGGGCCTTGTTTCTTGTGGGCCTGACTTAACATTTGGGCAGTAAATAATTTGTGTTGCTAAGTTTTGCTTTCTTGGGCCTTATTTCTTGTGGGCCTAACTTAACATTTGGGTAGTAAGTGGAGTTCTATTATTTTTAAGTGACTTTCCTCATGTCGGTTGAGCATTCTATTATTCGTTTTATTGGAAAGAATTTCTCTACATGGGAATTTCAGTTTAAGATGTTTTTAAAAGGAAAATAATTATTCAACCATATTCATGATTCTGCTCAAGTACCTACGGCTGAAAAAGAACTTGCACAATGGGAGGTTAAGGATGCAAAGGTGATCTCTTGGCTATTGGGGACGCTTGAGCCCCATCTTGTGACCAATCTTCGTTGTTTTACTACGGCTCAGGCTATGTGGACTTATCTTCATCGTATTTATCACCAAGATCACAGTGCTCGAAAATTTCAATTAGAGTTGGAACTTAGCTCTTCTACTCAAGGTAATTTGCCCATTGCACAATTTTATTCTGTTTTTATTAATCTCTGGAGCGAGTATTCTGCTATTGTTCATACTAAGGTTCCCAAGGAAGCACTAGCCGCAATTCCAATGGTTCATGCTGAGAGCCAACGTGACCAATTTTTGATGAAACTTCAACCCGAATTTGAGTCTGTTCGAGCCAGTTTACTGAACCGTAATCCGGTTCCTTCTTTGGATATTTTTTTGGGTGAGTTATTGCGTGAAGAACAACGGTTATCCACTCAGATGGGCATGACTTCTGAGCAGATGGTTTCTGAGCCTGTGAATGTAGCCTATGCAGCACAAGGACGAGGGAAGAACAAGTTGCAGTGTTTCAATTGCAAGGAGTTCGGTCACATAGCTCGAAATTGTCCTAAGAAAGTTTGTAACTACTGCAAGAAAGAGGGTCATTTCATCAAAGATTGTCGGGTGCGACCTCAGAATCGTCAATCTCAGGCTTTTCAGGCTGCTATTCAGTCCTCTTCTTTTGTTGCACCTTCCACAGTAGCCCCTGATTCATCTGTTCTTACACCAACAATAGTTCAACAGATGATTGTGTCTGCTTTTTCTGCTTTAGGCCTGCAAGGTAAGCATTCACATTCACTTTCTTCTTGGATTGTTGATTCGAGTGCTTCTAATCATATGACTGGTATTGTGACGGGTCTTCATGGTGTTCGCAAGTATGGGGGCATGCAAAATATTCAAATTGCTGATGGCAGTTCTCTTCCCATCACTGCTGTCGGTCATCTGGGTTCTTTTCGTAATATTTTTGTCTCCCCTGGGTTAACTACTAATTTGATTTCTGTTGGACAATTGGTGGATAATAATTATGACGTTCACTTTTCTCGTGGTGGTTGTCTTGTGCAGGATCAGGTGTCGGGGACGGTGATCGCGAAGGGGCCTAAGGTGGGACGTCTGTTTCCTTTACAGTTTTCCATTCCTAATGTTATTTCCCTTTCTTGTACGGCTACGACCAATAATAGTGAAGTTTGGCATAAGAAATTAGGTCATCCTAATTCTGTTGTCTTAACTCATCTTTTGAAACATGGTTTATTGGGCAATAAAGATTTGTTTTCCTCTTCTCATGTCTCTTTTGATTGTGCTACTTGTCGTCTTGGTAAAAGTAAAACTTTACCGTTTCCTACGCATGGTAGTCGTGCTTCTACATGTTTTGAGATTCTGCATACTGATGTTTGGGGTGTGAGTCCAGTTATTTCCCATGGTCAATATCGTTATTTTGTGACATTTATCGATGATTATAGTCGATTCACCTGGATATATTTTCTCCGCTCTAAAGCTGATGTGTTTTCTGTCTTTCAAAAATTTGTTGCCCTTGTTGAGACACAGTTTGGTACTTGTATCAAAATCTTACGCTCCGACTCAGGGGGGGAGTACATGTATCATCCCTTTCAAAATTATCTCCAACAAAAGGGAATTATTCACCAGCATTCTTGTACGTACACCCCTCAACAAAATGGAGTCGATGAGCGTAAGAATCGTCACCTCTTAGATGTTGCTCGTACTCTATTGATTGATTCCTCTGTGCCTTCTCGTTTTTGGGTGGAAGCTGTGTCTACTGCTATGTATCTGATTAATCGTTTGCCTACTGTTACTCTAAATTATGATTCTCCTTATTTTCGACTATTTGGCATAACTCCTGAGTATCACTCTCTTCATACTTTTGGGTGTGTTTGTTTTGTTCATTTGCCATCCATTGATCGTCACAAGCTTGCCGCCCAGTCTGTTACATGTGCATTTATGGGCTATAGTCCTACTCAGAAAGGATTTGTTTGTTATGATGCTCATGCAAACAAAATCAGGATCTCTCGAAATGTGATTTTCTTTGAAAATCAATATCTCTTTCAGACTCAGGTTATTCCTGATCCTTCTATAGCTCTTCTTCCAGCTTTTGATGATGTGTCTTCTTCTATTGAGCGGTTTAAACCAGGTCTGGTGTATCATCGCCGTCTACCACCTTCTCCAACGCCTCTTCTAGACACTGATCCGCCATCTGATTCTGTGGTTTCTATCCCTCGGCGCTCCACCCGAATTACTCATGCACCTGATAGGTATGGTTTTCGTCATACCTCACTTATTGCCACTTTCAATACTGTTTCTATTCCTCACTCTTATGCCCAGGCAGCCTCCCAAGCATGTTGGCAGCAAGCCATGCAAGAAGAGATCCAGGCTCTTCAAGACAATCACACTTGGGATATTGTGGCTTGTCCTTCGGGTGTCAAACCGATTGGCTGTAAATGGGTATACTCAGTTAAGTTTCGATCTGATGGCTCACTAGATAGATACAAGGCTCGTCTTGTGGCTCTTGGGAATTGCCAAGAGTATGGTATTGATTATGATGAAACATTTGCCCCCGTTGCCAAGATGACTACTGTTCGCACTATTTTAGCACTTGCTTCTTTGCAGGGATGGTCTCTCCGACAAATGGATGTGAAGAATGCTTTTTTACATGGGGACCTAAAGGAAGAAATCTATATGTCTCCACCGCCCGGCATGTTTGCCACACCTTCCTCAGAGGTTTGTCTGCTACACCGATCCTTGTACGGATTAAAACAGGCACCACGCACATGGTTTGATAAATTTTGCTCTACCTTACTTGCCTTTCAGTTTGCTCAGAGTTAGTTTGATTCCTCTCTCTTTCTTCGCAAGACTTCTGCAGGAATTGTGTTACTCCTGGTATATGTTGATGACATTGTTATTACTGGCTCTGATAATGAATTAATTTAGCAGTTACAACAGCATCTCAAGGCCTCTTTTCACATGAAAGATCTTGGTCCTTTGCAGTACTTTCTTGGTCTTGAGATTCAGATTACTTCGTCTGGTATATTGTTACATCAACACAAATACACACAGGAAGTGATTTCATTGGCTGGTCTTCAATCGGGTAACTCTGTTCTTACTCCGTTGGAAGTAAATCTCAAGCTTTGGCGGGAGGAAGGCGAGCTTCTTTCAGATCCATCTTTGTATCGACAGCTTGTTGGGAGTTTGAACTACTTGACGATTACTCGTCCTGACATTTCTTTTGCTGTGCAGAAAGTCAGTCAATTTATGCAGGCCCCCCGACATCTTCATCTATCTGCTGTCCGCCGTATTATCCGATATCTGAAGGGCACCTCTTCACGTGGGTTGTTCTTTCCTAAGGAATCTTCCTTACAGTTGGTGGGATATAGTGATGCTGACTGGGCTGGATGCGCGGATACTCGTCGTTCTGTTACTGGATGGTGTATGTTCTTAGGAAATGCACTCATTTCTTGGAAGAGTAAGAAGCAAGACAGAGTTTCCAAGTCCTCTACTGAGTTTGAGTATCGTGCTATGTCTTCCGCTTGCTCTGAGATCATGTGGCTTCGTGGGTTATTAGGCGAACTTGGCTTTCCTCAGCTTCATTCCACTCCTCTTCATGCTGATAATACCAGTGCTATTCAGATCGCTGCTAACCCTGTTTTCCATGAGCGTATGAAACATATCGAAGTTGATTGTCATTCAATAAGAGAAGCCTTTGACAAACACGTGATTACTCTTCCTCACATTTCCACAGAGCATCAAACTGTAGACATTTTCACCAAAGCTCTTTCTCGACATCGACATCAGTTCTTCATCGACAAATTGATGCTTTTTGATCTTTCAGCATCAATTTGAGGGGGGATGTTACGAGGAGATAATTTAGGGATATGAGTTGGATGATTTCTGTTATTATTTGATTTGATTTGATTATAGATAGCACATAATTAGATTGTACATAATTATAGGGATACTTACCTGTATAGAAGATACTGCTGGATATTCGGCGAGATTGTAAACTCTCCTCTATATAATGAAAGCAAAACCCTATTGAAAAGGGGGATTCGAGACCAAAATTGACAATATATACATGTCCCATTGAGTTGTGTATCCTAAGAATAAAGGTTAGGAGAGATAAACCGATTTCTGGGCTACACCAAAGGATGATTCAATTCTTGATCAAATAATTCAAGGTTTGCGATAATGGCTCTAGGTATGTTGATTATGATGTTTTTAATTCTACATTATAATTATTATGAGCGTGTGAAAATCATGATTTTTTTAGATCTTGGATTTATGGTTTACTTGATATCTTTAATCAAATAAAGTTTACATGTGGTATTAAAGCCTGTGAAAAGAACCTTCATGATTTTCTATCAAATTTTTTTTTTTACTGTCTGTTGTGCATCGATGATCTAAAAACACTTATGATGATAGCTATTTTGTTCATCATATTAGAATTTGATTCAATGTCATTGATGCATACCAAAAGGGTATGTTGCGAAAAAAAACAATTAGGCTTCTGTCATAATTGAACTAATGTATTATTATTTTTGTGGAAAAGAATCGTTTGACTTCTTGATTATGTGATCAAGAATATGCTCAAATACTATGTGCTTCTTATTTTTATTATTTTTCTTTGTGATATCAAATTGCAATTAAAACACTAGCCTTTTGTTAGCAGATTTTCTTTGTGGGTCAAACTTATGAATAATATCAAGGCATTTTATTACTGTCTCATTATGATGTAGGTGTATTTTACCGTGAACCATGTGAATAACACTGAAAGGAAAATATACACACATATGTATGTATGTATATCTATACATATATGTTTGTACATATTCGAGACCTCCCTTGTTTGTGATAGAATGGCCTTCTTAATTTTTGATACAAAATTGTATTATTCAAAAAGTCACACTTACGATTATGACATAATATTTTATGTCATTGTTGATTGGGCACTTTTATAGACAGAGTAACCATAATGTATTATGCATTTATCTTGATCGCGTGAATGATCTTGTGTGTCAAAATAATTAATGATTGATCATGAATTATTATTGGCCTAATTATTTATGCAAAATTATTATTAAGATTTGGTATCTATATTATGATATAGTTTGGTAGTCACCATAGTGACCCAACTAGAATGATACATAGATATCAATTCACATAATTGATATTTAATATCCATGATTGAGATATTAAAATTATTGTTTCGATTCGAGATCTATATTATGATATAGTTTGGTAGTCACCAAAGTGACCAAACTAGAATGGCTCATAGATATCGAATCGGATAATTGCTTTTAATATTCATTATATCATGATAGTACAATAATAGTTTATGCAATGTTATTATTTTGATTTTATATCTATATTACGCTATGGTATGGTAGTCGCCAAAATGATCCAACTAGAATGACTTGTAGATATCAAATCAAATAATCGATTTTAATATCCATTATCTTGTGATATTAAAATAATTGTTTGTGCAATGTCATTATTTTGATTTAATGCCTATATTATGACATAGTTCGGTAGCCACCAAAGTGGCCCATCTAGAATGACTAATAAGTATTAAATTATATAATTGATATTTAATATCCATTGCCGATGTATTAAAATAATGACTTGCAAATTACAGTTTCTTGATCACTTGAATATTAGGAATCAGCCCAAAGGTGCACCACCTTTCAAGTGATTAATTAACTAGAATAAGATGATTGATGTATATTCATAATGGGTGTGGAACGGATGTCCAAAGGTGACGGACCTACCTAATTATGAATATATTATTAATTAGTTTTATTAGGTGAGAGAGAATCACTATAATGGTTAATGTATTAGTATATCATGATTACTACCCAACGGAGAATCATGATAATACTACTTATTGCTTATTAGAATATATATTTTATTCTATCTTATGGTTAAACTTATAGATGAATCAAAACATTAGTGTAGTGAATATTTACCTTCTTTTATTGTTAGTTCATGTATTGTTACATTAGCATATTTTGTCTAATTTGATACTTAATGAAATGAACATTTTCAGATTGATGTGAACAAATTCAGTTTCACTTATGTATTTTGTCTATTTGTCGAACATTTAACTACTATTATTGAATCAAGTAGTTCTAATGAAAAGGGTTTTGCATAAAGCCTATAAGGGATCGAATAAACTAGGAATTATGTTTATGCGAATAATAACTAAGAATAACATTAAGTTAGTACTTTTGCAAATGGATAATGCTTATGAATGTTATATAGTTATGCAAGAATGTTATTGAATTATTTATGAGTTTCTTATTGGACACTGATGGTTGAACTTACAATTATGGAATTTGATATTACATGTGAGATGCATAAATATACCCTTATAATTTTAGCTACTAAGTTGATGGTTTTAAGGATATACGAGTTCTTTTATGTAATTTAATTTGAGCTCTTCGTCTCTTGATATGAACTTATATTGATGATATGTAGTATGTTAATGTATGTCTATAATGTTTTTTTTCAAGAGGAAATAAGACTTAAAAAGTTAAGGCACTATTCCAAGACCAAGAGCCTACTTAGCTACTTAGGCTTATAAGGGAAATAAATGATATGTGTCATTTATGTAAAAGTTGAGACATTTTTAAAAATAATTGACATAAACAAAAATTATGATTCGAAAGGAAAGATAAGCATTAAAGCTTTTGTATGTTTCAAATCAAACCTTAAAGAAGAATATTCTAGTAGCACATTATGGACTGACTTGAATTTGCGACAACAAATGTTTCAAATTCGATGCTAAGGATTTCTTATAACTCAAAATGTTAAATCATAAATTGATATCTATGGTTAATCAGGCCAAAGCTCAATCATAATTTATATAACATTTTATGCTCCTAGTATTTTGAAGTTTGATTTTCTTATCTAAACTTCATGACGATTATTAACCTTTTCAAATATGATAATAAAATGTTAGTTTGTTTAAGACTACCTTTTTAGCATTCTGGTATTCTTTATACTGGTTTGTACAAATTAAAATCTGATAACCTATTTTTTGAATCTTTTCTAATCCTACATCATAATGTTTAGAACTTATTTAAGTCCTATAAATGAAAAATTCTTTTATCTTGTGACATAAATGACTAGGTCACATAATTAGAGAAAAGTAGAAGAAACTAATCAAATATGATGTTTTCAATCTAGAATTTTATTGATTTGGTATATATAGATTCTATTAAGGAAAAATTAATCAAAAACACCAAGAAGGATTCTATAAGCATAAAATTAGTTTAATAGATGCACATAAAGAATTTGTTATCACATTTATGTTTATTATCACGTTTATGGATGATTTTTCACATTATCGTTATCTCAATATACTTCATAAAAATTTCAAGTAGAGAATGCCATTAAGGTACATATTATTAATGTTGAAAGATAGGTATATAGAAAAGTGAAAGTCATTAGATCAGATATGTGGTAAATATTAGGAAAGGTATGATGGTTAAAGATAATGACTTTATCTATTTGTTAAACTCCTTGAAAAGTATGGTATTTCTACTTAACGTACTATGTCTAGTACGTGGTAGCATAATGGTATAATTTATAGGCATAATAACAACCTAGTAGAAATGTTTAAGAGTATATTACGTGATTTCTCATTACTCTTATTTTATGGATGAATTCTCTTGAAATTTGAGACATCTGAAAAGAAATCGGATTTTGGAATGATTAATAGTAACTTTATCATTTACCAGAAAAAAATCCAAAGAGTATAGGTTTTACTATCCTACTTATAGTATGAGAAATATATGTATTGATATTGTCAAATTTATTAAGAATGGTGAAATCAGTGAGAGTGATAAATTATAAAAAGTGGTTATTAAAGAAGGGTAGAAGTCCTAATACCCATAACTTGTAATGATGTTATTCCCACAATTGTTGAATGATTTGACAAATGTTGAACAACAAATTAATGATTAATCACTTCATACTGAGATTGTCACTAATAAATCGAAGTAGAAAAATCACATGACTAGTATTAAGATAATCTCTACCAGAAATAAGATAAGCATTTCGAATGATTACATAATACATCTACAAGAATCTGACTTTGATTTAATGATAGGTAAAATTTTGATTTCGTTTTCACAAGTCATAGAAGTGATGGCTTTGCTAATTAGATTGATGTGATGAATGATTAGTTGAAATCAACAAACCAGAATGAAGTTTGAAAATCTTGTTATGTATGAAGTCAAACTTATGATCAAATGTTTCACTCATAAATTAGGTATTGATTATATAGAGACCTTCTATCATGTATTTAACAAGGACTTGCTAATAATTATTATGAAATTGGTAGCTCGTTATGATTTAGAGTTATACCATATGAATGTGAAATTATAAAGCTTAATCTAAAGGGTTCTCAATAAGGGAATCAAAGTAACTCTTGACTTGCAAACTTAATAGGTCAATATATAGATATAAAGAAAAAATTTCACCGTGGAATTTTAAGTTCAATGATACCATTACTTCTTTTAGTATTAACGAAAGCATCATTATTGGTGTATATATATCTTAAGGTTAGTAGGAGTAAATTTTTAACTTTACGTTGATGTTTTTGTATTATTTGTCAGTAATAATTTTAGATTATTACATGAAATCATGGTTCTCTCTATAAATATTAAATGAAAGATATAGTGAGACAACTTATATGATTGAAATTTAAATATCTTCGGATCGATCACGTAGATTATTTGGGTTGTCTCATAAAGCATATATAAGAAGAATTCTAGAGAGATTTAATGTGGAGAACTATTACGCTAATGTTACTCCAATTTAAATAAAAGGGATAAGTTCAACAGTATGTAATGTCCAAAGAATGTAATAGATTTCTTATGTTTCTGTTGTATGATGTTTTATGTATGTAAATATGCATATAATATCAAATATTGTTTTTGCAGTTGGTATATTATGTAAACATAAAATCGATCCTGAAATGGGTCATTACGAGCTTACAAGATATTTACAAGCTATGAATAGTTATATGCTCACATTTAAGAAGTTTAATCATCTAGTGGTGATTGACAATTATGAAAGTTAAATTTATGGCTTGCTTTGAGGTTACAATTTATGGATTATGGATGCGAAATTCTAATCTCAGGACTTGGAATTGTCAATTTTATGGCCAAGTTGCTGAGAACTTATTGTGATGATTTCGCACATGTGTTTTTTACTAAGTTTCTGTAGAGCATAATAACATGGAACTCATGATTGCAAATCCATTAAAGAAAGTGATACTAAAGACATTTTAAGATGTTAACACAATGAGTCTTGATTGGAGCTCATGATGGTTGTTCACTTAATGTTGAAGATTTTGCATAATGATTATTTATTTGACACTTTCAGTTCTTATTCGAATTGTTTACGATATTTCTTGTTTTTCAATGTATGTACATGTATGAGATTGATTGAATGATAACAAGATTAGTCTTCGACACAAGACATTATTGTTGGACCTTATTATATATACTTCTCAATTTATAGATCACGTTAGACAAGTTGCTAGTGTTGTGGTACACGGAAGGGACTATGTCGTGTTAATGATATAAAACCGCCATGACTCGCATTAATGGGTTGTTTAATTGTGATATTATAATGACCAAATTAAGGTAGTGATTGATTGGATTTATTGCGTGCTTATGTAAACCTTGCTAGACCCAATTGTAAGATAATCATATGGGCCAAGTGAGAGAAGGTAAGAATTAATGTGACCCATATGAATTGACACATTTGATTTTACTGATTATTATTAAAAAATTAATTTGAGTTAGATAATGATAAGATTACCAATCCTAATCTGATCGGTATAACTAATGATTTTGATTGGTCAATGATAAGAAATGATTTCCTGATGTTCTACTTTGATGGGAAGTAGAGTTTACGTTGAATAGGGGACCGGTCCTCTCTCTACCTATAAATATACACATGTGCCATCGAGTTGTGTATCGTAAGAATAAATGTTAATGTTAGGAGAGAGAAACCGATTTTTAAGCTACACCAAATGATGATTCAATTCTTGATCAAGTAATTCAAGGTTTGCGATAATGGTTTCAAGTATGTTGTTTATGATGTTTTTAATTCTATATTATAATTATTATGAGTGTGTGAAAATCATGATTGTTTTAGATCTTGAAATTAGGGTTTAATTGATCTCTTTGATCAAATAAAGTTTACAGTAAAGTGAAGAAATATTTATCAAACATGGAAGCTACTTCTCAAATGAAAAACATTTTTGAAATTAAAAATAATTTCAAAAAATTTAAGGATCATAAAAAATAAATAAAAATTGAGAGATAAAAATGAGATAAATATATAATACAAGAATCATCGGTATATATTTAATAGAAGTCAAAATAAATATTTTAGAGTTTTCATAGCAAAATAATAGTTGTGGTCCACTTTCAATAAGCAAGGCAGTTCTTGGGGATTTCTTGACAATGAAATGTATGGGCCATGGTTGGTTGGCCTGGCCTACTTGGTCTCTTTAATTGTGATTAATCCAGCCACAGACGGTCGAGTGTCATAATATAATTTTTGAAAAAATTGTGAAAAAGTAAATAATTTTATATTTATTTGTGTAAAAGTATCTCAATATAAATTAGATGTATATAAGTACCTTTATGTGTAAATATTTGGTGAAGAGGTACACTTTTACTGAATTATAATTTTTCTCTTATTAAATTGTCCTTTTCCTTTATTAATGAGAGACAAATATAGCAGTTATATAGGGATTCAGTTTCCTAATTTTATGTTATATCTTTTTTAAATTTTAAATTACCTATTCATTTATAATTGAATAACCGTTTATTCAAACATTCATTTCATACATATTCTTCTATCATTCAAACCGATAATATCAGTCAATGACACCCTCCTACCAATCAAAGTCATCATATTATAAACCAGAAGGTCACAGTGATACATTCTAATGACACATTGTTACAAATCAAAATTCATACTGTTACCATTCAAAATTCACACTGTTATCATCTAAAAAGTCACACTACATTTATATAATTTTTTTTATTCATGTCTTCCCTACATTTATATAATTTTTTTTATATATTGTAATGATGAATATATGTTTTCACCTTATATAATACCATTAGTTGTTTAGAGTGTTTTTTCCCATGAATATTTTAAATTTAAACTTAGCACAATGGTACATATCATATTGGCACAGTGGTACACGACAATGTCACAGTACTACAAGCAAATGTCACACTGCTACAATCTACTGTCACATTGATACAAGCCAATGTCACACAGAAGGGGCATCAGTGATATTGTTTATAATAGAGGGAGTGTCCTTAAAGTTATAATAAACTAGAAGGAGTGTGGCTGAAATTTTTCCAAAAAATAATTACACCTCTTCAACGCCACCTCCATGTTCTGCAAGCCTTGAAGAAGATGAATCCTCTCAAAACTCTCCTTTTTCATGTACAGATTCATGATAGTTTCTACAATCCACGACCCTCCTTTGGGTCCACCTCAACATCGAGAATGTTCGGAACCTTGTGCTTCAAGTCCTTAGAGAGTTTTGCGATCTCAATGAGTCCTCTTGATTGGAAACAAAAGGATTTGAAATCCATTGATACTTTGATCGAGAGTTGGTTTTTCAATCAAAGAAAATCGTCTGGATCAATTGGAATTAAGACGTTTTGAAAAGAATGGAGGTTTTAGAAACTTTGTTTTTTATCAATCTTGGAAGAATGGAGGTTTCTGCGATATTGAAAGAGTTTTATTGGTAACAGTTGATGTAACTGATATTTTAGTTGTGGAGGCAAAAATATAGGAGTCGCTTCTCATTTTACTGAAGGGAGTATTTTAGAGATTTATTAGGGGTTGTATACTTTTTGACCTATATTTTTAAAAATGGTACTTTCTACCCTATAATTTCTAAAAAGGGTACTGGCCCCTTAAAACCCATGTTTTATTTTTATTTTTTTGGGTCAGATACTATTATCAGGATGGTGACGATGATGTTTGAACATAAAGTCCACGTCAGGGACTATGACCATTAAGTCGATCGCTAACCTCGTCTTATAATTTACTTGAAAAACACATACAATGTTTATTATTGTTTATAGTAGTTACAAAAGATTTTGAACAAAAATGGGCCCAAAAGCCCAAAAGTGTTTGTGGCATAGCAAAAGTAAAAAGCTCACAACCCATTTAGTTAAAAACATGAAATTTTGAGGGTAATTTGGAAATCGGTACAAAAATTTAGACTTATTTGAGCTAAACTACATTAAGGAAACTCATTTGGCCTTAAGTGCATTTTTTTGAAAAAAAAAAACTAAAAGGGTATTTATGACTCCATTACTCTCTCTCTCTCCATTACTCTTTCAATATCTCTTTCCTATTTTCTCTCTATCTATTTCTCTATTTTTCTCTCATATTGAAAAAAAGACTAAAAGGATATTTATTACTCCATTACTTTCTCTCATTCTCTCTCTCCATTACTTTTTCACTCTCTCTTCCCTATTTTCTCTCTCTTTCTCTCATATTGACAATTTTTTTTAAAATATGTAAGATTTGGTTTAATTTTTTTATCTCTCTCTCACTCCCTCTCCGCCTATTTCATTATTTTGTCCCTTTTCTCTCTCTTTATATCAACGTTACACAACACAATTACACTAATCAGTTACATCAATTAGTTACAATTATCCTATAATACACTACACAATTATTCATGTATTATAATAAACCAAACAGGTACAATAAACAATTATACAAAATTACAATACTAACTAATTTGTCATTTAATTATTTACATAAATCAAAGAGTTACACAATTTAGTATCACGACATGGTTACACCAATTATATACACAAATTGGGTTTATCATTATTCATTACACAAAAAACTTTGCCATTATACTAAATTTGGTTTATATGATTGATGTAAACAACTGAATGACTGAATGACAAATTGGGTTTATGTAAACAACTATTTAGTTTATGTAAACAACTGAATGACAAATTGAGTTTGTGTTATAAATTTGTGTAATTATTTGGTATAACTATTTAGTTTATTAGAACACATGAATAACTGTTTGGTGTATTATAAGATAATTATAATTGATTGATGTAATTGATTAGTGTAATTGTGTTCTTGTAATGTTGATATAAATAGAGAGAGAGATGGTTAGAGAAAATAGGGAGAGAGAGAAAGAGAAAATAGGGAGAGATGACAAAATAAATCAAATTTTTACATATTTGAAAAAAAAAATTATCAATGATAGATATAGAGAGAAAATAGGAGAGAGATGGGGAAAGTAATGGCGAAAGAGAGAGATGAAGAGAAAATAGGGGGCAGATAGTGAGATAGTTTAATAAAATCTTTTACATATTTGATTAGATATATAATTGTCAATCAAGAATGTATAATTTAAGTGAAGGTATTTAGGTAAAACAGTTTTGATTTTATTTGAATTTTATATTTAAACACAATATATTTTATTAAAATTGAACTTAATAAAGTAAACAACTTATCTATATATTTTCTCTCAAATAAGTATAAAAAATTATACCCATAACCAAAAAACCCAAATTTTAATACAAAAATAAAGAAGTCAATAATCAATACCATTAATTACTCTTTCTAACCAGTCAATTACATCAATCAAACACACTCTCTCTCTCACACACACACAAATACAAAAAATTAATTTTTGTTTCCATCTAAAGCAAAATAAAGGATTCTCTTTCCCCTTTGCCTTGTGACCCCCTTTTTAATTCACACAACAAATGTCATCAAATCATCCCTAGTATATTATTTTATACTCGCACTTTCTCTTTTTCAATATTATTTTGTACAAAATATAGTTTCAATCAACTTATTCACATTATAATATCCTAAGTTTTAGGAACACTGGTAATTAAGGCATTGTTTTAAAAGCTTGTGTGATGCATTAATAAGAGTGTTACCTAAGACTTAAGTGGATCATAAATATAAACATTATTATATTAATATATCAAGAAACTGAAAACAGATGCCAAAATTAAAACAACTTACAAACTGCTTTGGCAATTGATGTCTTTAATTCCTTATTTTGGGCTTTGAATATTAGAGCTATAAAAACTCACTTGCATGCCCCCGTTTTCTACCAACTTCAACGATCGAGCAAAACCAAAACAAAACAAAACAAAAAAGTTAAGGTAGACATGGCCTCCACTTACGACACCTTCTCTTTGCTGGTTTCTCTTTTCCTGGCATGTGTGTTCTTCAACACTAGTCCCTCCCATGCTTACAACCCATTCAGAGGAGTAAATGTTGACATGAAGAGGGTATGCGATGGCACAATCAATCCTCGTAACTGCTGGGAACGTTTGAGAGTCGGCTATGGTACTCCAGGTTCCCTGGGAGATGCTTATAGTCTTGCCGATAATTACATTGCCACGGCACGCAGGAGCGCTAATGATATTCACGACTTGCTCGGCAATTTAGTTGAAAGCACAAATGATCATCCACAAAGACAACTTTACAGGGACTGTGCCGGAAGGTATAACCAGGCCATCCGTGACCTCGACCGTGCCACCAAACACTTGCAATCCGGTGACTACCGACGTGTCGCTGCAGATGCAAGCCAAGCCCCGAACGAAGTCCGTGATTGTAATGCTCAAGTTTCGGGATATTCATTCGGCGGCCCTGGTCCCTTTCGACGTCCCTATGACCTTCGCTTTCCAGGATATACTCCACTTGACTCATCAAGACTCCCAGAAATGATTCAGGATTTTGAACTTTACTGTAATATTGTCAACAATGTCGCAACTTATTTGCCCAGGAACTAAATTAGTCATACACCCTGACCATGACCATCTAGTAATAATTCCTTGTTCTCATAAATGCCAATGTTTTAGAAATGTTTTTAGTTCCATCCAAAATTATATTATGTTTGGAGACTATAGTTTCCAACCACACCGATAAGGTAAATAAAGATTTGAGACTCCGACTTGGATCTCAAAGTTAATAAGATGGCCTTAGTGTTATACAAAATTTTCACTATGTATTATTTTGATTTTATTACATGCACGGTTCATCGGTGACTTCAAGCAATTGCTTTAAGCATCAATGTAATTGGACAACCCAAAAAGATGGTGAGTAAAACATTCAAGAGGGGTCAAATTCAAATGGCATGTTATTGTTTGCTTCTATACAGAACATTAATGTCCAACAACCACAACAGAGAAAAAGATACATATAGTATGAGCGAAAGAGAAACACCAAAAATTTTATACCATAAATGAGATACCTTTATGATCATGGATGATTATTGGGGAGTTAATAGATCAAATAATCCAACAACCCATATTTAAATGACATAGTAACATATCTATATCTATATCTACTAAATATTGCATACGTGTGTTGCACGTGAATTATTTTTTACAATAATTTTAATTTTATATTTATCATATTGGTATATTGGTTAATTTATTTAGAACTTGAATATTAACAAAAATTGCTTCAAAATGTGTTTTTGTAATTTATGGGTCTTATTTTATAGTTTAATTATAAATATGGTAAAATACATTGACCACATACTCACCATAACAATCTCCTCTTTCAAAGTATAAAGATAATAAATGATCAAACTAATTTGGTCTAGTCTAATTGACAACCTTTCGATCTCTTAAGACTAAATCAGCTAAGATGTCAAGCAGACAATTCTTCTCAAATGTAAGACTTAGTTTTTTATGTCGCCCTTTTTTAGGATTCTATTATGTACTCTTTTGAATTTTTCTTTAATCTCTATAAATTTTTTGTTCTTTTATATAGATGTATTGTGCTAAACTTATAATATTGATTACCAATACATACTCCTATTAGATGAATACACAATTTTATTTATCAATAATATTTTTTAATGTGAAATTTTCACTTAACACATTTATACATATGTATGTTGCTCGTGGACAAGTTTAATTTATAGTGGTGATGTTATTTTTTTATCATTATGCTAAAATAATTAAATATACACTTACGAATCAAAGTATATGCCATTTGATACTTGTCGTCTAAGTATATTTATGTTATTATGTTTCAACCACAATAATCTTCTAAGAAGTTAGACTACATGCTAAATTAATTACTTCATGATTGATTGATCACCTCATGAATATCGAAAGACCAATTGAGACTATACGTTTTTGTGTAGTAAATCTATCATACTTGCTAAGAGTCCATAATCATTGGTTGCATGAATCACAATGATACAAATTTTGCGAGAGAGAAGTTTGATAAAATCACTACAAAAGATATTGTATTTTTATAATAGAATACAAGATAACATGATAATTAAGTAAATCATCATAATGTGCCTTCAAATATGAATCAAGAGCAAGTTGCAGCTTTAAGTTCCATACAAACTAATAGTAGAAGATATACATGTTTTAGCTACAAAAACTTGTTTCTTTTACAACGATTATCTTGAAGGATTAGAATTTTGAAAATTCCCTATGACTAATTTATCTTTAGTTAAAAAAAATTAATTTTAAATTTCATTATTAGATTTATATAAATATATAAGATATTAGTAACTGATAGAAAGTTCAAAAGTCAAATTTTTAAATGGTTTAACTCCTAATAAATTTCATAAGTTATTATTATAATTTGATATTTATTTTCAAGAACTCTTAAGACTTATTTGCACTATTTCTATAATCTATAAGGTCTATAAGTTAGATAAGTTATAATACATATTAGACCAATGAAAAAATTTAGTTTTATATTATGAATCCATAAAAAAAAAGGAGAAATCAATTAGAGTAATCTTTGGATCAAGGATAATATGAATTTTATATTATTGTTAAATCACAGTTACAAAATTATAATATGGACTTTATTAAATTGTGTTGGGATAAAATTAGAAAATATATTTTTTTATTAGTGACTTTTATGGATTGTACATTAGTAATCATTGAATTTGCAAGTTTCTTAAAGGATACACACAATGCCAAATTTTTGTGATTTAAGCCATAAGTGTTCATATATTTATTTAAGGACAAAATAAAAACTCAAAAGTTTTAAATGAAATCATTAGTGTGAGGTATAATTGTTTTTATAATTTTATTTAAAGGTAAAAGAGGAATTCAAAAGTTTTTCATCTAAGGTACTTTTATTAGTAGTATAGATACTATTTATAAATAATAAATATAAATAAATACTACTTATAAATGTTGGCATGTGTGAAAATTTTTAAAATTTTCATTTTATCTCTAATTATTATTATAAAGTTAATTATACCCCCACATATTTTTATTAATGTCATTTTTTTCTTTCATGTCCTATTAACCTATAAATTTTATTTAAACCAAAACTCTTTTTATCAGATAGCATTAGGTCTTTAAATATTCACTTATTAGGGGTAACTCATGCCTTAATGTGAATAGTTTTAAGAATGATGTTAGTAGTTATTGAATGATTCTATTTGAAACCGTCGGATAGACTTATTGAAACCTGTCATGTTTTATATTATAGATTTTATTCTATAAAGTTAAATCTTTAATCAAATTAGATTTTATGCTCAAATATATTTCATACTTGATTTTTAGGTATTCAATAATATCATAATATTAATACAAATAATGTTATTACAATCTATCAATTTATTTTTTAATAAAATATAATAAATCTATAATAATAAAATAGGACCAATTTTAAATCTTTTCCCACTTTAAAAATTAATTTAATTTAAATTCATTTGGGAAAGCACAATGACGGCTCAGATTCATTCTAATTTTAATTCAATGACCTAGATTTCATCTTAATTCTTCCAACTTAATCTAAAGACTCACATTTCATATCACATAAACAAAAATCCCGCTCAAATCAAACCCACCACTACATGCTACCCCCTCATGCAGCTACTCTCTCTGCTGTTCACCGGTCACTTCCTCTGCCATGGCTCATGGCTCAACACAGTGGCAACACACGCTACCCAAACCCCTTACCCCTCTACCCAGACCCCACACTGCTACCCAGACCCCTCTCACTCCTCTGCCATGGCTCAACGGCAGCACACATCGGCAACACCAGCTTTCTCAGCGACAACACCAACGGCGATCAACACCCGTTCACCAATCTCACCAAGCTCAGCCCAGATGCAATGGGTCAATCCTTTCTTCTTTGTCTGTTCAATTTCTGGAGGTTGGTTAAAGCTTTGGGTAAGTCCCACCATTCCTTCTTTGTCTAAAGGGCCATTTTTTCAAGAGCTAAAATTATCGAGATTATTGGGCTAAAATGGAGTTTCTTCTTCTAAGTGTGAGCTCATCTGTGTTCATTTGTTGACAATGGGTTATCAGAGATCTAAACAATGAGAGGAATTGAACAGTTTCTTCCATCTGCTATTCACGAATAATTCCATTAAAGCACTGATAGTTATTGGATTCATTGATATGGGTTTGTTCTATTAGATTCGTAAACTATTGAAGATATATATTATGTATTTCACTGTTACTATGTACATCTCATGTATTTCAACTGCGTAGTTTGTTTTTTGGATTTTCTGATCATGGGACCATTTAAGTGGAAGCTGAGAGATATGATGGTATTCCTATGTATTCCTCTAAAATGTATATATAGATAGGTTTATGCAACTATGCAAGTGTAGACCTTTTTTCCTCTTATTTATTTCTTGATTGTTTTATGGGGTTTGTGGGTACTGTTCTATCCTCGATCAATTGCAAAAATGTTTGCTTTATTATAATCTTTTCACTTTTGGATTGTATTATGTTATAACTTAATTAGATGAGTGGGAGGGGTCCCAATCTTTTGATTAAGTGATAGTACCTGTTGGGGAGATATGTTTTTTTTTTAAGTGTGTACAGAATTTTGTGTGTGGGTGTAGCTATAGATTTTTACCATTATTTAGTGCAGCATGGTCATAATAGTTTTTCATCCTAGTGGGTGTGCCGGACTAAGAGATCATCTTTATTACTAAGTACCTATATAATTACTTTATATGTTAAAATTCTCAATTAGGTTCTGAATGAAATTTTGGTGGGATTACAATAGAATGGGTTCATTACAATATATTGTTGGGATTAAAATTCTCAATTAGTTTCTGTTCTCAGTTAAAGCTAAAATTTAGATTGAAACTTGCGTTCTATCTGAAATTAATCGAGTTCAATTTGAATTAAAATCGAGATCGATTTGAAATTAATTCTTATATTTTGTTCAACTCTCGCTAAAATTCTATTGAATTAGGACCATTTTGAGATTAACTTAGAGTTCACTATTTCATATTGGATTTGAGTTGGACAATAAAACCAAACACCTTAACCCTTATGATACTTTGGATGTATTTTCTGCAGTTTTGCTTTTGTAATAAAGTAGTTGTAATATTTTTGGTATCTTAAACACACATCACAAAAATTACTCTAATTCAAGCTTTTTAATATGTTTAATTATTACTTCTTAGTTGAGAGGGTCTACCATGCTTTTCTTCGGTTGGGAATCGGTGTTTCACTTGATGGGTTTGTTCATCCTTTGTTTATGCCAATCTAGAATATGGTAAACTAGCTGTGATTTATTTGGGGTTTGCAAGAGCATTACCTTCATTGTTACTCCAACATTTGTGCACTCATGTAGTTGAGTATCTTATTTCTTTTATGCTAAACTAATTGCATTTTTTATTTCATTGAAGTAGACCAGTGTGTAAATTACATAGGAGGTGCACGTAATAAGCACACATAAGTGATCAAATATCTTAATTAAGTTGGCGTCTTTATGTTTTGATGCAAATACATGGTAAATTAATTGTGCTTTCAGTTTACTAACTCTTATCTATTTGTAGTTTTACGTTGGTTGCATTCCGAATTGTATAAGTTTTGGATGTAATGGATCAAAGTACATTTTTTCAATGTAAAACTAGTAGGGTTCCAAGAAATGATTGAGCACCATTATTGTAAAGGGGCGTTTGTGATTGATTTTGGTTAGATGGTTATTGATGTGGTCACTTGAGAGACTTTTTTTTTTTAATAAGAAGTAAGTCTCTTTTCAAGTTGTGATTTACAAATATCTTTAATATGTTGTTGACGAGAATTGGGGTTACGTGACTATGTACAGAGTTGGGTCAAAGGGTTCTTGCTTGCCTCCTCTTTTGAACCCTCACTTTTTTTACTGGTAGAATTATCTTCATCACACTTAGACCCAATATTGTCTTCTAACCGTAATCGAACTTTATGAATTTTAAATACTTTGTATTTATTGCATTAAACCTTGAATCACATTGTCGAAAACTTGACTTAACATGTGAATACAGAATCTGTTGATTTTTTTGTTGCAACCTTTACATTTGATTTTAGTTATAGTAAATTATATTATTTGTTGCATAGTTTAAGTAACTTAATCCTAAAAAATGATAACTCTTCATTTGACAAATTTTGATATGGAGCTATTTTAGGTGATGTTTTTGATCATGCGGGTGTTGATATTGTGTGAAATGCTATGGAATCGGAGCAAAACTGGAGCTTAAACTGTCATAGAAGTCTTGATTTTTTTTTCTTTTTTGTCTCTTTTTGTTATTATACTATAAATGTTATTTTGGGTATGAAATGATGTTTGTTATGGTAGTTGGGTATGTATTGATGATTGTGGTGGTATGGTATACTATGATGATTGTTATGTATGATTGTAAATTCTATAGACAGGTTTAGATTTTTTTGAGCTTATATTTTTAGAGGAAATTTTACCGAAATTTCTGAAAAGGGATTAGTTTGATTTCAATTTCTTATATTAAAGCAAATGAAGTAAAAATGATTTCAAATTGACGGTTTGTTTTAGGTTGCAAAGTGCCTTTAGGCAATGTAATATTTTTCAAGTTTTAATTTATTTTTTCGTTATCCCGTGCCTTTACTAGTCTATAATATAGTTAGATGTACAAATACTCAATAATAATAATTTTTAAGTTCCATTGTAAAAAACAAAGGAAATTTCTAAAAAGGTCGGAGAGATATCCAAAAATGATAGAGTAGGTAGTCCAAGAGGGATAGAATAGATTAATAATTAGATTTAGTAATAATTAAAATAAGAATTAATTATTTGACATATAATTTATTGTTCAATTTAATAAAAATATAAGTTCATTTTTTATTAAAAATTTATTATTTAAATAAGTTCACGTGCAGCGCATATCGTGCGTTTCTAGTTATGATCAAAAGTATGTTTATAATGACCAAAAAAAAAGGTATGTTTGTAAATCTTGTTTTTTATTTTGAAAAGAAATCTTGTCATTCGAATTAAATACCACTTTCATCATTATTTCAATCACGTATTTTTTAGATTTGTTAAGTCCAGTAGCATTACTCATTAAATATTATTACCCGAAATCTCTTTATTCAAGTTAGCCCATTGGGTTTCAGGTTTTGTCTTGATTGATAGACGTGTCAATGAATCAAATTTAAATACAATTTGATAAATTTTATTTTTATACTTCATAATTGCATTTGTTATTAATGAGATATTGGATTGAATTTGCTTAATTATAGTTGATTTTAGCATATTAGTAAGGTGAACTCAATTTTAGTATATAACCATTAAATTATATAATAAATTTGTATTTGTATAAATTTGCACAAAATTAGGTCAAATTATAATATAACAGATATATATTTAAATTAAAATTGTTGGTTAAAAAATTATATATTAATCATTGTATTTAAATTCGGATGGAATTTAGAGTTAACTATGGGCCGCATGGCCTGATAACTGCATTGCCTTTTCCCACGTTCCTCGGGGGAGTGCTGGCACCTAATTGAGGACTTTGTCCATGTTTGTCTGCAGGCTAACTGCCATAACATTGTTTGTTTGAAGCACACCACCCTTTCACACCATTCTCTCTGTCTCTCTCTCTCTCTGCCTCTCTCTCTCATGCTGTGCATCGTATAGCAACACAGTACTTAAATCGATCAGATCAATATCGAGGTGGATTGGGCCAGTTACACGAGTTGACTTTTCTAGAGTCACTTTCATATACACAAATTTTCAAACACCCATGTCTAGTCAATAGCAGCACGGTAAAATGAATTCATCGCACTCCTAACGAGGGATGCAACGACCCAAGATTTCGGGCAAATTCTTTCATTTAGGGCTTGAAAAATGCGTTTTTTTTTTGAAAATATTTTGTAGTTGAATAATTTCATCGTCTAAAGTCAAAATTGATCGTCGTCAGTTTTGCTTTAATATGAGTGATTAATCGTTTTTAATAGTATAATTAATTTGATTATTTATTTTTTAGAAAAAATCTATATTAATGGCCTGATTATGTAATTAACAATAATTAGGTTACGTTTAATTATTTTCTAATTAATTTTAAGATTTTAACACTAGTTATACTCTTGTAAGCTTAAGGGCTAAGCAACTTTTGATTATTGAATATAATTGAGAGAATTATCTCTTTTTTCTTCCCAATCTTTCTAGTTGTCTCTTTTCTTCCCAATCAACAGATTTATTGAATCGTTTAAAATTGTATTCTCTTATGAATCAACAATTTTAGAGTAGGAATCTAAGTCAATATTTATACGTAGAGTAAGGTATAATTTCATTATCCACTTTCTGTTCATTATATCTTTCTTTCTACTCACTCATTGTTTCATTATCCCCTTTCTGTTTATTATACCTTTCTTTCTATCCGCTTTCAGTTTCATTATCCCTTTCTGTTCATTATACATTCCTTTCTACCCACTTATAGTTTGGTTATCCCTTTCTGTTCATTATACATTTCTTTCTACCCACTTATAGTTTGGTTATCCCTTTCTGTTCATTATACATTTCTTTCTACTCCCTTCCCTGCATCTCTCTCACTCCCCTCCCTCTCTTCTCTCTCTCTCTCTCTCTAAAAGCTCTCTCCGCCTTTTGAACAAACCTTTCTTGGCCACCATATATATATATCTCATTTCTAGCAGATATATTCAATCCTCTATTGAAATAGAATTCATAGAGAGAAACAATACACAAATTGTTCCTTTGTCCAAAATTCAAATGCACACCACCCTCTCTCTTCCTGTGAAAGTGAACTCTGCCTTTCAAGCAAACAAATCTTTTTTGCAACTCTTCTCTTCTCCAGCTGATACATAGTCAACACTACATAAATGTTGGTATATCCTCACTGCCACCTTTGTCCAAAGTTATAACTTGTCTTAAGAGAGAGATAAACACTACATAAATGTTAGAATATCCTCACTGCCACCCTTTGTCCAAAATCATAACTTGTCTTTAGAGTTCTTTGCCACGTTTACTCTATCTAATTCTTTACCATAAATGTTTGTCCACAACAAGTGCACTTTTATCTCTTTTTATATCTGGTTTTTGGGTGTTTGATGCTGGTAAACTCTGGAGAAATGGGTTTGCAATCTGTGACTGGTATTGTACTCTCTCTCTTAGTTCTTGTGGGATTGGTGTTAGTAGTTCAAGGTAAAAGCAGCAAAATTCCAACGACCCTTGAAGGACCCTTCAAGCCTGTGACTGTCCCTCTTGACCAACGCTTCCGGGGGCATGCCGTGGATTTGCCCGACACCGATCTTCGGGTGCGAAGGACTGTGAAAGGTTTTCAGCCTGAACAAATCTCAGTTTCTCTCTCTTCAACTTTTGATTCAGTTTGGATATCTTGGATCACAGGTATATATGGCCATTTCTATGTTCTTTTCTTTGTTTAATTTGATTGAATTTGATGGGGGTGGGTGGATGTGTAAAAACTGGAAATGAAAGTTATCATCTATGACTTAAATCTCTTTTCATGTTCCATTTTTTTATTTTTTTTCGAGAGTATCGTGCGATACGTTACAACTGATACGTGGCAACTACAATGAATATAAATGAAAGATTTGTCAATGAATCTTTAATACAATTGTTTGCATTGAATGTTTAAACTAAGTATGTTTGACAGGTGCAGGTGATCTTTAATGAATTAATTGCTGCTTTTTTTTTTTAAATTAAGACATGAAAAATTGCATATGCAAAACCGACTACCCGTTTCTTGATGTAGGGGTGGTAACTGCATTAAGTCGAGTCGTGTTAATTTGAATTCATACAGGGCATTAATCAACCTTAAATCAATTCATTAGTTAATTGTATCATATCACGTCTTCACTCTAACCAAACCTATTTATTATCGTGTCATTTTTGAATTGACCTATTCATCGGTGAATTCAAAATCGAAAATGCTATATAATCTAAATGAAATTCAAATACATATTATTCCTTCAATGAGTGTAAGTTGAGTGGATTTCACTAAAAAAATTGATAGGATCCACTCATCCAAGGGATGATATGCTTTTGGGTTGCAACTTTTTTGGGTTTTATTTGAGTTTTGTTGCATTACTCAATTTTGAAAAGGTAATGTTATGCTTACCAAATCTTCTTACTAAAATTTCATCCCAAATGATGTGGCACAATTTTTCATCATTAGAGGAGTGGGTCCATTAATGTTCAATGACAGAGATTATGACATATTTAGTAAGAAAAATTGGTAAGGATAATAGTTCCATTCTGAAATTAAAACTCCATCATCACTCAACTAAATCCACACTAATAGTTTTTTTCATAAACTGAAAATTTCATTGGATCCATGATATAGTTAAACACATGTAAAAAAATCTTTTTGTATAATTCATGTCAATACTTGATAAAAAGTAATAAAAATTTGATATTTTATTCATACAATATTAATTAAATATGTTAATCATGTCAATTTTGGGTTATCCGTGTTTAACACTAACGTGATCCATTTGTTATTTGTAAGTCGTGTCATTTTTGAGCTTGTATCGAGTAATAATAAACCCTAATCCCTAACTTTGTGTCCCATTCGAGTTGCGTTGTGTTGTGTCAAAAATTGCCGCCCCTAAAATTGTGTGGATATATTGCACCATTGAGGTTTATGCCTGTGATTTTGCCAGACTGATATTTGAGAAAGTGAGCTTGGGATTTCAATTTGCAGGGGAATTCCAAATAGGTGACAAAATAAAACCACTGGATCCGGGCACTGTTGGGAGTGTGGTTTACTATGGAAAAAGGATATTGAATGATAAAGCAAAGGGTCATTCACTCATTTACAATCAGCTTTATCCTTTTGAAGGTCTTCAGAACTACACTTCAGGAATTATACACCATGTCCGCCTCACAGGTATGTCCTATATACAATTTTTAGGGTAAAATATAATAATTAATAGTCCGTCAAGTATACATTTTGTGTCACTTTAGTTATCATTCTTTCAATTGTGTCATTTTAGTTCCTTGAGTTTTTAATTTTTGTCGCTTTGCTCCAATAAAAAAATACCATTGTAAGTTGACTAACATAGATATTCACGCATATTTAACTTTAATCCCTTAAGTTTTCAAAGAATGTCCCTCAACTATGATCACGTGAACATTTTATAAAGGGAGAGTAAACTCAACATAGCAGTTTGATTATCCATTTTATTCCCTTGAGATGGAAGTTGCTACTGTACTTGTCTTTGAAGAATGCTTTGAACCCGGCCTAAACGCTTCCTGAGACTCAAGACTCAACCCTACTTCGTCTTCGCTCTGATGTCGTGGGATCGTTTTGATTGCTACAACCTCTAGCAGATAGTTTGAAATTGATTCTAAAAGAACCTATTTGACCAAGTAGTGCTAATTTCTCCCTTTTTAGAATGGTTACAGTGGTCACATTTATGTTAAGTCTGATCGCTTGGGCCATTGCACCTTTTGATTATGGTATGGTTTTGTCAGATATGAACATAGAGCTACTTTATTTGTTTGCCATATCTTCTTCAATCAACTTGGCAGTGTCAGATTTTCCAACTAGGCAGTCACTTATTTCGGAGGGTGCAGGGGCTAAAGAGTGTGCAGACTGAATTTTCTGCAATGTGACAATCTCTATTAGTCATTTTAAAGTGAAGTTTTTGATCGGATTAAAGTGACACAAATTGGAAAACTTGAGAGACCAAATTAACACAACTAAAGGATTGGGGACCAAACCGACACAAAACGTATAGTTTGGGGTCTAAAAATATATTTTATACAATTTTTTAACATGTTCTTCATATGTGATTGTTAGCAAACATTGTTGGCATTTTTTAACATCCTTCAGGTTTGTAAATATTCTAGTATGCTAGAAGAAGCAGTGCATGAAATTGAGAATAAAGAGAAATTATACTTGGACCCACTCAACTATGACCTTTTTTCTTACATGTTCCCACACATTGCACCTTCAAATGGATTTACAAACACATTAAGATTAAAAAATCTGTTGACTTATTTGACTTGTTCTTAATTGACTTGTTTTGCATTGCTATGACAATGAACTAAAGAAACTATGAACTGATAATGCACTAGTTATTGGTTATGTTGACAATGCATAGATATACATATATACCAAAGACTTCTTGGGTGTCCTTTGCAGGTTTGAAGCCTGACACTTTGTACTATTATCGATGTGGAGATCCATCTATACGAGCAATGAGTAATCTTTATTACTTCAAGACTATGCCGGTTTCTGGTCCAAGGAGTTACCCAAAGAGAATTGCATTGGTGGGGGACCTTGGTCTTACTTACAACACCACTTCAACAATCGACCACTTGAGGAAAAACCGTCCTGACCTTGTTCTGTTGATTGGAGATGTATGCTATGCTAACATGTACTTGACAAATGGAACTGGTACAGATTGCTATTCTTGCACATTTAAAAATACTCCCATACACGAGACATATCAGCCTCGTTGGGACTATTGGGGAAGGTATAAATCCATTTTTCCTCTTTCTGAGAACTGAATTGCTCTTTTTCTCTTTCTGCTATTTGTTAGCTCTAAGAGATTCTGTTTTATCAGTATCACATAACAAGACGGTATTTGCAAAATGCAAGTTGGTGGTTTGGGTGAATTGAATTGCTTATTTTCTCTTTCAGTCAATAATTCGTTTTGCGAAACAGCAAGCTCTAACTGGAGGGTATTTGAAAAATGGAAGTTGGTTTGGTTTTCAATTTTAAGCTTATGATGATTATAGAATTGAAATGACAAGATGGAAAAGGCCCAAATATCATAGATAGATGGTGAGCGTTTTTACTACTGATTTGTTTCAAGTTCGGGGCATGAATAGATGTAACAATATTTGACAGCAAACTACTCTTTAGTCATTCAGATGGATAATCTCATGTATGACAATATTAGGTGACAATATTAGCAATCCTGGTCCTAAAGGTGCACCTCTCAAATCTTTCACTTTGCCCCTATTACGAGGTGGTAATCCTCGTCCTACCTTATCCTAAAAATGCCCCCCCCCCCTCTAAACTTTCATTTTCCCCTTTCCTTCTACTACATTGCTATACAGGACATTTCCTTTTCTGTTTGGCTTTTTTGTGTCATTGGATATACATTTTTTCAGATATATGCAGCCTCTGGTGTCAAGAGTTCCAATAATGGTGGTAGAAGGGAACCACGAGTTAGAAGAGCAAGTTGGAAAAAAGACATTTGAAGCTTATAGTTCTCGGTTTGCCTTCCCCTCTGAAGAAAGTGGATCTCGATCCACATTCTACTATTCTTTCGACGCAGGGGGCATACATTTTATAATGCTTGGTGCTTACATAAATTTTAACAGATCAGGTAAACTAAAGAGTCCATCCTTTCTTGATTTATGCGGAAATTTTTTATCATACGCTTAATTTACTCATTTGCATGAAAAAATCTTCTCATATGGAATAACTACCATGTCCAATGTTGTCAACCAATAAGAAATAGTGTTATTTGTTTCTTTTCTTTGACGGTATAATATTTTTGCATAGTTTTTACTCTGCTTTTCTATTACAGGGGATCAATACAAGTGGTTGGTGAGAGATCTAGCTAAGGTCAATCGAAAAGTAACGCCATGGTTGGTAGCTACATGGCATGCACCCTGGTACAACAGCTACAAAGCGCACTACAGGGAAGCAGAGTGCATGATGACATCGATGGAAGAACTGCTATATAATAATGGTGTCGACTTAGTCTTTAATGGACATGTAAGTGTGTCTATTAGTATTGTCCTCTGCTTAGCAGCTTATTTTATTTTTTTAGTAGCATAAACAAGAAAAGGATCGGAGAAATCTATCTGAAATGCTATTACACAAAATGAAAGGGAAGCCTACTGCAAGAGGCTAGGACACTTCACGAGGCTCCTGCGACCATAGGGTTCTGAGTCAAATGTATGCAGCTTCCATGACTCGAATATGTGATGCCCGAGTCATAACAGAGCAAACATGTAAACAATAAACATGCCAAAGTTTTTATCCTCCCTCGGAAGAAGATCATCCTAATTGTGGAATCATTGTTTTGAATAGGGTTTGGAATAGCTTGGCATCTTAATGTCTTAATAGAGTTATTCACTTAACTTTAAACAATTAGAATTGTTTTCCTTTAGTTGATTAAAAGAACAGATAAACGCCTTTAGAAAAGGATGTCATAACTTGTCTACTCTTGTGCCTCCCCTGTTGTTAGAATTTCAGTTGATGAATCCACTTCACTTTAGAATTTCATTTGATATTTTTTAATTTCTTTTACTTTAAATGATGAACTTTCATATCAAATTTCCTCTTTACACCTGCTGATACTAGATAGATGTTTTCTGCTGCTAGTATTAAGAGGTTTTGGCTTGTGAAAAGAGTTGATCCTCAAATCCCTATGAAACATCCTGCTCCACTAACCTTTTCTTCGAGTATGCTCTGTTGGCTTTGTACATTTCTACTACTAGGTACTTGATTTCTTGCTGCGTCGGAGCTGACTTTCTTTCTATGGCTAAATTCTTAGGAAGATATATTTTCCACCCATCTTTCCAAAATCAGTATACTTATTTTGTTATCTGGATTGTATATTGCTCATTTTTCTATCAGCTGTCACTTGCTATGGTTTCCACTAAATTTCTTTTTCACATCAATAACCTTTCAAAGTGATCTTTAGCACATATCTTTGGATCCCATTGTCATTGATCACATGTCTTCTGATTATGCTAGGAGCATCTGCATACTATCATTTGCTAGAACTCTAACTGCTGTTTGTTACAAATGAATTAACTAATTCGTACGTTTTGCATTTTTTTTTTTTTGCATCTGTTTACCAATTCATGCGTAGAATGACGTATGTGCAAAAATCAACAGGTTCATGCTTATGAGAGGTCCAACAGAGTATACAACTATACCTTGGATCCCTGTGGTCCTGTCTATATCACAATTGGAGATGGTGGCAATAGAGAAAAGATGGCAATTTTACATGCTGATGAACCGGGCAACTGTCCACGCCCATCTATCAAACCAGATAAAATTGGTGGATTCTGTGCACACAATTTTACATCAGGACCAGCAGCTGGTAAGTTCTGCTGGGATCGACAACCTGATTATAGCGCATTTAGAGAGAGTAGCTTTGGCCACGGGATTTTAGAGGTAACCCCCCCCCCCTTTCTCTTCATCTCTTTTTGCTGATAAATGTGTGCATACAAAAAGATGCATTTAGACCATGTAACTCTGTCTATTTGCTTGAAATATGCCTTTGTAGGACTTTAATCGAATGACCAATACGTGATGTGTAGGTGAAGAATGCGACACATGCTCTATGGACATGGCATAGGAATCAAGACATGTACAACAAAGCTGGAGATCAGATTTACGTAGTAAGGCAACCTGAGAGATGCCCAGTTAAACGCAAGGTAACTAATCTTTTTTTATATTAGACAACTTTTAAATGAAACAACTGAACCAAAACAGTAACTGCTACAAGATGCTAGTACATTTGAAGTGACCGGAGAAAAAGAAGATCTCAGATAAAAAGATAAGTAACAAATGATCTCAGGCATATGATAATTAACAAAAGGGAATAGGCATGCACATTAAAGCATTATAATATTAAGTGGAAGTTGGAGTTGGACCATTCCATAGGATGACCTGAGTGTTTTATTGCTTTAAGGAGTCTTGGGTGCTCAAGTGTGAGTGATATGCGAGATGCCCCTCCTTGTGTAGGTGGGGCTTACATTTTATAAGCGTCTCTTATAACAGATTGATGCGAGTTTCTCGTATTAGTTGAGGTAGTTTGGTGGAGGTGACGCCCTTCTCCTAATAGATGAGACAATTTCATGGTGACATGCACGTCCCAAGGAGATCTCTCTACCTGTCAGTTTTGGATTAAGTCTCTCATCATGAGGCAGCCGACTTGACTCTCTCTTAATATGGCGTAATTGACCTGACCTAACTTCCTCCATCCTGTAGTGGGCTTGACTCGTATGTTTGAGGTAGGTCTAGTCTGCACTTCTAGGTCTGGTCTATATTTTTGCACTGGGCCTCAGAGTTGGGCTTGGATTGGGCCTCTGAGGTGGATCTGGTCTAGGCCTGGCCCATCATACACCAATATATCTACCTCAAAAGTCCTGAGTGCCTATATGTATCTCTACCATTTAAAACCTAATGCTCATCTTACCTCTTCCCTTTTTGTGGCTTTTTCAGTAAGGCTTTCTCCCAAGTGGCAAGCTCAAAACATAAAAAGGCATAAGAGCCGTCTGGAAGATTGTGAGCAGCATATGGAGGATACAAGATGCATTGGCTTTGGTCATGTTCTTTTTATGTATGATATTAACTAGTGAAAAGAAAAAAAAAATGAGGGTAGTATTACAAACTCCATAGTTTTTACAGTAAAAATATGGTACCTTCAATCTAGAAGTTGTTGCCATCTTTTGTGCTAGATGATTGGCATTTTTGTCATTTGACACTTAATTATTTTCTTTTTGGGGTTTTCTTTGTGCTCACACGTGTGGGGTGGCCGCGGGGGGGACAAAAAATGGGAATACTCCTACCATAAAGGCAACACCAGTAATTTCATAGTATGCATCTTTGAAAGTTCCCCTAGAAGGAATATTCACTGGAGTTATAACTTTGAAAGTTCAGGCATCTAACAACCTCTTTCATGTCCCTTTGATCATTGAGGGATGCAGAGAACTTGAAATCTTCACTAAAGCCAATCCAACTCCAACATGATGTTATAGCATTAGGGTTGACAATAGGTCATGTGGTTTATAGTGTCTTTTAAGTCGCATTGTATTGAAATTTGTTTGACTCTAGTTGATTTCTTGTTGGGTTTACGAGTCTTATCTAGAATTGCATGACCATATCTCCGTTATATTACTTTGTCTTTCAATAGTTAAACAATGTTGGTTCGATTATCCAACATGACAAATGTTTTGTGAAGGGCTTGAGAGCTTTAACTGGTTAGCCAAAAACAATGAGGAACATCACTAGACATTCTATAAATGGGCAATAAATTTAGCAAATTCCGGTAATTTGGTAAAAAAAAACAAACTCCAGTGGCTGCTAACGAAAGTTCAAAGGGTATTCTAAAAGGCTAGTTTGTAGTAACAAAAGATGGCTCCAACTTTTAACAAAACTGTACTAATCTAATCTCCACACTAAGACAATGTACTTCAGTTTCAAAGACCTTACATGGGTTGAAGAATAAAAGCAAGAGCAAGTAACAAAGAGAGGGGGACTAATATAGCAGCAATTGAGAACTCTGACGAAGCCTTAGAATTCTGTGTTGTGGGAACTTCAGGTCCCATGCCCGGTGTTAGTCCTCCACCGCCATAGAGAGGTGTGGTAGTTCCTGGCGGCACTGGTGCTGTTAAGGTTGGTGGTGTTGATGGTGTAGCTGTCCCTCCTGGTGTAACCCCCCCTCCAGCAGTGCTGAAAATTGAGAATCCAAATCAGTAGGCATTAAGCAGTAGCCACAAGCAAAGCAAACTTCTTTTGAGCAAATCAGAACAATTTTACTTGCTTCGGTGAATTTTAGCCCAACTGCAATTTAAAAGCATTTATCAGTAATTTTTCTTCTTCCAGACTTAAGTGTTCCTTGCAAAATCTGGCGCACCGGAACTTTGCAGACAATCAAAAGATCTTACAATCCTAACTTGGACACCATTGTTTCTTTGTTCGTTTTGTGTGTGTATAAGTTTTTTTTTTTGGGAGGGGGGTGCGTGTGTTCACGTGCACTTGTGGGTGTAGGAGTGGATGCAAGTGTCTCTTGAAACTTCTCAATGCTGTAGCAAGTGTGGCTCTCATGCGGTAAGCTGAATAAAGCTGATAAGTACTTTAAGGAGGGATTATAAACTCAGTGTTACTATTCATCCAATATAAGATCCTTCATAGTGTGGCTGTGGCCCCTAAGCCACGGATAGCATCTTCATAAAATTTTCAAACTATTTCACAATTGGTAAGGTTTTGGAAATTGGAATAAATTCCCCAATGCACACACACACGTATGCAGAGAGAGAGAGAAAGAGAGATGAACACGAATGCTTTCAAAAAAAAAATTGTTCGATTAAAATATATTCCATGTTTTTATTCTTTTTGTGTGTGTGTGTGTGTGTGTGTGTGTGTGAGCTGAAGATAGATTGGAAGCAAAATTTGGCAAAAATTTTGGTAAGTGTAGCATTACTCGAACCTTAAGAGTATGCAAGCAACAAGAGAAACACCTCAAGGCCTAAGCTTCTTTGCTAATATTTCTATTTTAAGCAAGAATGTTTTCCTTGGGATAAGCAAGAATCAGTGTGCCCTACGGCTGGCAAATCAGCAGTAACAAGTTGGCTACTAGGACCACCAGCAGGGGAATCTCAGACTTTTAGAAGCTGTGTATGGCAAACTCATATGGCTCTTGGCTCTGTTTGGATGTCAAAAGAAAAAAAAAAGTAAAGCAAAAGAAAACAATCATAATTGCTTCCCTTTACTATGACAGATTGTGGTGCCTAGAACTTTCACCCTTCATATTCATTCTTGTTCCTCCAATGCCAAGGGGGTATGTCTTTAGTCCAAATCCCTTCTACACAATTTTCTCTAGGCACAAATTCATGTGAGAGTTACTCTGGCTTCAATCCTAACTCTAGGAAGACTTACTTCAGTAAACACTCGAAGAAAATGAAACAAAACAAAAGATAAACTCTACTTCGGTAAACATTCGAAGGAAACAAAACGATTCAAGTTTTTTTTCAGAGGATAGTGCTACTTCAACAAGCAAGATGGGTGCATCGACCGATAAGCCCCACCCACTTCGATTGTTGTGCAGCAGAGTCTTTCTATCCAGAATTTAACTCACCTCGAACTTGAGTTCTCGCCAAACAGAAGGGCTCTTGTACAACAGATAACAATAGACTTCTTCAAATACTTGAATTAGCAAAATGTTCTTCAATACAAATTGCATGAAATTTGATAGTCTTGTCAAATAGGTCAAGATCTCACTTATGCCCCGTCGAATTTAAAAATTGAGCTACATTTCCTCAACTATGCCTTTAAAGTAATAATTTAACATTTTAGAAAAGTTCAATTTTGTCTTGTATATCAGGATCATCTCATCTATTCTACAGTTTACACATGCCTAATGGTGGTGTTCCCATATCTACCACACGTATCAAAACTTTCATCAAATTGTAAATACTTAATAATGTAGCACATTAGTAGTAGATTATAAAATAAAAGTGAAACATACTATATTTTGTGGCAACTATAACTTCATCATTATTTTACCCAAAAAAACAAAGTATAAGAGCAACTTCAAGGGGTTCGGTAAAGAGCACTTCTTAGCTATTTTAGAGAGCCTCTTCCTAAAATTTGGGTCCAACAGGCTATCTATTCCACTAACTATTTCCCATAACCCACATTTCACTTCTTGTTTCTGGTGAGCCACAAAAGCTCGGTATTTGGTTTTTGCGCCAATTTTCCTCATTCCACGGCAGCCCGAATTTTCTCAGTCGAGCTTTGCTCATTATCTTCATCAATCACACAGAGGCTTCATCGTCCCTCCAGGTATGCATCTAAAAATCTATGAAAACCCAACAAAAATTCACTGAAATGCCTCCGAAAAACCCAACTAAATCTGTCTCTCGGCTCCCACTAAAATCGATTGAAACTCCACCCATTTCTCTCTCCGTCTTTGCTCTGTTCGGGTTTGGTGGAGATAAGAAATTAGAAGTAATTTTGATTTGGGGATTATGAAAATTTTTGCTTGGGTTGAGTGGAATTTTTGTTGTGGTCTATTCTGCGTAGGGAGGTGAAGAGTTTCTATGATATTTCAGATTGGGAGGAGATGTGGAATTTTTCTGGATTTTTTTTTGGTTTTCTGGTTTAGAAATGAATGACAAAATCTAAGGAAATGGTTTGAACTAAAAACACGATATGTGAAAATTTGTTAATTTGTTAAAGTTAGTTAAAATAGTTAGTAAAAATCAAAAGTGTTATTGAAATGAATGAATAAAAATTATTTTTTAAAATAAATAATGTAATAAAAAAATATATTTTAACTAGTATCTTTAAAGGTGCTCTAACATTTGTTAGAAAATAAACTCCAATGGCTAGAATAGTCCTTTCACATATATCCACCACTCGATGCATTAATGTCAGAGTACTACTTCTACCTAGCCGTCCCAGCCGTAGGATGACAATTACAGACAATACGGTCCCACGGTAGGATCCTAAAGAAGACAAAAGGATTGAATAACCACAGTATCATCTGACATAAGATGCTTAAATGAATCCCAACCATGCATAAAGACACGTGGCATACATCCACAAGAACCTCCATACGAGAAACTCACAATCTCACACGTCAACAAAACCTAGGCCACCCCTCTCTCTCTCTCTCTCTCTCTCTCTCACTCTCACACACACACACTCTATTCATCGCCAGCTAGAATTCAGAAGCAGAGGGATTGGACTCGGAAGGTGAATCTCTATAATCCTAAGGAATGTCGATTGGTGACAGACTCGTGGTCTATACTCAGACTTCTTTAAGTGCGAAATTTCATAATTTCTCATGAATATTTTAATATTGATATAAATTATTTGTCTTTATTAATATGTGTAAATTAATACAAACACTCTCGATCATAAAAAAAAAAAAAAAAGAAGAAGAACTAGGTGAATCTCTCAGTCTCAGCTCATCAAACAACAAAAAATTATTGGACTGAAATGGAAAACTACTCTTCTGCCAAATAAAAATAAAAAAAATCATATCTTATTGTGTCATCAATACTTAAATAAACTCATTATTATATTTAAAGGCTCATTTTTTTTTAAGGTAAGTAAGGCTTACGGCTAGGGGTGTCAAACGTGTCGTGTCGTGTCATTTCGTGTCGGGTTTGTGTCAAAAATTCTTAAACACAAACCTGACATGTTTAATAAACGTGTCGAAATGTGTAAATACTAACCTGACCTGGCTATTAAACGTGTTACCCGAACCTGACATGTTTAACACGTTTAATAAACATGTCAGGTTTGAGTTAACACATAACACGACATG
>CM042184.1:10381314-10395615 GCA_023539305.1 Ilex asprella
TTTTATAAGTTCACTTTAACCACTATCTACTTTATAGATAATTATTTTACCTAATTTTTACTAATTTTTAATAATTTTAAAAAATATAACATATATATAGAGAAACAGAAAAATACCGTTAGAGAGAGAATTTAGAAAAGTTAAATGACTTCCCACATTTACAGAGTCATTTGGGTGAAATAAAAAATAAAGAACGGGTTAAAAAGTGTTTTTAGAGCAACTCCTACTCACTCTCCATTTCTTATTTTTTAGTTAGTTTAGCTAACTACACATTAAAAATCATCTCCAACCCACTCTCCATGTCTTATTTTTTAGTTAGTTTAGCTAGCTAAACACTAAAAAACATTTTTAATCCACTCTCTATTTCTCATTTAACTAAAATGGCTCACCAAATCTGGAGAATCATTTAACCTCTTTAAATTCTCACTGTGTTTTTTTTTTTCTTTCTATTTCTATATATATTATAATTTCTTTTAAATTATAAAAAATTAGTGAGAGTTGGGTGAAATAGTTAATTAAAATAAAAAGGTGATCGGAGGGAAGTTATAAAAATGATTAAGAAATAAAATATTTAAATATATTTTAAGTAACCGGGTAGGAGTTATGTTAGTGCTTGGCTACCTAACGTAGCTAAAAGTGAGAAAATAAAGAGCGGGTTGGAATGGAATACACTTCCAGGAAATAATTTTTTTTTCTCAAACGATATACCGAAAATTTCATGCTTCTAGAAAAGGTTGAGTAAAAAAGAACAAAACAAAGAGAGAGAAAATGAAATAAAAGGAAATTACATACCTCGGAGAGGATGGATAATCACAAGATCCATAACCTAAAAAACCCAAAAGAAAACATAAATACAAATCACAGATACAAACATACATATAGAGATATAAGATAGAGAGAGAGAGAGAAGACAAACTTGGGTCAGTCTTGGCAATGGTGGCGGTGCCAGAAAAGTCACAAGAGCCAGGAGCCCTACCCTTGCGCTGGTAGAAACTATTGAAGGCATAGGAAGCGTGAGCTTGAATGGTATTGGGAAGAAAACACAACCCGGAGGGCTGTAAGGGTGCACAGTCGGCACCAGACCCACATGCATAGTCCATGGCAGTCTGCAAGGCCTGATCACTGGCTTCACTTCTCACTACGCACCAGGTGGCTGATACAACAACTGGGTTTGTGAAGAAGAGATCAAGAAGGAGCAGTATTGTCACCACCGCCTTGTACGGTGGTTCCATGGTGGAGCTGTTATAATGGTGGTGACCTGTGAGGAGTAAGTGTGTTATAGAGAGAGAATCGAGGTGGTGGTGGTGGTGGTGGTGGTCTGTTTTTTATGCTTTACTTTTTGTGTTTTTTGGTTCTTTTTCTTTTTGTTCTTTTTGGTGGTTACTTTTTCTTTTGGGTTTGAATGGAAAAAAGTTTTGGGGTGTCCGTCGAGGGTTCTGAATTTCGGATACTTTTGATGACTATGCGAGAGTTATGGGCCTATAATTAAAATTAATTGGGTCGGATTGGATTCTGCCCGATTTAAATTCGAATTTAATTTTAAAAGTGATCTAAATTAGATTCAAGAATTTGGCGAATTTAATTTTTACGATTCAAATTCAAATTCGTTAAAAAATATAAATTTGATCAGAAAAACTTAAATAACTAAATTTTAATAAAATATACCTAAAATTAAACTAACTTTTTTAACTAATCACTTAATTTCTTGGAAAAATTTCATCTACACACTCTTTAAATAGGTCTATCTTCAACGATAACGCCTGCATTTTCTAAAATTTCACTCCACTTCCTTCTAGTTCAGAAAAGGCAAGGGGTGTCGTTGAAAATAGACCTATTTAGAAGGGGTGTAGATGAAATTTTTTCTAATTTCTTTAATATTTATATTAAAATATATAAATATTTTGGATCAGATGATAATCGGATCGAATATAAGTACATCCAAAATCGTGAAATATAAGATATCGGATTCAGATTATCAATAAAAAATATTAATTTATACCCAGTTAATCAGATTCGAATTCAAATTAAAATCGAATTCGAATAAGAATCTCATCCATTAACAGGCATAAGTATAATTGTATCCTCGATTTCTAGGGTTCGATTTGAAGTACTAAAAACAAATTAATGGACAAAAAAATATTTTAAATAAATTTTAGTTTTAATTATTTCAAATTACTAATACAACAAAATAAAGAGATTTTACATGTGTCACATTTTCAATTGACAAAAAGAGGAGATGCATTGTCGAAAATAAATTTTGAGTACCATGTTACTACCTTAATTTTTAAGGTTGAGAAATAAAAAACGCAATTTTAATGAACAGGCTATGGGTGAAACTCGTATTGATTGGGTAGGTTGACAAATCAATTACAACTCAATCTTGGCCACGAACCTTCTCAGTGCGAGTTAATGCAAATCAACCTTTTAATTTTTTTAGGAATTTTAATGTTGGCATAATTTTGTGAATATTTGAAGACTTTCTTCAGATTTCGTCATTGGATTAGATTGATAAGTTGCCCTAGAGATTTAGTGTACTAATAGGTGGATTGATTGTTGAATTTTCTTAATTATAGTTCCGATGTTTAATTGCAACGTAATAGTAGTTGGTAGGAGTGGTAATTTTTGACACGATACGATAATTCGATACGAATAAATGAGTTTGTGTTGACTATTTTTTAATATACTCATGAATGACACGACCCGTCAACACAAAGTGTTAATGGGTCGTGTTCGGGTTTAACCCGCTTAAAACGAATTGACCGGTCAGCATAAAATTTTTAACTCGAAGGAGATTGAACTGACCTTTTTATTGCATGTATGAGTTTTCATATTCTGATGACTTGTTTTTTTCATTACTTCTGATGTTTAATTTGATTGTGCAATGTAGGATTAATAAATTTAATTAGTATTATAGAAATAAAATATTAATTATTTATAACTGTTTATCAAACACTGACATAATTATTGTATAAAAAAAGATATTATTACTCATTATTATTATTATTATTAAGTTAATTTTTAGTTTGTAGAAAAAGTATAAGGATAGATTAAATTAAGTGAAAATAAAATCATAGAGTTAAATTTTTTATTCAAAATTTATATGAATCAACACGAATACGAACACGAACACGACACAATTAATCAAATGGGTTAGATTTAGAATAATTCGACACGACATGACTTGATTGTCCCCTCTCTAGTAGTTGGCCTAGAAATTTTACTCATCAAAAGTGTTTTGAGAGATATGTCAATTTTTGCTCAAGCGATGTTCATGGTGCATAAGTAGACACTATATAACTTCAAACTGATAAACTGATATAGCTCACGCTGGCTTTGTGGTTCAACAACGTTAAGTGCGAAGAATTACGACACATCAAACTTGCAAAATTTCTTATTTTCAATAGGACTCTTGCTAAACTCGGGTCTAGGATATTTTCCCTACTTAAAATAGACCTAGGACACTTTGGAAATGGGTTTTTAAGAGCTTCGAGAGTCTTTTTGTGATTTTAAGAGCCTTATTCTTCTTTAGAGAAGAATTGAAGAGATTATGATCCAGAGATATCGTGAGAGTATCAAGAGCCTCATGTGGGGGTGTGATCCAAACCTTCATCGGTGGAACCGGTGTTGGCCACAAGTTAACAGTAAAAATGAGTTTGTTGGGGAGTGTACGAGACAAGAGTATAGCTTACAACTAGTGTGTTTAATGTGAAGGTAAATATTTACATATCGAGTATGTACTGGTTATTTCAATAGTAAATTAGTTTAGCCAGGATTTAGTTTGTGATTTTTCATGATCTCCAGTGAGAGTTTCTACATAAAAATCGCTATGTTCATTTTTAATTGATTTACTTTATATGCTAGTGATTTTTATATTCTGGCTTGATGTGTTTAATTGTTTCATGTGATTAACACAAGTAATTGAACTAGAGAATTGGGTAAAACAAATTTGTATTTGTATTTGTTTTCGCATTATGCCTATTCACCCTCTAGGTCAATTTGGGTTTACATTGACAATCAATTCGTGCAATCTCAAATCTATACTCTATCTCGAGGATTGTCCATTCGTATTTAAAATTTAAAATTATTTAGTTATTAGGTTCGATCTTATGATTACGCAACTTGGGCCAAAAGAATTTTAGGTTTAATTTGGATTGAAAATTCGGATTCAATTTAGGTTTACATATTTCAAATTGAAAATTGAATTAAATTTGAGTTGAATCTAAATTGGATTAGGGTTTTTCTTATACGAAAATAACTTGTGTACTAGAAATCTCCGGGAAACTAATAATTAGTGTTTTATTGGACTAAGTTTTGATTTATATTGACATATTTAACGTATGACTTCATTAGGTTAATTGCCTAACACTACAATCAGGAACTAGTGGATAAAAAAAGGAAAAAAAACTAACGAGACTCAAACAAAGCACAAATTAAGGCCAACTATGAGAAATTTGTTCCACTCAAATCAAACAATAGTGGTTTCTTCAGTCAGCACACATTGTCACAATCCTCTTAGCTTTACTCTGCAACCTGCCACCTACCAACTCATGAGATGATACGTTAGTAGTGATGAAGTGTGACAATTCTCTCTTCGCCTTCTAGGGTATATCGAGCCTTGGTGCTTATTTATTTATTTTGTACTCCCTTTTTTCCAAAATCGTAATTTATATCTCAGCCAAAAAATAAAAACCTACCAACTTGGCATAGAAGTTTAAGATAGAAGGAAACAAAGTTTGCTCAGAGAAGACTGGCCTTCCACTGGGGGAAACCTCACTGCGTGCAGCTCCAACTGGCCTCAACAAATTCTTCTTCTGGCGGTAATGATTATTATTACGCTCAAGTTGACAGAAAGCTTAATTACGGTTCAAACTATCACAAAAAAAAAAAAAAAAATTGAATGGAATGTATTTATTGTGTTACGATGTTGAAATCAGAAGTCTTACACCCCTTCTTTCAATTGGATCAGAAACATTACCATTGGCGTTATTTGCGCCAAATTGCTGTCTCAAATTCGCAGTTTCGCACCCACCACCTACAACCTCAAGTGCATGGGCCGCATCCTCGTTCTTAGAATGGGTAGTCACCATGGAATATGGATATGCTAGGGAGAGGTAGTAATACAAAACAGAAGCATGAAAGGAAGATCTTTCCTCAAGTGACATTTTTATGGTTTTTCCAATCCTCAGGCAGTGATACCCAACCGGCAGTAGGCGAGAGAGGGACGGTGGAGGTTAGATTCTGAATTTTTCAAGGAAAAGATATCAGAACAATAAAGTATAAGAACATGTGTACTCTCACATGCGAATATGTTCCTCACACCAGCCAAATCCATAACACTTGGGAAGTTACCTACAAAAAAGGATCCTAGGAGACAAAATGGCTGGAAATTGAATAAAATCTAAACTAACTGAAGCCAACAATAAGAATTAGGAACCCCAATCTCAACAACACCATAATAATTCAAGTCACTAAGCCTCCTTGACACAAACCCCTACAATTGAACTATCATCACTTCCAACCATGGGAATGTAACTAACATTGCTGGATACCAATGCTACACAGTTTCTGAGGAGTTGAACATCCCAATGCTACACAGTTTCTAAAGAGTCCAACACTAAGTATAATCAAATATTTCCATTTCTTCCTACGGATTACCTGCATATTAAAAGGACATAAAATCACTTCCATCACAGCCAAAAGACTACACCCATTATCAGATCATCTACCACTCTACAGCCAATCTCATACCCACTAGAAGTTGATATCAAGCACATGAAAATTTATTTTCCATTCCATAAGACCTATTAAGTGACATAATAACGTTCTAAAAAATGCAAAGGAAAAAATATAGTAAAATAGACGGTTTCACACTGGGATACAACCCAAAACCCATGAATTCCATGATTTAATATATGATAGGAAACACTTGAAAACCCAAAGATATGCAAACCATTCTTAGTCCAAAGCATAAGCACACTAGATCACTGTATTGAAGTAGAAATGCGACACGGATTGACACTAGATAAGAGACTTAGACAAACCCTGTAGTAGTAAAGGAGTTACTTAATTTCTCTCTACTGAAGAGAGCACAACCAAACCACTAACGACATAAAGAAGTTCAGGAATCACCACCACGGAGACGAAGGACAAGGTGTAGAGTAGACTCTTTCTGGATATTGTAATCAGCAAGAGTACGCCCATCCTCCAGCTGCTTCCCAGCAAATATGAGCCTTTGCTGATCCGGAGGAATACCCTCCTTGTCCTGAATCTTTGCCTTCACATTATCAATCGTGTCTGAGCTCTCCACCTCCAAAGTGATAGTCTTTCCAGTCAAGGTCTTCACAAAAATCTGCATTCCTCCCCTCAATCGCAGAACCAAATGCAGCGTCGACTCCTTCTGGATATTATAATCCGCCAAAGTCCTTCCATCTTCCAATTGCTTACCAGCAAAAATCAGTCTTTGTTGATCTGGTGGAATCCCCTCCTTGTCCTGAATTTTTGCCTTGACGTTGTCGATTGTGTCGGAGCTCTCGACCTCCAGAGTGATTGTTTTGCCTGTCAAGGTTTTCACGAAGATTTGCATGCCACCACGAAGTCGCAGCACCAGATGAAGAGTCGACTCCTTCTGAATATTGTAGTCGGCGAGAGTCCTCCCGTCTTCCAATTGCTTGCCGGCGAAGATGAGCCTCTGCTGATCCGGTGGAATTCCTTCCTTGTCCTGGATCTTCGCCTTGACATTATCAATAGTATCGGAACTCTCAACCTCAAGAGTAATCGTCTTCCCCGTTAGGGTTTTGACGAAGATCTGCATCCCTCCGCGAAGACGAAGGACGAGGTGCAGAGTCGACTCCTTTTGGATGTTATAATCGGCTAGAGTCCGGCCATCTTCGAGTTGTTTCCCGGCGAAGATCAGCCGCTGCTGATCGGGTGGAATCCCTTCCTTATCCTGAATCTTAGCCTTGACGTTATCGATCGTATCGGAACTCTCGACCTCGAGAGTAATTGTCTTTCCGGTTAGGGTTTTGACGAAGATCTGCATCCCTCCTCGGAGACGAAGGACAAGATGGAGAGTCGACTCCTTCTGGATGTTGTAATCGGCCAGAGTCCGGCCGTCTTCGAGTTGTTTTCCGGCGAAGATCAGCCGCTGCTGATCCGGTGGAATTCCTTCCTTATCCTGAATCTTCGCCTTAACGTTATCGATTGTATCAGAACTCTCCACCTCGAGAGTGATCGTCTTGCCGGTGAGGGTTTTGACGAAGATCTGCATCTTTACTCACAAAGATTTACTTTAATTTGAAGAAGCGAATAGAAAGAAAGAGGGCTGAAAATTGAGATCCGAAATTGGGGATGAAGAAGAGATTTGGGAAGGCCATAATTTATCGTAGAAATTGCCGACTCCGTCACGGAATTGTTCAATACAGAAGGGATATTTCCGGAAATAGAGAGGAATTAAGGGTCAATACTTGTAGGCGGTTGGCGGTGGCGGGGGCGGGGGGGGGGGCGGTGGATGTGGAGTTAATTAATCTCCACAGCTAAATAATGGGTGGAACGATTACACCATGCCATTAATATTGATTAATATTAATGTGGTGTAATTATCCACTTTCTATTACAAAGATAGTTATGTATTATATAATTAGTGGTTATAAGTTTTTGTGACTTGTTTATTTATTATTAGATAATTATGTTATGTGACACTGTTGATAAAGTAGTATAACGATTACACATAATATTTTTTCTACCTCTTGACTATTCTCGCGTCATCTCTAGAGCTAGAATATCCTTAGTTAAAGTTATAATGTTGAGACTCATCTATTAACTACATTCCATAGAGGTTGAACATTTATCCATTAATCTCGAAATTTGGAAATGTTAAGATGTCTATTTCTGGTTTAAGCAAATTAGTGTAAGACATGTTGCTGCACCCTCCAACTTGAGTCCAACCAATGAATCCATTGATGTATTCCGTCTTCACATATAAAACAACATTGTTTTCATTATTGGGTTGTTGAACACTAAATTAAACATAGCACCCATAAAATTGTGGTTTACAATTGGTCATATATAATCATAAATTCTCCTCAATGGGTGTGGTCGTTGAGGAGGAGCTCTCCATAAGACCCGGTCAATGTCGACTGCTTCCAAGGTGGTAGAGAAGGTGAGGAGTCTTGAGTGCTCTCTGGATCTTGTAGTTAAGTCGAGGTAGCTCCCTGGTGAACTTGATTGGGCTTGGTTCTCATTTGGCCTGCTGGGTGTTCATAAGTTTGAGCCTTTAATTGCAACTGGGCTTTAGTATGGTTTTGGGCCTTTTGCGCTTGACCCATCATTTGCCCCAATGCCCCGTGTCCTAGGAAACTTGGAGAAGGGGACATTTACTTGAATCTTGAGTTCTTGGTGGTGTAGACTTCCTCCGCTAGATAACTCTTCCCTTTCAAGATATTATTTTTGTTTCACTGAACACCTCAAGTCTTTGCATTTTTGCTTGAATTTTTTTTTTAAAATAGCCCTTGATTTTCAATTCGGGGCTTTTCCCTCTTTTGAAAACCCTAGGCTATAAATATGTACTTTTCTTCTTCATTTGCCCATTTCCACATAGAGTCTTTCTTGGAGTGAGAGAGGTGAAACTTTTCTTGAGATTTTGAAGACCCAAGACTAGAGATTCTTGGGTTTGACCACTACCCACCTTCTTCAACTGATTCAAGAATGCTTCCTTGACAACCTTGAAGACTTTGTGCTTTAAGATTCTTGAATTTGAGCAAAAGAGGGAAGAAGCTCATATTTCTTTTGTTAAGACTCGAACTCGAGACCTTGGATAAGCTAGAACAGTCCCTCACCAACTGATCTAACGCTCGGTGGTGTTTTGTTGCATATCCACCGGAATCTTCTTTAGTATATTTTGCTCACTAACATTAGGATGTTATTGGTTGGTTTAAAACATTGCTTTTAAAATGTTTCAAGGGAGTTTATATATAATTTGATGTTCATTTTTATCAATATGCATCAATGTTGATTTCATGAGATTGATTTTTTTGTTAAAGTGAGTAAGAAAATTCTATTCATGTCCATAAGAATTTTTCATGCACAAAAGAATTTTGACGCAACGGATTTTGTCATATACTCTGCTGCAAATCGTTAAAACCATATTTGCTAAATGAATTCAAAATTGTCACAAAACCCACTTCAAAAAGGCCCCAAATTGAGCAGTACCATAACCTCTATCAAGAAATTAACAACATAATGACTACTGCCAAAATTTATGTTGTATGAAGTCAGAACTTCTGATTTGGGTGTAGCTTAGTCATATTGGATTTCAGAACTTCTAATAAAATGGTGATTGTAGTTTTGGGTTAGTGTGATTGATGTGGATGTTGTCATATACTTTCTTCAAGTTTGGTGGGTGATTATCAATCTACGACTGTCTTTCGGCTTCCAGATTTAAAGCAACTTATGATCTAAAAGCTTTTTGTGATCAAGGTCTTCTTCATTTATTACTCCGGTTCGAATATCTGTAAATACGAGTTAGTTTTTTGTTTTGTAGAGTTCTATTTTTGGAGGAATGTAATGGCATATTTTATGGGTTTTAATCAGCTCTTTTTTAGAGGAATCTCTCGGTTTGTTTGATTGCGGTTAGATGTTTTTTGGTTGTGATATTGTTGGACTTGAATGTGACTTCCTCAAATAGATTTTATTAATGTATTGATTTGTTTTACCAATGAACGATTTTAGAGTAAGAAGAATAGGAGGGTCTTCGTTAGCTTTTCAACACTACCATATAATTCATCGATAATATTGGATTTTTGGAATTTACCAGTAGCCCACTTTTTTCATGTCATTTTTTATTATTATTTCATTATTGGACTACAATAATTGGGTTATTAATTATTAAGTATACTACTTTACTTCTTAATGAGTTTTTCTTCCTATGAAAAAGAATGATAACTTTATATGATGTGAACTCTAGATGAAGAACCTGATCCACCATATAATTTGATGATACTTGGGAAAATTCTGAAGTTTGAGCTTAGACGCTGAGGTTAGGAAGAGAGTTCAACCAAGAAAGTCCGAGCTCAGAGGTCCAGACCTGGGGGCTCCCTCGACCTGTACCCCGAAGAAAATAGGTGAAAGATAGCTGACAACTAGAAAACGCCCTCTCAACAGCAATAAGCGTCAATCTAGGCGCAAGATCCTCAGCTGTCCAAACTATCGCCTAAAATCAAGTGAGATATAACGAAAGGATGTCAAAGATCTTGCCATAGACCCCATAGAACTAAGAACTAGGTTATAAATACTGTACAAAGTCCTCACTTTGAGACAGAGAGAAACTGGACAACCAAAATAGTACCAAGAGTGCTGTGTAATCCTGTCATAATCATCAATTCAGATTACATGAGCAAGAGACTCCATTAAAGAGTGGATTAGTGGAGCTCTTGAGCTGGTGAACTACTATAACTCATAAGTGTGACTCATCCCTTTTCCCCGATCTACCACGTTACTCCCAAGAGCCTTATAGCTCTAATCAAACCCAGTAACATACGAAATCTGTTCAATCACGTTTCACACACCATCATAATTGATGGCTTTGGTGATGCTCTCCAAAAAGGAGAGGTGGAGGCTTACTTGCCAACAATTCCACCAAAAATCCCTACCCCCCAAAAATGGATGGAGCAAAATTCGAAGGACGGCCTGTCCACTTAAGAAAACTACTTAGGTTTGAAAACTACTTTCAAAGTCACCCGAATTTAGTAAAAACATGTACTAAAAATCCTCGGAAAACTAATAATTAGTTTTTGATTGGACTAAGGTTTGATTTATATTGACATATTTAACCTATGACTCCATTTTAGAATTAGTGTTGTAGTTAAATAGGTCAATCCATTACCTGTGAATATTGAATTGCCTAAACTCTAGAAACAGGAAACTAGTGGGTATCATAAGCCCAAAAAAAAAAAATTTGGAGAAAGCAAACTAGTGACACCCCCACAAAGTACAAATTAAGGCCAACTATGAGAAATATGCTCCACTCAAAATCAAACAATAGTGGCTTCTTCAGTCAGCAAACCTGGTAAAAAAGCTGGCTCCTACATGCGACTATTTTGTTACACTAGGGATAATCCGTTCTTGAAGGCACGGTATAACATAAATTAATCGATTAATTTAAAAAAGTGATGAGTGAAAATACCTGATAATAGTGACGGAGCAAAAAATATGATATAAGTTGAACACCATTTAAGTATAATAGATAAAAAAAATATGATACATTTATATTTTTTTATATTGAATTTGATACTGAAAAATTCATTAAACATAAAAAGGGTTTGTTTGAAAAAAATTAATATGAGAACATCTATACATTAAGAATCAATTATATAATTTATTTGACATAAATAGAAGTAATATTCTATAATTTTTAATCTTCTTATAAATTTCACATTTTACTCATTTTTTGCTATATATTTCATAATTTTTTAACCAAATGAGACTTCAACAAATCATACTAATATTTTAAGGAATTAATTTTAGTTTCCTAATTTTAAGAGATTTGGTATGATTTTTTTTGTTTTTTTGTTTATGTTATAGTACCTAACTTGTTTGACCCAATTAATTTTGTTTTCATCAATGCTATTGAGACATAATTTAGGGATTTAATGTATTATGATCATTGGATTGATAGTGTTGAGGTCTATTTTTAAGTATAATACATAAAAACTTCTTGTTTTCTTTTTCTTAAAGTGATGAGTTTTTTTAATCAAAATGCTATTATTGTGTCTTATATAAATTTAAAATGTTACATTACACAGATGATATTAACAATAAATTTGACCAATTTAATTATTATGTCAGTCGTAATCGTTGGCTAGTTGGAAGGAAAAATATTAAGGAAAACAAATGTTAATTTCATGACCATTGGATAGATGAATTTGAGACCATAAGATATGTTCAAGATCAGCCGTAATCGTTAACTTTTTGGAGGAAAATATGAAGGAAAAAATTTATAATTTTTTTACCGTGAGATGAATGAATTTGAGACCGTAAGATCAACTTGTTAAAGCCGTCCTATTTTATATTATAGATAAATCAACGAATTATAATAGAATTGAATTAAAAAAATTAATTTATACACATAGAATAAAAATCGAATATTAATCTATATACATGTAATCAAAATTGAGTTAAATCTAATACAAACTAAAAATTTAATTTATCAAAGAGCATATTGCCAAAATATTTTATACCAAAAAATTATCTACAAAAATTATTTATAAAATATTATTTTTTTAATTAGTACAAACAATTACAAAATTATTAATTTATAAGAATATATTAGCGTTGCATTTTTCTTAAGAGATAAAAAAAATAGTCTTGAACTTTTGATTCAAGATATGTGTAAGACATGTTAGTTTGAGATAATTAATTAAATAAATAAAATTAAAATCAAAATTAATTATATTCAATATAAATGTATTAAGCAGTGTCCTTGTTTTTTATTCCATCAAAAATTGATGAGCTTTTTTTAATCTCATTGTGTTTTATAGAAATTCAAAATACTACACTACACAGATGATATTATTGGCAAATTGGACCAATTTAATTATTATGTCAAAAAAAATCATGTATTCAAAGATCAGCAGTTATCTTTGGATCATTGGATCATTGGATCATTGGATGAATGAATTTGAGATCGTATGATGTGTTCCTAGATCAGCCGTAATCGTTGATTTTTTGGAGGGAAAAATATTAAAGGAAAAAATATAATTTCTTGACCGTTGGATAAATGAATTTGAGACTGTAGGATGTGTTACAAGATCAACCGTAATCGGTGACATTTTGGTAGAAGAAAAATTAAGGAAAAAATGATAATTTTTTGACCGTTGGATAAATGAATTTGAGACTGTAGGATCGGCTTATTAAAGCCGCCCTGTTTAACATTATAGATTGACTTAAAAAAAATATTAATTTATATACAAGTTTTCAAAATTGAGTTAAATCTAATACAAACTAAAATTTTAATTTATCAAAAAATATATCGCCAAAATATTTTTTATCAAAAAATTATCAACTAATATCATTTATAAAATATTATTTTTTTAATTAGTACAAGCTATTATAAAATTATTTATTTATGAGAATATATTAGTGTTGAGTTTTCTTAAGAGATAAAAAAAAAAAATTAGTCTTGAATTTTTGATTCAAGATATGTGTAAGACATATTAATTTGAAATAATTAATTAAATAAATAAAATTAAAATTAATTATATTCAATATAAATGTGTTAAGCAGCGCCCTTATTTTTTATTCCATCTTAAATTGATGAGTTCTTTTTAATCTCATTGTGTCTTATATAAATTCAAAATGTTACACTACACAGATGATATTAATGAAAAAATTAACCAATTTAATTATTATGTCAGAGAAAATCATGTATTCCAATATCAAGAGTAATTGTTGACCTATTTGGAGAAAAATATTAAGGAAAAAATTATAATTTTTTGATCATTGGATGAATGAATTTAAGACCGTAGGATGTGTTCCAAGATCAGCCGTAATCGTTGACTTTTTAGAAGGAGAAATATTAAGAAAAAAAATATAGTTTTTTGACCGTTGGATGAATGAAATTGAGACCGTAAGATGTGTTACAAGATTAGTCGTAATCGTTGACTTTTTGGAAGAGAAAATATTAAGGAAACAATGATAATTTGTTGACCGTTGGATAAATGAATTTGAGATCATAGGATCGACTTGTTGAAACCGGTCTGTTTTATATTATAGATTGTGAAAAACAGAACACTTGTTTGAAAAAGCATTCTTCTGTTTCATTATATATTACAAAAAGAAAAAGGGCGATGAAGAGTATTTCAAACATTGACTGCTTCTTTGATTCAAGTACTATCTATTGCTATAGAACTCATTTTAGTCCCACAAAATTTCCAAATGAATTTGGCAGTCATTAGAAATTAGTGATTTTGATTTGAAAGAGGATAAAATTAACATGGTAAACTCATAAATGCGACTCTGTTTTAGAAGATGACTCTCAATTTTCATAGAAAAGAAAAAGAGTAGGAAGAACACACATTTTATCCTCCAAGAAAAAAAAGTAGGATATACATTTTTCTTTTTTTGTGTTTGATAGGATGAATAAAAAATAAAAATAATTAATTTTTTTGTGTACTTAATAAGATGGAAAATATATATTTTTTTTAATTTTAATTTTAAAAATATAAATACGTATTTTACCATTATATTTATATATGAAATTAATATATATATAATTTATAATTGATAAATATATTATATGTATATATC
>CM042184.1:10395715-10414360 GCA_023539305.1 Ilex asprella
TATAATTGATAAATATATTATATGTATATATCAAAAGATATATAAACAAATAAAATATATTTCAACACAAATAATTTTCATCCACTTTTCTTCTAATTTTGAAGAAATTGATTTTGATGAGTTGCAAAGAAAACTCATCTATCCACATTTTCATAATTCTTTACAAAATATAATATTTTATCTATATTTCAAATTTTCAACTTTCCATATTTTCTATCGTACCAAACCAAACACAAAGTTCATAATATTAAAATTGTTTCTTTCAGAATGGACACTGGCTTATTGTTGTTATTCGTTGGGTACATCAGACTGTTTGAGAGCAGGAAAATAATGTTGGTTTAAAGGAGTGATACCGCGTCATTCCTATTACATTTTACCGATAAGAAAATAACAAGTGGATCAAATAAATATGGTTATTTTTATAATTATATATAATTACCACATTCAAAACTCGATGTGATATTAGTGGATTTCACTTTACTTATATGTCGGCTTAGTATTATACAGTGACACCATGTTATAATTATAATGCAGTGTCCCTTGTCCCAACATTTTTGAGTCTAACTACATGAATTTTCTTTCACAATTGTAGTCTGCTTCATGCTTTTTGTTAAACCATAAACTATCAAGTCTTTTTTTTTTACCTACTTTGCTTAAAGTTATAACTTCGGTCTATCTGTACTCTACGCTCACCTTCAATATTTATCAGAAACACTGCCTGTAGGGTGACAATTCTATTGATTCTGACAAACCACATGATTCTAGACTAGACAATCACCATGAACAAGGATGTTCGAGAGAAGCAGTAATACACAATAGAAACATGAAAGCAAGGCCTTTCTGCAAATGAAATTTTTGGGTTTTGCGTACTCATAAGCAGCCGCAGTAGGACAGAGAGAAGTGAGGGAACAATATCACTAAAAATGTACTGAATCAAGAAACTCAGCAGCAATTCGGCACAAGGCCCATGAGCATCACCCTAAAGAATAGTCATTGTGTGGACGTTGGTATGTATATGAATGTCTAACATAGTCCCAAACTTGACACCAAATCGATAGAGCATAAATTTAGCTTTTACAATGTTAATTATAGTCTAAATGAATCAAACTGGACTGCACACATTACAAATTTAGCAGGTAGAGATATGTCTCTAAAAACTTTTCAGTCCCGATTTGAAGAAGAAAAATTTACAAACCTGCCCTAATTCTTAGAAAACCAGTTTTTGCATTTTTTGGAGAAAAGATTTCAGGAAAATTATCAGCAAAACAAATACTCATATGTGAATAAGATCCGCAAACCTGTTCATGAAACCTTGAAAGTGACCCACCAAAGGCTTTATAGGAAGCAAAAAATGGTTGCATAAAATCCTACTAAACTTCAAGCGAACGCTGAATTGTGAACGCATACTCATGTATGAACAACAAAAATACCAATTGGCAAGAGTATCACACTAATTCAAAGCACCAAATCCCTGACACTATCAACATTCCCCCTTGGAAATAAACATAATCTCTTCTAGTCATAAGAATGTGACTGATGTTGCTGGAACAATGCTATACATTTTGTAGAGTTGAACATGGAGTAGGAGTACAACCACATCCCATTGCAGAAATGAGAAATCAACACCTAGGGGTTAAATCATATCCATCATCAGATGATTATCATCCAAAATACAGAGCCAACCTCATCCCCACTTGCTCTAACATCAAGCACTTTGAATTCCATTCATTCCATAAAAACCTCTACTAGGATATGACCATAACACATGACTTTGCAATTGATACTCGGATAGAACTACTAGTACAAAACTATAAACTCATCACAACCGTTTTGCAGTTAAATGCTGGAAAAGCCAAAATATGCACACCATTCTTAAGTCAGGAACATATTTAATAAAGCAAACTTTATTTCATTCACATAAAGAAAACAACAAAGGATTGACAAAAAAAAAGTTGGACAAAACCACACTACTAGAGGAATTATTTAGATGTCTACTGATGACAGAACAAACCAAACCACTGACCACATAAACCTGTTCAGAAATCACCACCACGGAGGCGGAGGACAAGGTGCAGAGTAGACTCCTTCTGGATATTGTAATCAGCAAGAGTGCGCCCATCCTCAAGCTGCTTCCCAGCGAAGATGAGCCTCTGCTGATCTGGAGGAATACCCTCCTTGTCCTGAATCTTTGCTTTCACATTATCAATCGTGTCGGAGCTCTCCACCTCCAAAGTGATAGTCTTTCCAGTCAATGTCTTCACAAAAATCTGCATTCCACCTCTCAATCGCAGCACCAAATGCAGAGTTGACTCCTTCTGGATATTATAATCAGCCAAAGTTCTTCCATCCTCCAATTGCTTACCAGCAAATATCAGCCTCTGTTGGTCCGGTGGAATACCCTCCTTGTCCTGAATTTTTGCCTTGACGTTATCAATTGTATCGGAGCTCTCTACCTCAAGAGTAATTGTTTTACCAGTCAAGGTTTTCACGAAGATTTGCATACCACCACGAAGTCGCAGCACGAGATGAAGAGTCGATTCCTTCTGGATATTGTAGTCGGCGAGAGTCCTTCCGTCCTCCAATTGCTTGCCGGCAAAGATCAAACGCTGCTGATCCGGTGGAATTCCTTCCTTGTCCTGGATCTTCGCCTTCACGTTATCAATCGTATCGGAACTCTCAACCTCCAGAGTAATCGTCTTGCCAGTTAGGGTTTTGACGAAGATCTGCATCCCTCCGCGGAGTCGAAGGACGAGGTGAAGAGTCGATTCCTTCTGAATATTGTAATCGGCTAGAGTCCGGCCGTCCTCGAGTTGTTTTCCGGCAAAGATCAACCGCTGCTGATCCGGCGGAATTCCCTCCTTATCTTGGATCTTCGCCTTGACGTTATCAATAGTATCGGAACTCTCAACCTCCAGAGTGATCGTCTTGCCCGTTAGGGTTTTGACGAAGATCTGCATCCCTCCGCGGAGACGAAGGACGAGATGAAGAGTCGATTCCTTTTGGATGTTGTAATCGGCAAGAGTCCGGCCGTCTTCGAGTTGTTTTCCGGCGAAGATCAGACGCTGCTGATCCGGTGGAATTCCTTCCTTGTCCTGAATCTTCGCCTTAACGTTATCGATCGTATCGGAACTCTCAACCTCGAGAGTGATCGTCTTTCCGGTTAGAGTTTTCACGAAGATCTGCATCTCTGATCACAAAGATTTGCTTGGATTTGAAAAAGAGAAACGAAAAGAGAAAGATAAAATTGGGAATCGAGATCTGAAATTTAGAGGATGGAAAAGAGAGCTGGGAAGGGCTCAATTTATAGAAGGAATTGCCGATTTCGTTACGGAATTGGTCAATACAGAACAGAAGGGATATTTCCTGAAATATCGGGGAATTAAAGGTCAAAACAGGTAGTCCGTTGGCTTTGGGGTTAATTAATCCACACGTCACCTCTAGAAAATTCTAGTAGCCGCTAGATTAGAACCTTGTCACCATTATTTAATTTTGGCCCCACCTGATTTATTCTTATTTTCACTTTCTTTACTATTTTTTATTAATAACGAGTGTAGCATTTTTTATCGGAACAAGAGAATGAGAAGACATGTTAAATAGAAAAATTCAATCAGAAATTAAGGAAATCTTAAGCTTGGGAGGAGAGAAGTCTAGCCAATCCAACAGGAGGGAACTGGTTAGATGAGAGATTGTCACCCAATGAACAATACTATTACAGACTCTAAACTTGTGTAAAAAACTAAGGTTATGTAATCTAACATAAAATTTAATGTCTTCTATAATAGCACTAATTTTCCACGGAGGAGCATCTTTCGTAGAGCTAAGCTTAATAATACAAAAACAATCATTCATAATAATAGCATTGAAAAACATTAAAGCATCAACAATCAAACAGGTTTGGCGCATAGCCTCTACTTCGGCAGTCAAGGAGGAAGATGCAAGAAAAGATTTGGCAGCTCCAAAAATCAACTCGCCACCCTCATTACACACCACCACCCCAAAAGCAGCCCTATTAGACTTGGAATTGAAGGAGTCATCACAACAAATAAGGAGATCATTCGCAAAGGGAAGGGGCAATACCTCTGAGGCCAATGATGCATCAGTAACAGAGTGGACAACAACATCCACTTTAAATTGGTCACCCCACAGACATTGAACTCGAGCAATAACAACAAAAGAGTTAACCTCCTCATCACAAAACACATTCAGATTCCTTGATTTTCAGATAACCCATCCCACTGTAGTCACTTTGCCCAGGATATATATCAAGCCAACTCTGAGAGTCCACAATCAAATCCAAAATTCAAGAGGATCGTTGAGCCACAGACATGAAGGAGCTCGTATCCCAATTGAAGGCAAGACCCATGCTAAACCTAACCCTTCTAGTCCAGTCATAACCAAATAAAATATGTTCAATAGATTCAGAAAATCGCAAATAAACTGGACAACGAGGAGAAGAAGCACATTTTCGTCTATATAACTCTCCACAAAAAATGCTTTACCTTGGGTAAGGCCTTCATGTTCTAGATAACCTGCCAAAGCTTGGGATGAGGGGAAGCTGAGGTGCTGCATTCCACTTGGACACTCTCAAGGCTATTGCCCAACCTATAGCCAGATTTAACAGTGTAAATCTCATTATTGTTAGGCCACCACACTCTACAATTAGTTCCTCCTCTAAACGACAAAAGAATGGCAGAAATGACATTGGCATAGGCCCTTGAAAACAGTAGAAGCAATCCTGGGAATGTCCCATTCAAAAGGATTCACTTTTATAATATCCGCCACCTTAGCAATCAGACAATAAAGAGATTTTGGAGATTGGATAGCAAGGTAAGGGGAAAGGGGGATCCATTTATCATTCCAAAAGTCAACATCCCTACCATTACCAACATGCCACATTAACCTTGATGATACCAAAAATAATTCTAAAGTGTGGCTCAGACCTCCAAGTCAGGTCAGGAGGTCAGCCAAGATAGAAAAGCTCAGAGAATCAGAGCCCAACTTCATTCAAACGGGGAATTGACAGGAATAGCGTAGAGACAGCTGGACAAACAACAAGCATCCCAAAATAAAAGAAAATAAATGAAAAGCTAGAGTCAAGGCATGAAACTCTCAACCAACCAATATCCTCTCCCGAAAAGCAAGAAAAATCTCACGGATGCAATGCAAGGATCTCGGTATAGATCTCTTAGAAGTAGGAATTAGTCTATATATATCTACAGAACACCTCCATAAAGAAAAAAAACCCTAGAGGCGTGAAGACCATTCTGTAAATCACTCAAGTTAGCAATAAAGAAAAGGGAACAAGAGTCTCCATTAAAGAGTGGACTAGCCAAGCTCTATAACTGGTGAGCTACTATACTTCTTCGGTGCCACTATCTTCATACTAAAAACAACCCTCACCCTCACAAACCATACCACGAGCCATGCAACTCTGATCTCACCGTAATGTTTCATTCGTTGACTTTGCTCATCCACCTAAAATTACACCATCAGTTTGGCGCCGTCTGTGGGAATCGATTGTTCTCGTTTTACAAATACGCTGATCTTTCAGTGACTGATGGTCTCAACCCGCAATATGAGTCGAAGTCAAACCAATCCACCGCGCATGCAAGACCAACAGGAAGCCACAAATGGCAGACAAGCCGAAAATGATCCAGAGACCAATCCCCCTATAAGGGATCCTCCTACGAATAATGAGTTAGATGCCCTCCGTCTTGTCAATTAGCGTCTGCTACAACAAAACGAGGAGCTATTGAAACTCTTAAAATGCCCATAGGAGGCATGACCGGCCCAAGAAGGCCCGAATAATCTCCCTTGCAGAGAACAGCACCACCTTGACCCCCCCAGAGAGGTCAACAAAGGAGGAGAAAATAGCCAGACCATGGGGAGGGATCCACAGTTACCCCCTAGGAATGGCCACAACGAAGAAGTGCAAAGTTAGAATGATGGGGGGAGGAGTGATTTCCTCCCCTACCGGCAGGAAAGAAAAAAGCAGTACTGGGAATAACTCTTCGAGTATATTAAGTAAGAGCTCAACCACATGAAGGAAGCTGTTAGGAGCAAGGCTCTTGTCACGATGGATGCCCTGGTGCAGCAGACAGAGTCACCATTCTCCACGGGGGTGCTACACTTTCCCCTCCCCCAAAATTCAGGTTATCTCAGATTGAGGCCTTTGACAGGACCAAAGACCCTATGGATCACCTCAATACCTACAAAAATCAAATGGAGCTGCATGGGTATCAGGATCCCGTGCGGTGTAGAGCCTTTGCCATCATTCTTAAAGGATCAGCCTTAGCGTGGTTTAACAAACTTCCCCCGACTTCAATCTCTTCCTTCAAAGAGCTTTCAATCTCCTTCGTATCTCACTTCATAGGAGTTCGGATATACAGGAAGCCGAGTTACCATCTTTTAAATGTAAAGGAGGGACCAGACGAGAACCTCAGATCATACGTCTAGAGGTTTAATTCAGAATTTTTAAAGGTAGACGTCCCCGACGAAAGTTTGCCATTATCGCCTTTATTACAGGGCTCGGGGTACAATCGAAGGATCTGATGTTTTTCATATCAAAGAACCCTCAGGCAAGTATGACTGAAGTTTTGGCTAAAGCAGAGAAGTATATAAATGGTGAAGAAACACTCTTCTCTAATATGGGAAGTTTTTTATCACGAAGAGAGAGGGGAAAGAAAGAAAAGAAGAGGGAGAGAAGTCCCAAGAAAGAAAAAAAGCAAGATAGATCTCCCAGAAGAGACAGAGATCATTCCCCAAAGAGGAGAAGCAATGTAAGAGATCGTCTGGGGGCCCCACAGTCGAAGCTGCAACGAGGTACCCACCTCGACAGCTAACCCCTCTCACTGCCTCTATATCGAAAGTCTTGTATGAGGTGAAGAATGAGAAGTTCCTGAGATGGCCACCTCGGATGAAGGCAGATTCGACGAAAAGAGATCCCACAAAGTACTGTGATTACCATAGAGATCATGACCATCATACGGATGACTGCATTTAATTGAAGAAGGAAATTGAATTTCTGATCCAGCAGGGACAATTGCGTCGCTTTGTGGCCTAGGACAATCAAAACCGAGCTCTTCCACCTCCACCACCTCAGCAATAGGCTCCCGCGCAACATCAACAACCCATGGGAGAAATCAGAGTGATATTAGGAGGATTTGCAGGGGGAGGAGAATCCAGCGCAGCCAGAAAGGCTCATTTGCGCAGGATCCGAGCTGATGAGTTGCTAGAGGTGTGCACCACATCTAAAGCACCATGGTTAGACACTACCATAACCTTTTCAGACTCGGATTTGGAGGGCTACCATCATCCCCATAATGATTCGTTAGTAGTAAGGGCTGTCGTGGCCAACAGAACAGTACATTGAGTCCTGGTTGACAACGGGAGCTCGGCAGACATCATCTTTGCCTCTACTTTTGACAAAATGGGCATAGGAAGGGAAAAGCTAGAGCCAGTAAGTACCCATCTGCTGGAATTTTTGGGAGAGAGGGTGTTGCCCCTAGGATCCAGTCAGCTCATACTCACCATAGGGGACCCTCCCTGTCAGGCCACCACAGTTGTAAGGTTCCTAGTGGTTGTTGCCCCTTCGACATACAATATGCTGTTGTGGAGACCTTTCCTCAACGCAATGAAGGCCATCCCTTGGGTATATCACCTTGTCGTAAAGTTTTCGACAGAAAATGGAATTGGAATAGTCAGAGGAGACTAGCGTGTAGCTAGAAAATGTTACATGACCTCTATGAAGGAGAAAGAGGTGGAAAACATCCAATTGGACGAGCTCGACATGAGGGATGAGCTGGAAACTAGACCAATGCCATCAGAAGAGCTGGAGCCCGTTCAAATCGACGATGAACCAGAGCATCTTGTCTATGTCAGATCCAAGCTAAGTAAGGAGATTAAAAACCTTCTCATCTAATTCCTGAAAGAAAACGCTGAAGTGTTTGCTTGGAAGCAAGAGGACATGGAGGGCATTGATCTCTCAGTTATCACTCACAAGTTAAGCATAAACCCTGCCTACAAGCTCGTCAAACAAAAACGAAGAAGCTTCACCCCAGAACGCTAGAAAGCCATCAATCAAGAGGTCAGCAACCTTCTCCAAGCCAAGGCCATCAGGAAAGTAGATTCCCTTATCTGGTTGGCCAATGTGGTCCTAGTTAAGAAAACCAATGGCAAGTGGCAGTTATGCATAAACTTCATTGATCTCAATCGAGCCTGCCCCAAGGATAGTTTTCCTTTTCCTCGGATCGATTTGATAGTAGATGCTACCACTGGGCACGAGTTCCTCAGTTTCATGGATGCTTTCTTGGGGTATAACCAGATCAGAATGGACCCCAGTGACCAAGAGAAGACCTCATTCGTGACGGAACAAGGAACGTATTGCTACCAAGTCATGCCTTTTGGATTAAAGAATGTGGGAGCTACCTACCAGCGCTTGGTGAACAAAATATTCTAAAGACAAATTGGAACTACCATGGAAGTCTATATCGATGATATGCTGTTAAAATCGTTAAAGGCCGAGCTCCATATCCAACATTTGGCAGAATCTTTCCAGGTTCTGAAAGAATATAAGATGAAGCTTAACCCTACCAAGTGTGCTTTCGGGGTTTCAGTAGGGAAGTTTCTAGGCTTCATAGTGAATAGTAAGGGGATAGAAGCCAATCTTGACAAAGTAAAAATAGTGCTAGATATGCAACCACCCTCAAATACAAGGAAAATTCAGCGACTGATAGGAAGAATAAATGCCCTGAGCCGTTTTGTATCTCGGTCAAGTGATAAATGCCAGCCTTTCTTTCGAGTACTGAAGAAAGCTTTTGAATGGGATGCCCAATGTGAAGAGGCATTTAGGTCTTTGAAAGTTTATCTGAGTTCCTCCCCCATTCTGGTTAGTCCCATAGAAGGAGAAGTTCTCACCCTATATTTGGCTGTCTCAGATTTCTCTACCAGCGCAGCGCTTGTAAGAGAAAAAGATAGAGCTCAGCAACTAGTATATTACTGTAGCAGAGCTCTGAGGGGTGCAGAGGAGAGATACCCGAAGATGGAAAAGCTTATCTTAGCTTTTGTCATCACAGCCAGAAGGCTCAGACCATACTTTCAAGCCCATATCATAGAGGTTCCGACGGACCAGCCGATGAAGCAGGTATTACACAAGCTTGAATCCTCAGGGAGATTGGTAAATTAGGCTATTGAGCTTAGCGAATTTGACATCAGATATAAACCAAGAACAGCTATAAAATGTCAGATTCTGGCAGATTTCATCGCAGAATTCACAACAGGAACGCCTATAGAGGCCACACAGCTAGTACCTGACCTCCCAACGTGGAAAATTTTAGTAGATGGTGCAGCCAATGCCCAAGGAAGTGGAGCGGGGCTAATTTTGACCTCACCAGACGGAGTAGACGTCGAATACGTCCTCGAGTTTGGGTTTAAAACCTCGAACAATGAGGCAGAGTATGAGGCTGTTATTGCAGGGTTCAATCTGGCTTACTCGATGGAGGCGGAACAGCTAGAGATCTGCAGTGATTCACAGCTTGTGGTAAGGTAGATAGAGGAGTCTTATGAAGCTAAAAGAGAGATGATGATTCTCTACCTCAGAAAGGTACAAGAATTGATTAAAAATTTGTACAAGTTAAGGTCAAACATGTTCCCAGATCTGAAAACTCAAGAGCAGACTCCTTGGCAAGGCTTGCAATTGCCTCGTAGGAAAGTTTGGAGAGGCTAATTCTGGTAGAGCATCTAGCGAAACCATCCGTCGACATTGAGAATGAAGAAATACTTCTTGTACAAACCTCACCGAGCTGGATGGACCCTATTCTGGGATACCTTCGGAGTGAAATCTTACCAGAGGACCCCAAAGAAGCAGCAAAGTTAAGAACCAGGTCAGTTAGGTTTTCTATTTTGCAGGAAAGCCTTTACAAGCGAGGTTTTTCAACACCTCTCCTTAAATGTGTGGAGAATGGAGACGTTAATTACATACTCAGAGAAATTCATGAGGGAGTTTGCGGCAACCACATTGGAGCACGGGCCTTGACAGGAAAAACATTAAGGTAGGGATATTATTGGTCCACAATGCTCAAGGATGCCACGAATTTAATCAAGAAATGCACAGTCTGTCAAATGAACGCTAATCTCCCCCATTGCCCACCAGAGCTCCTGACCTCGGTGGTTAGTCCTTGGACTTTTCAGCAATGGGGTTTGCACATACTCGGACCCCTTCCAATCGGCGTGGGACAGTACAAATTCGCCATCATTGGAGTGGATTACTTCACTAAATGGGTAGAGGTGGAGCCTTTGGCTACGATCACGGAGCAAAAAGTCTAAAACTTCACATGGAAGTCAATAATTTGTAGATTTGGAATCCCTAGGGTAATAGTTTCTGACAATGAGAAACAATTCGATAACCCCAAATTCAAAAGATTCTGCGCTGAGCTGGGAATAAAAAACTACTTTTCAGTCCTAGCTCATCCACAATCCAATGGACAAGAGGAGGTAACCATCAGAACCATCAAAGCTGCGCTAAAAACTTAGCTCGAAGCCTTAAAAGGAAAGTGGGTGGAGCATATTCCAGAGGTGTTATGGACTTATAGAACAACTGCGAGGTCAGCAACCCAGGAAACACCGTTCGCTTTGACTTATAGAGCAGAAATAGTTTTTCCAGTAGAAATCGGGATCCCATCTCCAAGGACCGAGCTTACAGATCCAGAGCACAACGATGAATCTCTCCTACTGAACCTTGATCTCATGGATGAAATGAGAGACAGAGCTCTGCATCGCATCCAAGATTACTAGAGAAAAATTGCAAGGTATTACAATAAAAGAGTCAAGCGCAGAAGCTTTATGGTGGGAGATTTGGTGCTTAGGAAACTCCTACTTGCTAGGAAGAACCCCTCCCATGGGAAACTGGGTTCAAATTGGGAGGGTCCCTTCATTGTATCCAGGGTGATAAGACCTGGAAATTACGAGTTGCAGATCGAAGAAGGGAAAGTCCTACCTCATTTCTGGAACGCAGAGCATCTCAAAAAAATTTTCATTAAGTATTCTTTGTAATAGGATCATTTCTAATAAAGTGACAAATTTTTTATTCAGACAAGTGTAATTCTCAAAAGTAGCTAAAAAATAAAAAATGAGCTCTACAACTCATAAAATAAACAAAGATCTTTATTGCTCAAGATGAGCTCTTCAGTTCATAAATTAGCGAGCTTCATAGCTCAAGATGAGCTCATCAGCTCATAAAATAAACAAAGAATTTTATAGCTCAAGATGAGCTTTTCAGTTCATAAATTAGGGAGCTTCATTGCTCAAGATGAGATCATCAGCTCATAAAATAAACAAAGAGCTTTACAGCTCGAAATGAGCTCATCAACTCATAAAAACGGCGAAACAGCTCTACAGCTCAGAAAAAGAGCCAAGCAGCTCAGTAAGAACTCATAAGTTCGCAAAAAGAACCAAGCAACTCAGTAAGAACTCATAAATTTGCAAGAAGAGCCAAGTAGCACATGAGAAACTCTCCAGTAAATAAATCAGAGAAGAGCCCCATAGCTCGCGATGAACTACTCAGTTCATGAAAATAAAGAAGAGCTTCGTAGCTCATGAGGGACTTTGTAGTTCATAACTCAGAATAGAGCTTTATAGCTCACGATGAACTATTCAGAAGAGAAAAGCTCTGCAGCTACCCATGAACTACATAGTTCGTGGAAAGAGCTCTGCGATTCGGGAGGGACTATTCAGTTCATAAAGAGGTGACAATTCATGCAGATCCTGATGAGCCCTATAAGGATGAACAAATAGTATGCCATGAAGTGTCCAGAATACAACAGATCAGCAACAAAGAAGAAAAAGTTATTCAGATTACATCGAAGGACTAAAATAACTGTTGAAAACAAAATTGCATAAAGAAAGCCTCTGAAGTTTCTAAGCAGAACTACTTGTTTTCCCCCAAGCGTTTCTTCAACTCAACCACCTCCTCCTTCAAACAGGCGTTCTTTTCTCTCAATTCTTCCCTCTCATTCTCGGCCTTCGAAAGTGCATTGAGAAGTTTGGCTCCAGCAGAAGAAAGAAAAACTGTGCTAAGAGAGGAATCAGAAGATGAAGGAGACTCGCACAACTTGCATCTTTTTGAGGATGGTCCCACCCTCTCGTCCTCCTCAGACTCGGAGGGAGAGAGATCTGGTGAGCTGCAATAGAAGTGAAAATCAATAGAAGCTGCCACTGCACTGAACAAGAAAAGGTTATCAGACGTCATCAATTCTGAGAAGGACATGGAGGTGGATTGCTTCACTTGCTCAATCCTTATTGCCTCTAGTAAATCTGGGTTAGGCACGACTGCACAATAAAACAAAAGTCAGAACAGAACGCTAGAAAAAGGGAATGATCAAGAAAACCGTCCAACCCCTTACTTATGTGATCAAATTTCCTCCAATAACGTGGGATCCTGTTTTCTCGTCGGCAGTCCTCAACAGACCTCCAAGAATCCCCAGAAGCAAAGAAAAAATGGCTGATCCACCCTTGGGATGGAGATGGAATGTCAAGCACTAGCCAGCGTTCGAAGAAGTGTCTCTATCAGAAACAACTAAAGCAAGGAACATCATCGTCTTCAAGACAATGAATGTACAGAAACTCAGCAGTTGTGGGGAACTGATCATTGCCCTGGAGACGCTAGAAAAAAAAGAAGCTGATTAGCACAGCCCACCCTCGAGGAGATAAATGGAGGGGGCAGACCATAATATGCCAGAAAACACCCGACAGAGGGATGAATAAGGATACGAAGGCCTATCTCGAAGGCACCTTCAAAAAAGCAGATCTCACCCCGGGAAAGATAGTTAGGAGGTTCGTCTGAAGTAGGAACTCAGAGAGACAATTCTAGTTCTTGAAAAAATTATTTCTTGATCCCTTCCAGATCAGAGGAGGTAAGCGAAGAAGGAGCCAAGAAACGAGACTGGAATTTCCAGTCTACACCGAAAGAGGAGTGGTCTTCAAAGAGAGATGAAGTAGGAACAACCATTAGAAATCACCAAGTATAGGACCAAAAAAATGAGAAAAATCCAAGAAGATCTTCAAGATTTATAAACAAGAAAGAGAAGGCACGAAATTTAAAGTCTTAGCCAGTTTTAGAAGGCCCAAGAACCACGCCGAAGGTTGGCTATTCTTTAGACTTCCAAATTTATGAGGACGGGTATGGTTTAGGAAAGCAATGGACTGATATAGATTACTCCGTCAATGACACGTGGGGAATCTCCAAACAATTAAAAATCACAGAGACCGAAGGAACAGTCTAAAATAAAAAGGAAGGCACACACAGCAGTACTCACTCATCATCATCTTTCTCGACTTCATCCTCATGACTAGTAGGAGAGTCAAGAACATCTGACCTCGAGACCCGACCTAACCCGGGGTTGGACCATACATGCTCCCGAGGAGACTCTTTCGCAGTTAGCTGGGCTGAGGTCGGCTCGAATAAACATATGGATAAAGAGCTCGGACAGGCCTCCTGCCCTCAGGCGGGATAAGGACCCTAATACTCCTTATCCACCTCGACCATTTTCAACACTCACAAAGAAAGGAAAGTCCAGTACAATAAGCTGCAGCTCCAATTTGAGGGGTAAACTAAAATCCCGTGATAAGGAGGCTCGTAGGCATATGCAGCTGTAAGGATCATACCACCAGCGATACTAGCAGGTGTGATTTGTACAATTACATCCATGTTAGTGAAACACATAACAAGCCGATGTTAGGGTGTGTTGCGCTTGTTCTTGTCCTGATTAATCAAGCGAATCCTAACACGGCCCTTGACACGATAGCCTGTCTCACCCTGCCTCCTTCCCTTGGATTTGACTTGGAAATGCTTGGAGTAAGCCTCTGAATTTTGAGCCTTGATGAAGGCCATAGACGCAGCTACATGAACCCCTCTTTGGGTACTCTCCAGACCCCTGTTTTCCAACTCAGCTAAAATAATTCAACGAATCTTTCTGGGGAAACATGTCAGATCTCTTTAGGTCGAGGTCAGTTCAGACTTTTCAGCATGACCCTTACAGAGGAGTTCTAAACTAGAGTTCTCAAGGCTATCTGCCACAAGACCTCGTCGCAAGTTCAGAAAAATTGCTTCAAGGAAACTTAAAGGTCTCCCCAAAGCAGAGGGAGGGGGCTAAGTATAAGTACATACAAAGCTCAAAGAAATGAGCACAGCAACAAAGACAGCTTGGGTTAGAGGAGAAAATTTACGTAGAGATCATACATTGGAGTCATATCATATCATACATTGGAGTCATATGAAACTTGCAAGAAGAAAAATTCATATAAAAAATCAGAAGAAGAAGTTACATCAAGGTCATGTTAGATATCTTCAAGTGTCTTCAGAAACATTCAACTATTTTCAAAGTATGTTCAGCATTTGCCTGAATAACTTAAGGCAGGAAAAAAAAATCCTAGGAATCTGTCGGAGTAGGAGGAGGAGAGTTGGGTAGATCAGCGGCTGATGTCCCAAGTGACTCTGTGGGCAGAATTATAGGCAGTCCAGGGTCTGAAGCTTCAGGCAAAGGAGCAGGATTAGCGGGCACAAGAACTGGAGGAATTTCAGAAGTTACAATGACAGTGGGGGCAATCTTAGAGGAAGAAGAGGTCACAAGTACATCTTTTGCTTGCACCGTTTCCCTTTCCTCCTCAGTTGGGATACCAAATGAAAAGTCAAGGTTAGGATAGACCTCTTTAGCTTTTTCTTGAAAGGCCAGCCACCCTTTGGCCCACTCAGTGATAACACCATCGGACAACTTGGCGATCAAGTCATCATTCTTCTTGGTAGTAATTCTCCCTTCCTCAAGCTCCTCCCGAATAGCATCGTTAACCTCAGTCAGGATGTCATACTCCCTCTTTATGCCTTTATACGAATTTGTAGCCTCAAGGGCGTCGCGGCTAGCCTTAATCCACCCATCGCTCTTCACCCTGAGGTCTTCCCTTGTCTTCCCCAGGTCCTCCTTCGCCTTCCCAAGCTCATCCTTAGCTTGTTGGTTCTTAGTCTCCAATTCTGTGATAAGAGAAGACTGTTTGCTGACTTGCGTATGCAAATCTTGCATCTGGGATTGAAGGGCATTATTGGCAGAGGTCAGCTCAGCGTTTCTAACCTCAAGGTCCTTGGAAACCTTGGCCGAACCTTCCAAAGCTTGAATCCGCCTCAATAGACCACTGATGTGAATAGCCGCCTGAAACCCAAATTTAACCACAAGAGCTGGAATGAGTATGAGACAAGATAAAAGGAAAGGAAAAGCCATTATGAGTCAGCCGCTTACCGAGGTAACCCCAAACAGGGCTGTAGAAACAGAAGCCCCAAGGGGCAAAGAAACAGCCCTCTGAATGTCGGATTCAGGGAGGATGGAAGCAATGGCCTCTGCAGCACGCCTGACGTTGTTAATGAGAGAATCTCCAACGGCAGCGCCCGAGGAGGACTTTCTTTTCTCCCCTTCTGGCTCTTGCAGAGGTGGTTGAGAAGCTCCCCCAGTTGGGCCCATGGGAAGAGAAACTTTGGCAACTGTCTCCAAAGCCCTCTCAACCTCTGGTGAAGAGGGGGAGGTCGACTTAAGACCCGACCCTATGACCCCCTCAGAAAGCGGAAGGACCTCCTTTTGAGGAAGAGAAGCCTTCATAGAGCTCTGAATGCCCAGATCAAGGACAGGGGTTACTGGAGCTAAAGAGGGGAGGGTGGAGGACAGTTCCAGCTTTGGGGCCTTAGCTGAGGGGGTGGATCCACTACTAGCCCCAAGCTTAGCCTTACGTTTGCTCCCACTTCTTCCCCTCCTCAGTTGTTCCACTCTAGCCAGGCGGTCTCTTGTAGAAGGGTCCATTGATGAAGAAATGGGAAAAGCAGAGCTGCAACCTATAAACTCTCCAGCTGCAAAGGGAATAGGAGCTTCCACAGAAATCGGTATTGGAGCTTCTACAACCACTCCAGGGGGGCTGAATCTTGTCTCAACCAGCACCCAAGGTTTGATGAGCTCAGAATACTTCGATGGACCACACTTCTCAAGGGCCAGTGAAACTCGCTTATCCTCAGCACTAAAATCAGGCCTCACCCCTGAAAGAACAACACAATAAATAAGATCAGCATAAGCATGGAGGAGGTCAGGATCAATTTGATTTCCTAAAGCAGGGGCTTATCCAAATTATCAGGGGCATTCCACGTCTGAGGAACTGGCAGAGTGTCAGATTTATCAGTAGGATTATATTCCCAATTTTTACTATGGACAAAGAATTTTTTTCCAACCCTTATGAGAGCTGGGGATGTCAGAGATGATCAGTTTGGCTCTTACTCGCTTTGAAATGTATAAGAAGCCATCGTTCGAGATATATTTCACATTGAAATACTTCATAGGCAGAGAAACGGTGAGGACCCCCAACGAGTGCTGCTTGAAGTAGACGAGAAGGCCAACCAAAACCCCCCCAGAAATTGAGAGTAATTTGAGCAGGACAAACATTGAAATATTGCAGGACGCCCTTGATGAAGGGAAGCAGAGGAAAGCGAAGGTCGTTCTCAAAATCGATAGTGAAGAAATAGACCTTATTTTTGACAGAAAGGACATAGGGGTAAAAGTGTCTGGGCACTAGCGTTCAACACCCGGAGGAAAGGCAAAGCGGGAGCTAAGGACTTTTATGGTGAAGGGAGTGTGCTCACTCGCACTAGAGCTCATTACGGCTATGAAGGCCGCACTAGAACCCTCATGACCTTCACTCTCCTTATCCTTACCCTTGTCCTGGGGCTTAGAAGAAGAAGAGAAGGGAGGCTCCACACCCTTTTCCCCAGCATCAATAGATTCAAGGCCATGGAAGTTATCAATCTCCTCACCAACCTCACCCAAATCAACATCTTCCTCGGTAGACCTCCTTTCCATGGGAGGGACAGAAGGGAGAGGATTTTCGGAAGGGGCAAACATAGGGGGACAAGAATAGGGAAGGTTAAAGGAACGGTAGAAAGGAGGGATGTTCACTAAACACTCCTTAATAACCTTAAGGTCAGCACAGTAGCTTCCAACACAAAGAATTCGCACGATAGCGGACCAATCAACGAAGTGGGGAAGGGGGGACAAGTAATAATCCTGATTCCAGAAGTAAAAGAAGCGAAAAGCCCAAAAATACAATAACCACCTCGAGCTTGAGGGATCCAGAATGAGAGAAGGAAAAGAAAGGGAGCAAAGGATGTACCTAGACTGAAACGCTCGACGAATCGCGAACCAGATGGAAATCGAAAGGAGATGGCACTAAGAATCTTCGAACCGAACCAGAGAAGCTTGAACTGGAATGAGAAATAAAAAAACTCTAAACTGGGAAGCCAAGAGGGCAAGAAGAAGGCGAAGAAGAAGGAAGTTGAACAGTGAAAAAAGTCAATTTCAATAGCCGTTTTGGCATTTATAGCTTGAAAGACAGGGGCTGTAAAGTACGCGAGAATCGAGGAAGCCATTGATTGATTGAAAATAGTTTCGTTCCCTACCTCTCAACACCACCCTCAAATGTGTATGACTTATGTGTGAAGGGAGTGTAACTCTCCCTCGGGATGATACAAGAGATAGGAAACAAAGGATGTGAATGGTGGAAAATGGATGAACAAAATATATGAAATGGAAATGTGGAATGTGCACAAAAGCGCTCCCCAATCGCAAGGAGTCTTTCGTGGTCGGTGTTTTACTTGGAAGAGTATTCCAAGGTCGTCTCCTCAGGGAAGGAAAGGGAGTTTTGTAAAAGTGATTTTGCAAAAGTGAAAAGAAAGTGTAAAATTTTGTATTTGAGTTTTGTGTTTGGTTTGCAAATAAAAATGCAAGAAAACAAGTGTTGGCTAATCCAAAGGATTCATTCCAATGGGAGTACCAAATTAACTCAAAGCCTTCCTCCGATTGAGCATTAATGAACGATTGATTCGGGGGAAGCTAGGGACGAGATTGGTGAGTATCTAAGCATAACCCGTGACTAGGCCTACGGGATATCAAAGGCTCACCAACTCATCCACTCTCAACCCCGTCAAACCGAACCATTTGACTCAAAAGGGAGGAATGGAGAAGAGTTGAAATGGAATCCCCAAGAGGAGGTCTTCCCTTGGATTAACCAACTTAAAATCTAGCTACTCATGATAAAATGAAAGACAAGCATAATATAAATGGACATAATGAAGAAATGAAGCATGGAACTTAACTAAATGCAAGAAACTTAAACTAGGAAGACAAATCAACAATACCCATTTTAAACTAAGAAATGAAGAACTTGAAAGCATAAATGGTGAAATCTAAGTTACACAAGTAAACTTGAAATAGACTTGAAGTAAATGACATTAAGGTAATAAAATGAAGATTACAAGAGTATGAAAGCTTACTACAACAATAGCAAGTGAAATGGGAGAAGAAAATGCAAAAAATGATTCATCATCTTCAACCTTGGAACTCTCTCTCTCTATATCTACTCCTAAGCTTAGGTAACCAACCCTTCTCTTATGCTGAATAATGTTGTATATATGGAGTGTGTATTGCTAGAGAGCCTTGAATTTCGTCCATGAGGGTCCCCAAGGTGTAAGAGCAGGCCTTCCCCTTAATGGAAGGTGATTTTGATGGGTCACATAGGCTAGGATAGAGCCAGCCTGCAACCCCATGTGCAGCCCTCTTCTCTTCCATCCTC
>CM042184.1:10421537-10437072 GCA_023539305.1 Ilex asprella
AACCACTATCGTTCACTGGAGTTCGAACAAGGGATAATATACTTTTCCTAGGAAGGGACTCGTCACTGCCATTGGGATGGTAGACGCCTCTTTCTAAAGAGCTTGTGACTGTGATTGTGATTGTGATTGTAATTGGTGGACTAGGTATAATCGTAGGGTAGATTCATGCGAAGCAAACATCATACATGGTACGAGGATGAACCGAAAATACCTGGAATTATAAGTTGGGTCGTTCTTGCCGATGCATTGGTATGGGACAATGCATGGGGAAGAAGCCCTTTTTTTCTAAATAGCCTAAATTGGAATATTGGTTACTGTTGCTAAATTCATTTTTATTCATTTATTTAATTATTGCTACTGTCTAAACTTGAGATCTCCTTTCAAATACTCCTGTTTTATTTCAAAGATTATATATGTTAATTGTGAAATGAGACCGACCGTTTTCTATGTTTTTAAAACCTTGTTTGAGTTTGGGAGAAATGTGGCTACAGAGCTTCGTGCTCACCCCCCTACAAATTACATTTTTCAGATTTGGTGCTAGAGGAGGATGTCGGCATCGACGAGCCGGGACATTGGGAGGCTCCACTCGAGGGGAACCTTGATCCCGAGGTGGATATTTAGAGCCGTGGTTTCTTTTGTACTAGACTAGAAGATTCTTTTGAACATGATGTAGTCTAGTTTCTTTTGTAATTTCCGCTGCGCTATAAGAGTAAATTTTTATTGGGAATGTAAATGCCAAAGATGGCATATTCTTTTGGGATATTCATGTAAATGTTATGAATCATTGCTTGAAGTCTTCTTTATTGATGATTTATCTTAGTGCTCTCATGGTATGAATGGTTATTGAATGTAATGCCGCCCAGGATATATTTTGGGGTGTTACACAATTAGATATGGGCTCGTCAAATATCACTATCATCCTCTGTCAGATCATGTCGGTTAACGGACTAAACATAAATTATACTTTTACTGAACTACACTTTAAGGTTTCAACCCTATTGTTTAACTTTTAACCCCCCTATGGTTTCTTAATTACCCTTCACACACCCCAATTTAATTAAGAATTTAGTTTCATAAAATTAACATCAAAATTTTAATTTCATCAATTAAACACCAAATTAATATTTTAATATTTAATTTTTTCTAATTAAAGCATTCCATTTATTTATTCTATAATTTAGTTTTATCAAATTAACATCAAATTGAACTTCAATTTCATAAATTGACATTTAATTTCATTAATTCGAATATTAATTTTATCACACTAACACATATTTCATTAATTTAACACTAAATTAATATTTAATTTAATCAATTTTGTCAAATTAACATTCAATTTATTTAATTTAAAATTTAGTTTCATCAAATTAACATTAAATTGAACTTCAATTTCATCAAATTGATATTTAATTTTATTAATTCAAATATTAATTTTATCACACTAACACTAATTTCATCAATTTAATTTCATCAATTTAACATCAAATTAATATTTAATTTTATTAATTAAAATATTAATTTCATTACACTAACACTAATTTCATCAATTTAATTTCATCAAATTTATATTCAATTCATTCAAATTAACATTTTAAAATTTCATTTCATTTGATAAATCTAAATTCTAAATTCTAAATTAAATAAATTATTTTTAATTTTTAAAATTAAATTTTGAAATGTTAATTTGATAAAATTAAACATTAATTTGGTGTTAAATTAATAAAATTAGGATTAGAGTGGTGAAATTAATATTTGAATTAATGAAATTAAATGTCAATTTGGTAAAATTGAAGCTCAATTTGATGTTAATTTTATGAAACTAAATTCGAAATTAAATAAATTGAATGTTAATTTGAAAAAAATAAATATTAATTGGTATTAAATTGATGAAATTAGTGTTAGTGTGATTAAATTAATATTTGAATTAATGAAACTAAATGTCAATTTAATGAAATTGATGTTTATTTTGATGAAATTAAATTCTAGATTAAATAAATTGAATATTAATTTGAAAAAAATTAAATTTTAAAAAATTAAATTGGTATTAAATTGTTGAAATTAATATTTGAATTAATGAAATTAACTGTCAATTTGATTAAAAAAATCAAAGAGTCAACTTGAAGGTAAATTTGGTATTTCATTACCAAAAAAAAAAAACCATGACATGCGTTACTCTAATACATGTCAATAACAATAGTGATTGTAGGGTATTAGGTGGCACTCGTAATAAACTAGAAGGGTATGCAGTGACATTTCAAAAACCATAAGAGGTGTCCTTGCAATTAGGCCAATCTCAAGGGGATGTTAGTGAAATTTACCCTTTTTTAATTTATATAGTGGGCACAAACATTTTCTGGTAATATAATAGTATCGTATTATTTTTTATTTAGTTATTTTCTAGATATATATTTATACTAGTGTATATTAAATATTTCTATTTATGCCCACCCTGCGATTTTCTTAATGCATCAGATACTATACTCAAATGATTATGAACTTTTGAATAAGTTTCGAACACGTTATGAGCATATCTTAATAATTTTTAGATATATGGAGATGAATTTATAATTTTTGAAAAATTATGGGATTATTTTATTAATGTATAGAATTTAAGGTAAGTAATAAAATATAGAATTATTTTGTAAGCAATCCACAAATTCAATGTCACAATTAAATATTACCAAATTAATTAGAGATAGAAATATTTTTAAAAAATTGGTATAAATATATTTGTTTGATAAAATTATGTTAATCTACTTAAAACTAGTGCTTGAGACATACATAGAGCGAGAATGAGAGAAACTAAAACAAGAGGTTCCCTTGACGGAATATGCAATTTATCTCTATTTGAAGTTCAAGTAATCGACAACAATTTTATGACACTAGGACACAACACTTTTTAATTTAGTATTGAGTTTTCAATTTTAGTAGGAATTGATGATTTTGCTTAAAAAATAGTAAAGACAACTGTTAAAACTCGATTGGTTTACTGTATAGATAATAAATAGATTTGTGATAATATAATTACATACACCCACATATATATAGAAGATAATCTAGTTGTTGTGTAAGACTTTCAAAGAATAAAATCTTATCAGCGTCCAATTTAAATAGTTTTACATGGTCTTCTTTGGAAGAGGTTGTAAACTTGTAATTAGTTTTTTTTTTTTGGTCGTTTGTAGATACTATACTTATTGATTTTAGGTTTCTTTTGGTTTAACAAATTTTAAAATGTTAAAGATGCCTGTAAGTAAATATAAATATATTATTGTATATCAGTTACAAGGAAAAAATTGAAAAATTTTAAATTGTCTAGTGCCCATCAGAAACAATTTTTTGGCTCCGCCCCTACTCTTAGAGCAACTCCTCCAATGGGCTCCTAAAATGACCCTTGTTAGCTAGTTTCTTCCTAAATTCCCCCTCCAACCGCCTAGCTATCTACCCTAGCTATTTCCCATAACATCATTTTCCTAGCTATTTCTGGTGAGGCCAAGGAGCTAGTTAGTTGATTTTTGCGCCAAGTTTCACTCCGAAGCACTGATCAGTTTCTTTGTTGTCTTCATCACAGTTATCGTCTTCATCAAACACTGAAGGTATGCTCTCTTCTCTCTCTCTCTCTCTCTCCATATTCGCTCCAATCTCTCTCTTGATTCCCACTGAAAACCCCCCAAAAAAACCCAACAAAATCCCCCAAAAATCTCTCTGGAAAGTAATGCAACATGGCCTACAAGTTATGCCAGTCACTTGGGTTCTTTGAGTCCTTCAAGTATGGCAATTTTCGAGTATCGATCAATAGCTCCACTCCAGAATTGACATAACCCAACAAAGGACTCCGATACATCGGTACCAGATCGATCTTGTTCCTAATGTGAAGCACTTTCAGGTTTTGAAATTGCTTGAATTTTTCGTTGAAAGCTTTGTTGCCCACTTGTGGACAACCAAACACAAAAGCAGAGATTGGATAGTTCCGTTGGAATTGCTCTTAACCTGAGCTTTACAATAGAAGCTAAAATGCCTAGAAAAGGACTCCCATGTCCATGCTAGGGACGAGCTCTTGCAGTTTCCTAATTTGACACTGATTCAAATTATTCTTCTTACCTAAAATTTAACTGTTTTTCTTTTCCCAATGAAAACCCAGTTTTTTGAACATCTGAGAACCATCAAATTACACACATATCACTCTGTAAACTTACACCCTGCACACAAATACTACCAAACCACACGCATCCGATTAATCGTCGAGGCCTGAACGTGAAACTACCTGATAAAACAACTAAAACCTCAACAATAAGAGTTGGTAACCTTTACTGTACAGAATTGAAAGCTGTCATATTCAGAAATAAAACATTATAAGGAACATAACAGAAGCCTTGACAATTAACATATCATCTCTTCTAACCAGGGGAGTGGAACATTCAGTACAAATCCAATATTCCATTTCTTCCTGCAGACTACTCTGCATCTTAAGGGCACAATAATAAACCACTTCTCATCACAGCAAAGTGACAAACCAATAACATCAGATCATCAACCACTGTACAGCCAATCACCTACTGAAGCTTATATATCAATCAAGAACATGAACATATTCCATTCCACAACACCTTCTAAATCTTAGATCAAGTAAAAATAAACTAACATGGTAGCAATGTTCTACACTATAAACTCGTCATAGAAATTTTGCAATCAAACGCTGGAAAAGCCAAAGATATGCACACCATTTTGAGTTCAAGGCATTTAAAAAAGCAAACTTCGTCATTCTATTAAAGTTGAAAAGTGATACGGATTAATACAAGATAGAGACTTAAGAGACAAACACTTGGTACTAATATAAGCTGCTAAATAAAATAGAAGAGTTATTTGATCTCTTCCTACGGAAGAGAGCACACACAACCAAACCACAAACGACATAAAGAAGTTTAGAAATCACCACCACGGAGGCGAAGGACAAGGTGCAGAGTAGACTCCTTCTGGATATTGTAATCAGCAAGAGTACGCCCATCCTCAAGCTGCTTCCCAGCGAAGATGAGCCTCTGCTGATCCGGAGGAATACCCTCCTTGTCCTGAATCTTTGCCTTCACATTATCAATCGTGTCAGAGCTCTCCACCTCCAAAGTGATAGTCTTCCCAGTCAAGGTCTTCACAAAAATTTGCATTCCTCCCCTCAATCGTAGGACCAAATGCAGAGTCGACTCCTTCTGGATATTATAATCCGCTAAAGTCCTTCCATCTTCCAATTGCTTACCAGCAAAGATCAGCCTCTGTTGGTCCGGTGGAATCCCCTCCTTGTCCTGAATTTTTGCCTTGACGTTATCAATAGTGTCGGAGCTCTCGACCTCCAGAGTAATTGTCTTGCCGGTTAGGGTTTTCACGAAAATTTGCATCCCACCACGTAGTCTAAGCACGAGATGAAGAGTCGATTCCTTCTGGATATTGTAGTCAGCGAGAGTCCTCCCGTCCTCCAATTGCTTCCCGGCGAAGATCAAACGCTGCTGATCCGGTGGAATTCCTTCCTTGTCTTGGATCTTCGCCTTGACATTATCAATTGTATCGGAACTCTCAACCTCGAGAGTGATTGTCTTCCCAGTCAAGGTCTTGACGAAGATCTGCATTCCACCGCGAAGTCGAAGGACGAGGTGAAGAGTCGATTCCTTCTGGATGTTGTAATCGGCTAGGGTTCGACCGTCCTCAAGTTGTTTTCCAGCGAAGATCAGACGCTGCTGATCTGGCGGAATCCCTTCCTTGTCCTGGATCTTCGCCTTCACGTTGTCAATTGTATCAGAACTCTCAACCTCCAGAGTGATCGTCTTGCCCGTTAGGGTTTTAACGAAGATCTGCATTCCTCCGCGGAGACGAAGGACGAGGTGAAGAGTCGATTCCTTCTGGATGTTGTAATCGGCTAGAGTCCGGCCGTCTTCCAGCTGTTTACCGGCAAAGATCAGCCGCTGCTGGTCCGGTGGAATTCCTTCCTTATCTTGGATCTTCGCCTTGACGTTGTCGATCGTATCGGAACTCTCGACCTCGAGGGTGATCGTCTTTCCTGTTAGGGTTTTCACGAAGATCTGCATTTTTAATCACAAAGAATTATTTGAATTTGAAGAAGAGAGAGAAAGAGGGCTGAAAATTGAGATCTGGAATAGATATGATGAAAAAGAGGGTTGGGCAGGCCTCAATTTATAGATGGATTTTGCCAACTCCGTCACGGAATTCGTCAATATAGAAAAGGAGAATTTGAGGGTCAATACTGGTTGGTGGTGGTGGCTTGGAGGCTAAGTAATCTCCACCTTTGGACAATCCACACGTCACCTCTAGAATAATCTAGTAGCCGCTAAATTTGAACTTTGCCACGATTATTTAATTTTGGCCCTACCCGTTTAATTCTTATTTTTTTTAAAACGATTATAAGTGATATCTATCACGTGGTATCATCATACAATAAAAATATAACAACGCAGTAAGTGAAACTTACATATTTTAGTAACCACTCTATCATATTATTTGATACCTATGTATGAAAATAGAGCAATATTATGTGAACCTTAAAATTTGATTTTATTTGTTGACTTAATTCAATATAGTCTTTAGATTGATTATAGATTCTATTAAATATTGAAACTTGATTTTGATCCAATGATTCTAATGAAACGACATCATTAAGTCAGCAAATAAGATCAAATTTTTAGGTCTAAATAGAATTAAGAATAAAAATAGAGTAATCTTATTTGGACATAAAACTGTGACCTAATTTACTGACATAATGATGTGATTTCAGTGGAATCATTAAATTAACACCAAATTCTAATGTTTGATGGAGCCCACAGTTAATTCAAAAATCATAGTGAATTGGGTCAGATGGTGTATATTTATCATGGATGTGCAGGTTATATGTTGATTCAAACAAGTTTGGATCTGAGCTACTGGGCTCGTGGATAGCTGGGGAGAATCTGGTAGGTGATTGGTGGTGTGCACAACGAAAGTATAGTGGTTCACCAGCTCAGGAGTTTGACTAATCCACTCTTTAATGGAGACTCTTGCTCCTTGGATCTATATCAATTGCGTAAGTGGTTTACAATATGTTTTTGTTATCACTAGGGTACCTTTTTCCTCCCATGGGGGCGTTATACAATATTTATAGCCCTGACTCCTAATTTCATGGGATATTCAACAGGATATTTGCCTCCCTTCCGCAGTATCCTCCTTGATTTCATGAGAGAATTTTGGGTAGTTAGGAGTTTTGGGCCTAGATGGGAGCTAGTTCCCGTTTGGGGAGGCCTCATGACTATCAGCTGTCTTCCGTGTGCTCAGTCTCGGAACGCAGACTGTGGGGACCCCAACTTTGGATTGCCGAGCTCCAAATCTCTTGGCTGGGCTTCCGTTCTGAGCTCCATATTCGAGCTCATATTTAGAATTTTCTAGGTATCATCAGTTTGCCCCAGTCCTTGGTCCAATCAAGCTTGGGCAGGGGCTGAACTGAGGCTGAATTGAGGTAAACCTCCACACATCGACCTCGATTCGCGTGTGAACAAGTTCTTCTGACGGTTATGGGCAATCATTTTTTCCCTCGTTTCTAGCGCACATTCCCCACTTCTGACACCCACGTACCGAAGACTTTAAATGCCCTATGCACTGATGAGAAACAACTCATTTCACCCTTTGAATCCTCTCTCTAGGCTTTTCCCTTTCTTCTTCCTCGTGATTTCTTGTTTCCCCCAATCTGCTACTGCTCTTAGGGTTTCATCGAAAACCGCTTTCCTTTGATTTAGTTCAAAAGATTTCGCGAGGCTTGCCTTCGTACTGAGCTTCGATCTGCCGCTCAATTTCGATTAGGTACGTTTTTTGCTCTTTGTTTTGGATCCCTCGAATCTGAGGTGGTTACTGCATTTCTAGACCTTTCGTTTATGCTACTTTAGGAATCGAGGTTCTATCTTATATCCCCCTTCCCTTTTTTCTTGACCCTTATTCTATGGCTAGGATCTTTATCATCGGTCACTAGTGTTTTGCCCCCTCAACTCTCAGAGAGTGTTTCTCAGAGGTCCCTCATCTCTATAGGTCTTTTAGACTTCATTTCTCTTGCCCATTCATGTCTGTCTTTTCCGAAGCCACTCCCTTATCTGTTTCCCTTATGGGAGACAAGTCTGTCGAAGAGGGTTCTGATTTAGGGGATATGGGCTACGAGATTGATAATTTCCTAGTTGTCGATTTTGTCGAGGTTGAGGAAAATACTGAGGGGCCTCCCACGTTGTCCTCTCCAATGCCAAAAAACCCAAAGTAAGGGCAAACCCAAAGTGAGTGGCGTTGGGACCTCTGGTGGTGCTGAGGAGGCTACCTGCAGAGCTCATTGGTCCTAGTGAGGTCTCCCCTTCCTATATGAAGGTCCTAGTTGGTCATTTCGATTTCGCTTCTGGTGTACAGTACTGGAGCCCAGATGCATATACTTGATATATCTATCCAATTCCTAAGAAGGTTTGCTTCTTCGTCGTTGCTTTTGAGAACGACCTTCGCTTTCCCATGCACCCTTTTATTAAGAGTGTTTTACAGTACTTTAACGTCTGTCCTATTCAGCTCTCTCCTAACTTCTGGGGTGTTCTGGTGGGTCTCCTTGTTTTCTTTAAAAAACATAAACTTGGGGTCCCACTGTTTCCTTGCTCATGAGGTTTTTCAACGTTAAGTACACTCCCTCCGACGATTTTTTGTATATTTCTAAGCAGGTAAACACCAATGTAATTATCTTTGACCGCCCGAGCTCCCACAAGGGTTAGAAAAAACTTTTCTTTTTCGTGTGGGGTAGATAATGGGAGTACAATCCTGCAGATATCTCAGATACTTTTCCAATTCCTCGGTCCTGAAAAACCCTTGACAACTTGGGTAAGCCTACGTCTGAGCGAGCTAAGATCAGTTTTGATGATTTTCCGTGCTGACCTTTCTTTGCTTGTCTTACTTTACTTCTCCAGTATTCGACTTGAACTCAGCACTGTGGAGAGACGAGCTTTTCTGACCTTAGAGGGTTGCGATTCAGAGAAGTACTCTGAGCTCATCAAACCTTGGGTTCTCGTAAAGCAAGGATTCAGCCCTCCAGAGGTGAGGATTGAGACCCCTATTCCGATCTCAGTCGCTAGTGTTGAGGAGGTAGCAGGTAATATTTTCTCCATCACTTCCTAGTTATTAGTTCTACCCCTCTTTTTTGTTGACTTCCTCATTTTAAGTTTTCAGGTTCTTCCTCAATGGAGCCTACCCCAGAAGAACTCCGGGCTAAGGTCCCTCAGTTAAAGAAGAGCAGGAGTAGGGGCAAGTGTAAGGCTGAGGTTGGTTCTGGTAGCAGCCCCACTACCTGGGCTAAGGTGCAGAGGTTGGGAGCGCCATCCACCCCTCCTATTTCAACTCAAGTGACACTTTTTTTTGCCATTGAGTACCCCGCAAGTTATAGAGACCTTTTCTCTCCAAGGGGCCTCGCCCGTTTCTGGAAAAGTTCTTGAGCAGGGTTCGACTTCTCTTTCTACGTCCAAGGTCGAGAAAGCCTCGAAGTTGGTTCCTCGTATTCAACTTGTTTCTACCTTTCCCAAGCCATCTGAGAAGCATTCCCAGCTGCATCCCACGAGCTCTAAGATTGAGAAAGGGAAGCATCTAAAGGCAGAAAAAGGTGAAAGCTCTTTCTTCGACAATGTTGAGCTTGCTGCTAGAGCCATTACCTCTATCATTCCCGACTCCGACATTCAAAGGGCCCCTACTATGCCTCTTGAGAGCTTTATCAGTTCATCACTACACGGGGCTACTACTATAAGTCTCCTTCCTTGTTATGCTCTAGTTTTACATTATGCCGCCATTTTATATCGACTTTTATTTCTGATCATATCTATCCCCAGTTGGCTATATACGTGAAGGGTTTGATGAGTCGAAATCGATCTTTGGAGAGCTCCGCCAAAGCGTCAAAGACGTTCAAACTTAAAACCGCAAAGCTATCCTTTGCTAACCATGACCTTCAAGCTCAAATCCAGGACCTTCAAGAGTAAATGGAGATACAAGCTTCTACCATCACGGGATTAGAGGCCGAGAAGGAGATGACTGAGGGCGAGGTGAAAAGACAAAGGAGGAGCTTAAGAAGGTCACAGAAGAGAATAGGCTCAAGACAGATGCCTGGGACAAGGCCAGCCAAGAGACCTTTGAGGCTTTGAGCTCTTATAATGGTATGAAAAGGGAATACGATGTGTTGACAGAGAAAAATGACGTTCTTCGGAACGAGCTCGAGGTACAGAGAGTTTCTGCTCAAGAAAAGGATGAGCTAATTGTCAAGTTGAAGGACGATGTTATCACCCGGTGGGCCAAAGGGTGGATTGCTTTCCAGAACGAATCTGAGAAAACTTACCCCGACCTGGATTTTGATTTTGAAATCTCAGTTGAGGAGGAGGTTGAGGTGCCTGATACTGAGGCTAGTACCTTAGTCGATTATGTTTTTATGGCAGCTCTTGAAGGTACTGAGGCGCCTTTTCCACTAGCTGGGGTCATGACTCGAGATACTCTTTCTTCTTCAGTCGCCTCTACAATCCTTACCTCTGAGAATGCCTCAATTTCTGTGATTGTTGAGCTCCCTATTTCAACTTCTGTCACCCCTACTATCATCCCTTTCTCTGCTGACCTGGTGAAAAGAGCTCTAGCTGAAGTTGAGGTCCCTGCTTTCTTGCCTGTTCTCGGTCTCCCAGAGACTTTAATTATTGAACTGCCAGACACATCTCTTATAGAAACTTCAATTGTCGGCCTGCCAGAGACTTCCCCTGCTGAACTACTAGAAACATCAGCTGCTGAGCTATCAGACTCTCTTCCTCCTGCTCCTACAGATTCCTAGGGTTCCTTTTATTTTTTGTGACTGTAAGCTGAATTGCTGAATTGCTGTATTTTGCAGAACGTGAATATATTTCGGAGTATACTTTACTTTTGAATTACTCCATGCCTTACTGCTTTTGCCCCCCTTTTTTTTAAACTACTAAATTGTGTTCCCCTTGCCCTTGCTTTGAGGAGTATTTCAATTCTCTTTAAAGCAAAATTGTTGAGTTTGGAAAAAACTTGAAGAGCTCGTTCTGGCTGTTTGGTGCCTTCAAGAGAGCATTGGATGGTGGACTTGACATTCCTCACAAAGACAAGAGGTTTGCTGGATTTGGCAAAAAGTGTAAGCAACTTGATGCTTAGGTCCATCACAAGTGTATCGAGGAAGCCATAAGGACTTTGATGGAAGACGAGTCAGAGAAATAGCAATCCCAACTTAACCACAGCTCTCGAAGCAGATGGCCTTGAGGAGATGCACCAGAAGGTCCATGCATCTATATGAACTGACCTCAGCCTAAAGAAACCTAAGAGGCTTCCAAAGAAGCACAAGAGGTTGAACCTAAAGAGACTCACTTATAAGTAGGGGAAGACTGTGTGCCTGAGATCTACTTAGGTTAGGCTAAAGATCTTCTTAGCCTGAGCTTATGCTCGTACATAACTGCATTTAATATGTTTGGAGGTCTTCTTGTAATGATCTTAGCTTTCAGAACTAGTAGAGCTGAACTTGGCAGAGCTAGACACCGATTCACTCTTTATTACACATGCTTACCTACTTTCCAAAATTGTAACTGCCGCCATAATTTTTGAAACTCAAGGGACCGCCGTTTTACTCTTCGTGCGTTTCTTGGTTTTATAAAGCCCATGATTTCTTTGTAGTTTCCTTAAACTTCTTGGATTTTCTTCATTACTTACAAATCTTGGAAGTTTCATATTGTTTGCTTTTCCTTTCCTCTAAGTCTTCGATGGCTGCATCGCTTTCTTCCCTATTCAAGGAATGTGCTTCCTTTGAGATCGACTGGAAGTGGCATTCTCGTTACTTAGTCCCTTCAACGGTGATATCTTTAGACTTGGATGGGATCAAGAGGCGATTCTTCCCTTATTTGGACTTGCCTCTACGAGTTCCAACCTCTGATGAGCCCTGTAATTACCTTCCTTGAGGAGAAATCTACTTTTTTAAAGGTGCTTTGGAGATGGGCTTGCGTATTCCTATCCATCCCTCCATTGGACGGATCCTAGCTTATTATGGTCTGTGTGCTTCTCGTCTTTCTCCTTGAGGATGGGCCACCATGATTAGCTTTTTCATCTTTTGGTGCCTGTAACGCAAAGAGTTTTCTACAATTGCTGAGTTTTTTTACTTTTACAACCTTGAGGATGATGAGGTCCCTTGCTTTAGCAATTTTCGGTGGAGGCACTTCCACGAACATTCTCCAGTCCTTGGCCTCCCCTCTTCTCCTGAATGGTGGTCTCAACGTTTTTTCTTTGTTTTAGGAGACTCTTGGAGGTCTACTGAGTAGCAATGTTTAGGGAATAGAGTTCCTCGCTCTTAGAAGAGTTTCTCTCATATAGGTTAGTGTATTGAGAGCCTTATTGAACAATTTTCTACGATGCTGGGTTCTAATTGTACTTATGTTGTGCAGGTGTGCCTGAGCCATATCTGTGAGAGACAATGAATATTGAGCAGGTGATATATGCTGAACCACTGCCCTATTCTGAACTGGTAACATGCGAGAACCTTTTTATGTTCAGCATTGCAGCAGCTACTCTAGACTTTGCATTTATCCCAGACTCTTCTGACTCCTTCCTTCCTGAATCAGATGAAGACGAGGGCGCTAGTATATCTTCCAGAAAGCATAGGAGGACTGGCACCTCTAGTGGCTCCTTTTCTCCTTCGTCTGGGTCTTCCTTTGGAGAATTTTTGTTTTATTTTACTGGGCAAAAGCTCCTAAAGTTGCTTTTGGAGATGGAGAAGGAAAGAGATAATGTGATGGGGGGAGAATGCACACCTTCGGGCTGCAAATGCTTTGCTAGCGGTGGAAATAGTTGATCTAAAGGGAAAGTTTGGGGGAATGTAGAACCCTCTGCCTTTTCTTTTTGTACTTTATGACAACTTGATGAAATATAGACCTCTTTTTTGCTGCTTTGTTGTTTTCTTGCTATGTTTTGTGATCTGTAGAACTCATCTCCTTTGTGAGCTGAATAACACGTCTTGATTTCTATGAGACCATCTTGTCTTTATGAGCTGAAGAGCTCATCTGAATTTTATTAGCCAAATAACTCAACTTAATTTTATGAGTTAAAGAGCTCATCGTAATTTTATGAGCTGAGGAACTCATCTTGATTTTATGAGCTGAAGAGCTCATCGTTATTTTATGGGCTAAGAAGCTCATCTTGATTTTATGAGCTGAAGAGTTCATCGTTATTTTATAAGCTAAGGAGCTCATCTTTATTTTATGAGCTGAGGAACTCATCTTTATTTTATGAGTTGAGGAGCACATCTTTATTTTATGAGCTGAGGAGCTCATCTATATTTTATGAGCTGAAGAGCTCATTTTAATCTTATGAGCTGAGGAGTGGTTTTTAGCTATTTCATGGAATCACACTGGGATGAGTAAAAAAATTGCGGTTTTATTGAAATTAGTTTTACTATATAAGAATCTTATTGAAAGAACCTTTTGAGGTGTCCTGCGTTTCAAGAATGAGGCAGGATTTTTTCCTTTTCTGTCTGTAACTCATAGTTCTCAGGTCTAATCACCCTTAAGATGATGTAAGGACCTTCCCAGTTAGGACCCAATTTTTCATGAGAGGGGTCCTTTCTTGCAAGCAGAAGCTTTCTAAGTACTAGATCTCCAACCTTGAAACTCTTGTGTTTAACCCTTTTATCGTAGTACCTTGGTGTCTTCCTCTGGTAACTCTTGATGCGATACAGAGCTTTGTCTCTCTTTTCGTCCAAGAGATCCAAATTCAGCAGAAGTGACTCATCATTGTGCTTGGATTCTGTGAATTCGACCTTGGGGGATGGGATTCCAACCTCCACATGTGCCACTGCTTCGGTTCTGAAGGCCAAAGCAAATGGTGTTTTTTGAGTTGCCGATCTGGCAGTCGTCTTGTAAGCCCACAACACTTCTGGGATGTGCTCTACCCATTTTCCTTTCAGAGCTTCTAGCTTGGTCTTCAGAGCTGCCTTTATAGTTCGGATGGTGACCTTTGCTTGTCCGTATTGAGGATAAGCTGGAGCTGAAAAGTAATTCTTTATCCCTAGCTCGGCGCAAAACTTTTTGAACTTTGGGTTATTGAATTGCTTTCCATTGTCAGAGACGATTGCTATGGGGATCCCAAACCTGTAAATAATTGATTTCCACCTGAAGTTTTGGACCTTCTGTTCTTTGATCGTTGCTAAAGGTTTCACTTCTGCCCATTTGGTGAAGTAGTCCACCCTAACGATGGTGAACTTGCACTGTTCAATACTGATGAAAAGGGGTCCAAGTATGTCCAAAACCCATTGCTGAAAAGGCCAAGGGCTTACTACTCAAGTCAGGAGCTCTGGAGGATAATGAGGGATGTTGGCGTATATCTGGCAGACCTTACACCTTTAGACCAGATCAGTAGTAGCTTTGAGCATGATGGGCCAGTAGTACCCCTGTCTTAAGGCTTTTCCTGCTAAAGCCCGAGCTCCGATATGGTTACCACAAACTCCCTCGTGGATTTCTTTGAGTATATAGTTAGCATCCCCATCTTTCAAACATTTGAGGAGAGGCTCTGAGAAACCTCATTCGTATAAGTTCCTTTATAAGATAATGAATCTGGCTGACCTAATTCTTAGCTTTGCAGTTTCCTTAGGGTCATCTAGCAAGGTTCCATTTTGAAGGTACCCTCTAATAGGGTCCATCCAACTCGGCGAAGTTAATATAGTAAGTGTTTCTTCATCCTCAATGCTTACAAATGGTTCTACTAAGTGCTCCATCAGTATTAGCCTATTCAGGTTTTCTTGCGAGGCTGTAGCTAACCTCGCCAAAGTGTCTGTTCGTGAATTCTCGGTTCGTGGGACATGTCTGATCTTAACTTGCACAAATTTTTTGATAAACTCCTACACCTTTCTGAGGTAAAAGGATCATTTTTTCGCCCTTGGCCTCATAAGACTCCTCTATTTGCTTTACTACGAGCTGAGAATCACTGCAAATCTCGAGTTGTTCTACCTCTATTGAGTGAGCAAGATTGAGTCCAGCGATCACTACTTCATACTCTGCTTCATTGTTTGAAGCCTTAAATCCAAATCTAAAGGCGTATTCGACATCTACCCCATCTGGCGAGGTCAGGATTAAGCCTGCACTGCTTCCTTGAGCGTTGGCGACTGATTAATCAAGATTAATGCATGATTTAATTAAGTTAATAGGTCAATTGTGTTAATTAAACAAAGTTAAACTAATCAAAATTGACCTATTACGGTTAGTGTGTGAATTAGGGATAATGCATTAATTGTTGTTATTTTCAGGGTTTTATGCGTCAAAGCTACAAACTACCAGGGAGCCAATTGTGAATTCTAAGATGACAATTATTAGAGCCCTAAACAAAAAGAGATTAAAGTAATCCAAATTTCATCTTTTGGAAGCTTGTGGAATGACAACTTTTGGAAGCTTGTGAATGACAACTTTTGGAAGATTGTGAATGACAACATTTGGAAGCTTGTGAATGTCATCCCTTGGGCTTGTGAATGGTATTTTTG
>CM042184.1:10442072-10482288 GCA_023539305.1 Ilex asprella
TCCCATTGGAATGAACCCTTTGGATTAGCCAACACTTGCTTTACTTGCATTTTAATTTACAAACACAACCCCAAAACATAAACAAAAGATTTTACACTTTCTTTTCACTTTTACAAAATCACCTTCACACACTTGAACTTCCTTCTCTGAGGAGACGACCTTGGAATACTTTTCCAAGTAAAACACGACCCACGAAAGTCTCCTTGCGATTGGGGAGCACTTTTGTTCACACACACACACATTTCATTCACCCCATTCCATTTTATCCTTGCCCTTTCTTTTGACATCGTCCCAAGGGAGAGTGACACTCCCCCTCACACATACATCAAGGGAGATGTTAATAAGTTAGGATTTGCCGGAAAAATACTCAATCAGCGACTCCATCTACTGAGAGCTTCTAAGTGGGGAGGTCAGGTACCAGTTATGTTGCCTCCATTGGTGCCTCTATTATGAATTCTGCGATGAAATCTACTAAAATCTGCCTTTGGATTGCTACTCTTGGGTTATACTTGATGTCGAACTCGCTGAGCTCTATTGCCCATTTAACCAACTTCCCAGAAGACTATGGTTTATGCAACATTTGTTTCATTGGCTGATCCGTTGGGACCTCAATAGTATGGGCCTAGAAGTAAGGTCTAAGTCTCTTAACAGCTGTAACCAAGGCTAGGACGAGCTTCTTCATCTTTGGATACCTTTCCTCTTCCCCCTCAGAGCTCTGCTATAGTAATATACTGGTTGCCGAGCTCTGTCTCGCTCTCTTACTAGTGTTGCGCTGGTAAAAAAATCGGAGACAACAAGATAAATGGTGCGCACTTCTCCTTCTAAGGGACTTACCAGAACTGGGGGTGAGCTTAGATAACTTTTGAGGGTTTTGAATGCTTCTTCACATCGAGTTTCCCATTGGAACGTCTTCTTTAAAGTTTGGAAGAAAGGCTGACACTTGTCCCTTAATCTGGATACAAAACGACTTAGGGCTGCAATTCTCCCTGTAAGACGCTGGACTTCTCTGGTATTAGAAGGTGGTTGCATGTCCATTATTGCTTTAACTTTTTCTGTGTTGGCCTCAATCCCTCTGCTGTTAACTATGAGGCCCAATAATTTTTCCGTGGAGACTCCAAAGGCACACTTGGCGGGGTTGAGCTTCATCTGGTCCTCCCTAAGGACTTGGAAAGACTCTGCTAGATGTCCAATGTGAAGCTTTGCCTTCAGTGACTTCACCAGCATGTCATCAATATAGACTTCCATAGATGTTCCAATTTGCCTTTGGAACATTCAGTTCACCAAGTGCTGGTAAGTAGCTCCGGCATTCTTCAACCCAAAAGGCATGACCTGGTAGCAATACGTCCCTTGCTCCGTCACAAAGGAGGTCTTATCTTCGTTATTAGGGTCCATCCTGATCTGATTGTACCCAGAGAAAGCGTCTATAAAGCTTAGGAGCTCGTGTCCAACGGTGGCATCCACGATTAGATCAATCCCAGGTAAGGAAAAATTATCTTTGGGGAAAGCTTGATTGAGGTCAATAAAATCGATGTAGAGTCGCCACTTGCCATTGGTCTTCTTGACCATGACCACGTTTGCCAGCCAAGTAGGGTAGTCTATCTCCCTGAAGACTTTGGCATGGAGAAACTTGCTGACCTCCTCGTTGATTGCCTTTTGGCACTCTAAAACAAAAATTCTTCGCTTCTGTTTAATGGGCTTATAGGCAGGGTTCACACTAAGCTTGTGTGTGATGACCGAGAGGTCGATGCCTTTCGTGTCTTCTTTCTTCCAGGCAAACACTTCCACATTTCTTTTCAGGAACTGGATAAGGAGATTTTTAATTTCTCTGCTTAGCTTGGACCCCACGTAAACAAGGAGTTCTGGCTCCTCGTCAAGCTGAACAGGCTCCAATTCCTCTAATGGCATTGGGCTGGTGTTTAGCTCGTCTTTCATGTCGAGCTCATCTAACTGGATATTCTCAACTTCCTTCCTTTTCACAGATGCCATGTAGCACTGTCATGCTACATGCTGGTGTCTTCGGACCATTACGATTCCATTCTATGTAGAAAACTTTATGACGAGGTGGTAAGTAGAATGAATGGTCCTCATGGCGTTGAGGGAAGGTCTTTCAAGCAAGATATTGTACGCTAAAGGCGCATCCACCACTAGAAACCTCACAGTGGTGGTGACCTGGCAGGGAGGGTCTCCTAGGGTGAGCACAAGCTGGATTGATCTTAGGGAAAACACTCTTTCCCCTAAGAATCCTAGTAAATGAACACTTACTGGCTTGAGTTTGTCTGTGCCTATCTGCATTTTGTCAAACGCAGGTACGAAGATGATGTCTATCGAGCTCCCATTGTCAATCAGAACTCTATGGACAGTTCTATTGGCAATGACGACTCTCACTACCAAGGGGTCATTGTGTGGATGTTGACAACCTTCCAAGTCTGCATCTGAAAAAGTGATAGCTATGATCAGTCGTTGCAACTTAGACATAGTATTCACTTCCAGTGCTTCATCAGTTCTGATTCGGCGCACATGAGCCCTTCTAGCTGAGTTGGATTCTCCCCCTCCGGCGAATTCTAAAGGCTGTTGATGTTATGCATGGGCCTGCTGCTAAGGTACTGGAGGTGACGGAGCTCGGTTCTGGTTCTCATGGGCCACAAAATGTCATAGTTGCCCTCCTTGAATCAAGAACTCAATTTTTTTCTTCGATTGGATATATTCATCTGTGAGATGTCCGTGGTCCCTATGGTACTCGCATTATTTTGTTGCATCCTTTTTTGTCGGGTCTGCTTTCATCCGAGGTGGCCATCTGAGGAATTTCTCATTTTGGACTTCATACAGGACTTGGGATACTATAGCCGTAAGCGGTGTAAACTGTCGCGGTGCATACCTCGATTATAGTTCTGGTTGTGGATGACCCATGTGATCTTTGACATTCTCCTTTCTTTTGGGGGAACGATCTCTGTCTCTTCTTGAAGACCTGTCTCGTTCTCTCTCTTTCCTGTGACTTCGATCCCTCTTCTTCTTTTCCTTCACTTTTTTCTTCTGAGAGGATGAGCTCCCTACTTTAAAGAGGAGAGCTTCCTCGCCGTTTATGTATTTTTCTGCTTTAACCAGCACCTCAGCCATGCTTGCTTGATGATTCTTTGATATGGAGGACATCAGGTCATTTGACTGCACTCCTAAACCAGCTATGAAAGTGGTAATACCAAACTTCTCATCTGGGACATCTACCTTCAGAGACTCCGAGTTGAAACTTTGGACATAAGACTATAGGCTCTTGTGGGGTCCCTGTTTCACATTTAACAGGTGGTAGCTCGACTTTCTATAGGTCCGAGCCCCTATAAAGTGGTATACAAAAGATATTGAGAGCTCCTTGAAGGAAGAGATTGACGCTGGGGCTAATCTCTTAAACCATGCCAAGCCTGAGCCTTTCAACGTGATGACAAAGGCCCTGTAGCGCACATGGTCTAGATATCCATGTAACTCCATCTGGTTCTTATAGGTGGTCCATGGGATCTTTCGTCCCATCAAAAGCTTTTACCTGTGGCATTCTAAATTTTGGTGGGAGGGAAAAATGTAACACCTCATAAGTGAATGGGGACTCAATTTGGTGCACCAACGTGTCTATGGTTACAAAAGTTTTACCCCTTACGACCTCCTTTATGTAACTGAGCTCCTATTGGATATTTCTAAAGCACTGCTCCTAGTATTGATTTTTTCGTTCCTGCTGGACAAGGCAAAAATTATTTTTCTCATTCTCATTGCTTTGACTTTGTACTTGTTCATTGTCACCGTTCCTAGGAGGCAGTTGAGGAGTCTGGCTATTTTCTCCTCCTTCGTTAGCTTCTTTGAGGGGGTCGAGGTATTGTTGCTCCCTGTGAGGGGGATCATTCTGGCCTCCTTGGGCTGGTCGTGTCTCCTGTGGTCGTTGTAAAAGCTTTAGGAGTTCTTCATTCTACTGTAGCAGACGTTGATTGACTAGGCGAAGGGCCTCCAGTTCGTTGTCCGTAGGGGGATTCACCATAGGAGGATTGACCTCGACGGCGAGGAAAAATCTTGAGGATCTTCGTGTTGTCTGTCGCTAGTGGCCTCCTGTTGGTTCTGCACTCGTGGGGGATTCACTTGGCTTCTGCTCATGTTGCGAGTTGAGACCATTAGTTACTGAAGGATCAGTACATTTGTAACGAGAACAATCGTTCCCACAGACAGCGCCAAACTGATGGTGTATATTTATCATGGATGAGCAGGTTATATGTTGATTCAAACAAGTTCGGATCTGAGCTATTGGGCTTGTGGATAGCAGGGGAGAATCTGGTAGGTGATTGATGGTGTGCACAACGAAAGTATAATGGTTCACTAGCTTGAAAGCTCGGCTAATCCACTTTTTAATGGAGACTCTTACTCTTTGGATCTATATCAATCATGTAAGTGATTTACAGTATGTTTTTGGAATCACTAGGGTTCCTCCTTCCTCCCATGGGGACGTTATACAATATTTATAGCCTTGGCTCCTAATTTCATGGGATATTCAACAGGATCTTTGCCTCCCTTCTACAGTATCCTCCTTAATTCCAGGAGAGGATTTTGGATAGTTGAGAGTTTTGGGCCTAGATGGGAGCTAGTTCCTGTTTGGGGAGGCCTCATGACTGCCAGCTGTCTTCCGTGTGCTCACTCTCAGAACGCAGACCGTGGGGACCCCAACTTTGGATTGCCGAGCTCCAAACTCTTGGCTGGGCTCCCGTCCTGAGTTCCATATCCAAGCTCATACTTAGAATTTTCTAGGTATCATCAGGATCAATAAATTAGGTCAATAAATGAGGTCCCAATAGCATTTCTCCTAAAAATAACTACCAAGTGAGGTTCATCTTGTCTATTTTTACACTTTGTCGAACCTCTCTCTTGGGCTCCTCTTCCTCTTGAAGTGAGTGCTCCTTACCCTTATTAGGGTTTTTTTTTAGATGAGCTCCTCAACTTTTTCAAGAGTGGAGTACCCAAGAAGATTCTTCTGTTTCCCAAGACCCAGAACCTTCTCTCCTCTATTGTGAATCCATACCAGGTCTCCTGAATCCATGTGATTTTTGTTTCTTTTTGTCTTTCTTTCTGCCACTCTCATTCACTAAGAACGTTTAACCTTTCCAAATAAGAGAACATTATTGACTCCCTACTTGTTCAATGGAGTCTTTGTGATAAAATTCCCCATCAAGCCGAAGTGTTGGATTTCACTGGTTATTGAAGATGGGAAAAGAGAGATAATCGAGGATGGTGTAGTTTATAGGAATTAGATTCTTTCTCTGTTTGGTATTTTGTAGCCATGACTATAGTGCATTTAGTCGGGGGTTTGCGTTTGGTTGATCTGGGTATTAATAGGAGGGCTGGATAAAGATCTTTCCTTGGGTATTGATGGGACAGTATGGGATAGGCAAAGTGGGAAGGATTTGTGTTGGGTGTGACACACGGTTTTAGCGTTGAGATTTCAAACATTTGTCGGGGTTTTGGTTGGGTTATTGCTTATGGGATGGATAGAGGTAGTTTTATCTGCGGTATACTGTTAAATCTGCTTATAACTGGATCTCAGATCCTAATCTAAGCCAGTAACATGGTTTAAACTGGAATTGACTTTGGAAGCTTGGGATACCACAGAAATTTAAGCTCTTTCTGTGGTTGGTCCAAAGGGATAGAGTCCTCTCAAACTCCCTGAGGTTCATAAGAAACCTCATGAATGATTCCTCTTGTGAGAGATGTAGGGCTCATAATGAAAGCACAATTCTTATTCTGTGAGGCTGCCCAAAGGTTGGTTTGGTCTGGGGATTATTCCTTAGTAGAATAGATCTCCACCTAGATCAATCTTTGGACCTCCATAATTGGCTCATTAAAAACTGATGATACCTCAAACAAAGCTTCAAGGGTGAGTTCAGGAAATGAGGTCAGGTCGGGAGGTCTGTCGAAAGCAATAGAGCTTATGAGGCATATTTAGAGCTCTCGACTAGCAGAGAGATAGCTGAATTAGTAAGGGAACGACTTGATGACAGTAAATACCACCGAAGCAATAGCCAAGCTGAATTCAAGGCACTAAACTCTCAACCAACCAAAATCTTCTCCTAAAACTAAGGAGGATCCTACGGAGGGAAGGCAAGGGTTTCGGGATAACTCCCACAGTGCCAGCTCTTACTTAATGGATCCATTGCGAGAGGAAGGGAAAAAATCCCATGATTGTAGGAAATTAACCCGGATTAGAGGTAAGCATGAGGATATATAAGCAGGATGGATCCCCAACTAGGGGGAGAGAATAATAGACATAACCCTAAAGACAGGAGAAGGGGAGAGAACGAGAGAGAGAGAGATCATATCGCCTGTAACTTTCAGAAGAGATCAATAAGATTACCGGAGCAAGAGCCTCCATGAGAACAGTGGACTAGCCGAGCTCATACGCCGGTGAACCACTATAATTCCACTGTGTATATCCCCCAGAACTCCCTACACTCAACAACAAACATCACACACGAGCATCAGCTCAGATCCACATACAACTTACGTCGTCATTCTCACCATCTGTTCATCTAAGTTTAACATACACCATCAAAAACTATGAAGCTAGAAAGGATATTTGTTGGAATGGAGTCAAATGACCCATTCTTTTTGTTTCTCTTCTATGGAACATCTGGAAAGATAGGAATCAAGAATGCTTGGGTAACACAAAACCCGCCCACATATCATTGCTAAGAAAGTTTGGACACTGGCTCGGGACTCATCTGATGCTTTTAATGATTCCTAAACTAGCGTTATCCCTATTCCCCCAAATCTCATTAGTTGGTCTTTCCCTCTTGCAGGATGGACGAAAATAAATGTGGATGGTAGCTCGAAAGGGAACCTTGGTCCAGTTGCAATAGGGGGACTGCTTAGAAATGACCGAGGAAGATGGCAGCTTGGTTTCTATGGAAAGCTCAAGGACTCCACGGGCCTTCAAGACGAACTGTGGGCTATCTACCAAGGCCTCAAGATTATACAATCAAAGAACCTTGAGAAGGTGATCATAAAAGTTGTCATTCACAAGCTTCCAAAAGTTGTCATTCCACAAGCTTCCAAAAGTTGTCATTCACAAGCTTCCAAAAGATGACATTTGGATTACTTTAATCTCTTTTTGTTTAGGTCTTTAATAATTGTTATCTTAGAATTCACAATTGGCTCCCCGGTAGTTTGTAGCTTTGACGCATAAAACCCTGAAAATAACAACAATTAATGCATTATCCCTAATTCACACACTAACCGTAATAGGTCAATTTTGATTAGTTTAACTTTGTTTAACTAACACAATTGACCTATTAACTTAATTAAATCATGCATTAATCAAGATTAATCACCCAAGACTTAACTCTTGATTCCACCTTCTCAATAAGACTAGAGCAGTGCTGATACTTCAAACCAGACAAAATGAGAGGGACTCCTAAATATCTGATAGGTAATTTCCCTTCCTCAACTTTAAACAAATTCTTGATATGGCTAGCAATATCAACATATATTGCACACATGAAAATATTACTTTTTTCAACATTAACTTGAAGCCACACTGAATTGGTCCAAAGAATTCTTAATCACAGAAGCAGAGTTCATATCACAATAGCAAAACAACATCAGGTCATCAGCAAATGAAAGCTGGGCAATCTTGAGGGTTTTACACCTCCAATGGAATCTGAAGCTAGGATTTGATCTAATGTTTAATTGGAAGAGGAGAGATAAACATTCCATTGCAATGACAAAAAGGTAAGGGGACATAGGGTCACTTTGTCTTAAACCCCTCCTACTAGGGAAGTATCCAACAAGCCCACCATTGATATTCATTGAGAATCTAGCAAAAGTAACACATGCTTGAATCCATCTTCTTATGGTGTGAGGGAAGTTAAGAGCCTCCAAAGCTTTAAACAAGAAAGCCCATTCAAGTGTGTCATTCGTTTTCCCAAAATCCACCTTTATAGCACATCTAGGGGACCCTTTATTTTTATGGTAATCTCTCATTAACTCTGTGAGTGAGAAGAATATTGTCTCCAATCTTTCTTCCATGGACAAATGCAGCTTGGTTTGTGTTTATAAGACTAAGAAGAGAACCTTTAATCCTGTTAGCAATGATCTTGGATATTGCTTTATACATGACATTACAACAAGAGATAGGTCTGTAGTCCCCCATAGTTGTAGGATTGGGAACCTTGGGAACTAAAGCAATGGTGGTACTATTAAGCTCCTTCAATAACCTGCCAGTAGAGAAAAATTCCTTCACAGCAACAACAATATCATTCCCTATGATTTTCCAGTCCCTTTTAAAAAATAAAGCATTGAATCCATCAAGACCTGGGACTTTTTGGTCGTTGAAGGAGAAAAAGACTTCCTTGATTTCCTCCTAAGTGACATCCCTCTCCATATCAGCAGCTTGTTGTTCAGTAACTCTGTTTTGGATAATAGGATGCAACATATCCCTACTCTCATAAGTATTGGAGGAACATCCCAGAAGCTCTTGAAAGTAATTAAGAGCCTCAACTTTCACTGCTTGTTCCCCTTCAACTCCTGTACCATCAACTTTCATAAGAACCAAAATCTTTTTTTTTTTGGTTCCTTCTATTAGTAATAGTCTTTTGGAAGAAAGGTGTATTCTTGTCCCCTTTGCTGAGCCATTGGACCCTTGATTTTTGTTTGTAAAATCCCTCCTTAATCTTAGTAGCTTGAATGTAGTTAGCAAGGAGATGTTGTTCTTGATTCATGGCAGTGTCACTTGGGTTATCATCCAACATTCTTTGACATCTCTCCAAAGCTTCCCTGGCTTCTTTGGCTTTAACAGTAACTTCCCCAATATTCTTGGTTATCCCTTTAAACATTGTCTTGAGAAGCTTTAATTTGCAGCAAACGCGATACTGTAAAGTACCTTGAATAGGTTGTGACGAAATCTGATTCACCAAATCCAAGAAATCTTATCTCTCAGCAAGAAAGTTAAAAAAAATAGAAAGGGCTGTTTCTCCTTTGGACTTGAATTCCCAAATGCACAACAACAGGACTATTGTTAGAAACTCCTAGTGGTAAGAATTCTGCCATAGCCTGCTAAAATGTGATGTTCCACCTTTCATTCACAAGGAATCTATCCAACTTACGGGCCACACATCCATGTCCACCCCTCTTATTATGCTAGGTGAATTGAATACCTGAGTATCTGTGGTCAATAAGTTCCAAATCCTGTAAGCACCTGACAAATTCTTCCATTGATGAGTTCCATCTGTTCAACCCCCCTTCATTTTCATGCAAGCTTCTAATAGCATTAAAATCACCTAACACCACCCAAGGTTCATTTAGAAGATTCTAGCATAGTAGATTAGATTGCTCCACAATGGTCTTCTTTCTCTATCCTCATTATAGCCATATACAAAAGAGGCAGTGAATTGCACCATGCTCTCAAGATGCTTGATCTTGCAATGGACAACTTGATCAGTCTCATAGAACTTGCTAAGCTCCACATTATCAAGGTTCCACCCAATCCATATCCTTCCAAAGTTGTGACTATCATAGTTTGCTAGACAATTCTAGTCTCTAAAAACACTCTGTATGATTCTATTTTTATTTTTCAGTTATCACTTTTGTTTCAACAAGCCCCAAAATATCAAGCTTTTGATAAAAAATAGTTTTCCTAACCTCCCTTTGCTTATAAGTCTCATTAAGACCTCTTATGTTCCAACATGCACAATTCATTGAGGGAGTTGGATTTTTCTGAGTAAGAGGCGCTCAGCCACCTCGGACTTTGAGTCTTTCTCCTTACCTTTCTTCTTTTTGTTTGGCATCTGTTGAAGGTTGCCTTTGGTTAGTTCCACCTCCTTACAGACCTCCTCAGTTGCTTCATTTGGTTTCTTTGCTTCAGGCTCAAGCTCAGCTCTCAATTCTACCACAATTTTCCTCTTCCTTGTTGAGCTCCTCAAATTTGTTACGTGACAAAGTAACCCCAGGCTGCATAGGTAGTTGAGGAGAATTGCTCTCATTAACTGTTATCTTAGTGATATGGTGGTCATGAATCAATATATCCCGTTGGGAACCAATACATCCAATCCCATTTTATCTCTGACTGTTACAGCGGAAGAAGGAAGGTGAATATCTATCAGTTCATCTGCTTGAGTCTTCTCTGCCCCTTGCTGCCCCAAAGAAACAATCATGGTTGCAACTGCCTTGCCTTTATCTAGAAAAATTGCGTTGACCTGTAATGGAGCTGGTTTGGGCTTCCAACTTTCTATTGTTCTTTGTTTGGGACAAGTGGACTTATTGTGACAAAAAATGCAACAATTATGACAAATTTTGGGTCGCCATTGGTACTGCACCTTGATCTCTATGGATTCAGTTTTCCCTTGGATGTCCATGAGAAGGTCAAAACTCTCAACCAGTATTTCAGCAGCCTTCACCTCAACACATAATCTTGCATAACTTAGCCTCCTTTTCTTTGCAGTTAAAGTGTCAGCATAAAGAGGTTTACCGACTGCACTAGCGAGGTAGCTTAACCCTTCATCACACCAAAACTGGAGGGGAATGTTATGCAACTTGATCCATAGTGGAATTAAAGAGTAGTTCTCTTTGGTTAAAATGAGGTCAAAATGCCATTTTTTGAGGCTGAGTGGCTGTCCAGAAAATAGCCAAGGGCCAGCTTCACAGACTTCGGTTCTAGACTCATCATCCATGAACTTAAAAGAGTAGAACCCATTATCATTTGCATAAACCTCAAGAAGGCCCATATTGCCCCAAATCTTGTGAGCTATGAGGCTAACAGATGTAAAAGAGAGTTTTTTTTCTATGAAATAACCAACTCTTAGAAAGTTGCTTGACATTAAATTAAGAAAAATTAAGTGCCACATAAAATTTAAACTTAAACATAGGAATTAATAAACTAACCTCAATTATGCCGAATACTCGACCTACCACACCAATCTCTTAGAAAGTTGTTTGACATTAAATTAAGGAAAATTAAGTGCCACACCAATGCAATATTCATTAAAGCATAAAGATAGAGACAAAGGGGGAGGGAGAGAGTTAAACTTTCAATCTCATTAATCGAAAAAGAGGGAGGGGGAAGGAGGGAGAGATGACTACTATAACAGTAAAAAAAACAGTTTTCAATTAGTTGATTAGTTTAGTAATTCTTTTATTAATAGAATTCTAGAATTCTTTTAGTGGCAATAGCTTAGTCATAATAGCACTGTTAAAAACTGTTTTTCTATTACAAGGACTGTTATGTACTTTATTTTGATGGTCTTGTCTAACAGTTACATGCATTCTGTCATGTGTAAAATGGACAAATTCTTATACAATGACTAATCAAATAACATAGGGAAAAAACAAATGACGACTAAAAAAATAACAGAGAAAAAAAAAAGACTTACAGAATGGAAAAGAAAGAATGTTATGATAAGTCATAGAAATAAAATTTATCTAGTCTAGTTAATACTTTGATAAAGTTTATCTACTAAGTCATAGAGATAAAGTTTATCTAATTGTATTTATCACCTAAAAATTAGCAGTATGTGGTATTAGAATTCTAGTTGAGTTTGTAGAATTGAATGGAAAAGAAAGAATGTTATGACAAGTCATAGAAATAAAGTTTATCTACCAAGTCATAAAAATAAATTTTATCTAACTAATATTTTGACAAAGTTTATCTACCAATAAAATTTATCAAGCTCATATTTTGATAAAGTTTATCTACCAAGTCATAAAATTTATCTAGCTAATATTTTAAAAGTTTAATAGGTATGAAAGATAAAAAAAATATCTGGGTATAATTGATTTTATAGTAATAATTAGGGGTGAAATAGGAAATCAAAAGTTTTTTACATACGTTGACATTTATAACTAAAATAGATAAAACCAATTATACCCACCTATATACTTTCATCTAATTTTTATTTTTTATACATATTTGACTTTCAACTTATTTTGGACTCTTTTATAAAAATTTCTAAATTCTTTTAAATTTATTTATTAGTAGTACAGTTACATACAATTATATATATTTATATGAATAAGTAAAATCACATATATGTTAAATTATTATATACGTGTAGTTATCAGGTTGAATTACACAGTCAAATATATGTTATATTTTATTTTTTTGGTATGCAATAATCTATATAATAAAATAGGATTAAAGTTGAATCTTATCTCAGTCATATTTTTCCCCTCAAAACCATCATCAATCACTTACCTCACCCATCATCCCTTTGTCAGACTCAAACGTCAAATCGCAACACTCATTTCTATCACATGTTTAATCATTTATATATTTTCTCCTTAAAAATATCACATCACTCATTTTTATCATATATTTAATCACTTAATATTTGATTAATTTATAGTTAATATATTTTGAAAAAAATTTAATATAGTGGGATCGATTTTTTGAATGCTTGAATTTTATATTTTATCGTGCCTTCAAGCACGGGTTATGACTAGTATAATAATATTATAAGTGATCAAATCAAGCTATTTAACAAAATAAAAATTAATAATTTTATAATATAATTAGATATGCAAATGCTTAAAGAGGTCAGAGATATTTATTTTAGGTACTCAAAACTTATAGAATAAATTAATAATTAAATTTAACAATAATTAAAATACGGATGATTTATTCGGCACTTAATTTATTATTTAATTTAAGTACATATATAATTCATATTTTTTATAAAAAATAATATTATTTAATTAGTTTATGTGCAACGCACGTCATGCATTGCTAGTTTACTTATAAAAGTCCCTTACCAAGAAAAATTTCTATTTGTCTATTTTAACCTTATTTAATTTTCTAAAGACAATGTCACACTTGTATTTTCACAACTTGAGAAACATAAGATCATTTCTTTGTACACTTTATGTACCTTTTGAATTTCTAATCTATCCTTACACAAATGCATAAAGTCTAACACTATTTATCATTTACCTATAAATTAAATCTACCATAATTATCCTTAAGCTAATATTAACTGTTTTAAACTTTTTGTCCTGTGGACTAAAGTCTCTAAATGCAATATATTTGACCGACTAATAACATTTTGAGTTCTAGACTGTAGTGGAATCCTCTTCTGTGAAGTTACGGAACAATAAAGAATCCAGATAACTTAATGGCGAGTGGTGGTTCTGGTAGAAAAGCGTCGTTCAAGGTTACTCTAACCTAATCTGCCCATCAAAGTGTAAGACTGCTAATCGTTAACGATTTTGAGCTGTTTGTCCCATTTTTTGACAAACAGATGAAAGGATAGTTCAATGGGTTCCATTATGTCTTGTTTGGATAAAGCTCAAGCGAAATTTCTGCCCCACAAAATCTTCTATTAGTCCTGCATGATATTTTTGAGTTTTCATAGTTTTTTTTTGACAATCCTGACGATTGTTGTTGTTATGTAGGAAATACATATATATTTTTAATTGAATTTATCTTTTGACAAAAAAATACTATTTTATTTATAATCAACCATGAAAAAATATCCATTCACGTTGCCATACATTTGGGCCGACAATGATTGAATTACCATCTTCACAAATGTCATTGCAATGAGAAACAGATTCTTGAATAGCAGCTTCATTCATCAACGGAGCACCCGAACTCTTTTAGTTTTAAAGTCCCTACTACATCTTCTACTGAAACCACTAGCTCAACTCCACCTTCCAAATACTTCCCATCGATTTGGAAATGACTTATCCACATCATGCCTTCATTGGGTTTCGGAATACAAAAAAAAAAAGGGGAATAAGACCACGCTAATTTCGTCCTCCTCTTTTCTATCCTTATTGTCATGAATTGCTCAGGATTTAGATACTCTACGTTTGTATACACACAACATACAACCACGTGTCGGATCTTACCATGAATAAGCGGAGGCACAATAAAAGATATAGGTGAACTTGCACTCTTAATGCTGAATCCACTAGGAACCTTATCTCCAGGAAAAAAATAGGAATCTAAACCTTCTTCATTAAATCTCTGTGACAAAAAAACCATAATTAATGAAACCATTTCAAAGAGAGGAGAGAGGGAGAGAGGGAGAGAGACACACTTGGAGAGGAAACATCTTTGGGTTAGTGCCTATCCTGGAGTTGTAATAGTTTAACTTGACGTCTCCCATGGATTCTAAGTCCCATCTCTTTAACATCTCTGTGTCAACATCTTTAATGGGTTCTATCTTCCATTCACCCTCAACCTCCACTAGATTGTCGCAATTTTTGCATTGGAACATAAATTCCGAGGACCAAAATCGGGTGGTCCAATTTGCTTGATAGGATACCTTTTCCAGTGATGTGCATCCTTCCGCACTCAACAATTTGAGTTTGACACGTTGCACCATCGTAAGAGATTTGAGCATTTTGCATGAATCTACCACAATCTCTTGGAGATCAGTCAAACCTCTTATACTTTCTGGGAGGCTATGAATTTTGTTTGCACTTAAATCCAAGGACTGCAACAAGGAGAGGTTACTAAAATCCAAGGGAAAAGCATCATTACATAGATTGCAACCTGCAAGACTTAATTTCACAAGAGAGCATGGTAAAGAAATTGATAAAATTTTTGAGTTCTTTTTGGGCCTTGATACCCACGACCTAATAACTTCATACCAGGGCGGAACCTCCTTGGTGCTAGAGAGTGCTTGATTTATAGCAATTCCATCAACATCAAACACTTCAAAAGAACTCTTTGTCGTCAACTCTGTTGGCAACCAGTCAATAATTGAGCATCCAGAAATGTTAAGTGTCTTAAGACGTTGTAACATAAGAATGTTTTTGGGAAGTATCTTAAGATTTTTGCAATCATTTAGATTCAATAAAATGAGTCCTTCTAGCCTTCCAATGGAATCATGAACTTCAACCAAATTTACACAATCTTCAAGAATCAATCTTTCCAGATTTGGCATTCCTGAGAAGTCAGAAGTTTTGGTAAGCTGATGGGCATGACTCAGATCAAGTATTTTTAGTATCCTAAGAACCTGAAAAAAAAAATAAAGACAAGTTACTCTAACACACATAATCAATCACAAAAAAATAGACCATAAAAGAAGGAAATTAAAACAGATGAATTACCTTAGTGCCTCCCCAAATTTGTTTCAAGCTGCTATAGCGCATGTCAAGAGCAACCAACCTTTCCATAGGGAAATTACTTGTTATAGTTTTTAAAGGAGATCCATGCCAACACAACCATCTTAAAGTCTTAGGGATTTTTTTGAAGCATCCAGTGATTTGTACATAATTGATTTGGAGTAGTCTTAATCTATACATCCTTGCAAATGCATCAGCTTCAACGAACTTCAACATACTTGAATTTCGTAATGAAATGTCAAGTGGGCTCCAAGAGAATCGGCTCACACGTTGTCTTTTCATTGAATTGCCTAGGTTTGACAATAATGATTTGTCAAGAATTTCTGCACAACTACGCTTTTTTGTACTAAATTTTGCCATGATAGGCTCATCTTCCTTGATCATACGCATGTCTACAACAAGGCCTTCAATTTTTTCTGTGCCCTAAAATAAAAGGAATATGCATTAAAATGGAAGCAAATAAGGAGAACGGAAAAACAATTGAGAATCATGTTTCTTACAGTTTTTTCTCTCAGTATCATAAATGAATCATTATGATGCCACAATCTGCTTCGTTTTCCTGGATCCTTAGGCGATTCTTGACGAACAATTTCTCTTCCCATCTCTTGAAGCAATTGGTGCATTGTCAACTTATTAAACATATCGACTCCTAGGAGGCACCTATCAGTTAGATTTTGAATCCCAATTGTTGTGTGGAAATCACATTCATCTAGTATTGTAATTACCCAATCCCTATCCCATCCAACAAAGAAACATGCAATGTGGAGAAACAATTCTTTGTCATGATCATCTTGTAAAGAGTCGTAGCTTATTCTAAGTTTTCTAAGGATTTGACCATCAGGAATTGCTTCCAATTTCTTCGACGCACTTTCCCATACATTTACACTTTTTCCAGATAGAGAAGAACCCAAAACTTGAAGAGCTAAAGGAAGCCCTTTGCAGTGATGAACTAATCTTATTGAGTGCTTCAAGTAATCTTCAATGGGATGGTCTTTTCCAAAGGCATGCCAACTAAAGAGCTCAAGTGATTCTTCAAAATTCAGATGACTAACCTGATGCACCTTATAAATGTAACGAGAATTTAGCGACCCTTCGTTCCGTGTTGTTACTATAATTCTACTTCCAGGACTAAACAATTTTCGCATTCCAAACATTGCATTAATTTGATCAACATGATCCACATCGTCAAGAACAATGAGAAGTCTTTTACAACATATGGCATCCGCAATTTTAAGAATTCCTTCATCAACACAACTTATCCTTTCCTCTTTCCCAATATCTGAAAGAAGTTGTTTTTGTAACTTAACTAAACCATTTGATTCTTGCGAACGTTCTCTGATATTTGCAAGAAAGCTACTAGCATCAAAATTTTCTTTGTTCATATTATAAACAACTTTGGCAATGGTAGACTTCCCAATACCACCCATGCCACATATTGTGACTACACTACAGTCCACTGCCTCATACTGTAACCACAAATTGATATTTTTACTTGTGGATATATCCCTATCAAGAAATGGGTGACACTGAGGCCTCTATGATTCACTTTATCTCCAATCACTTTAACAATTTTTTTAATAAACATTGCCTCATGCCTATAAATCACAAAAGAAAGGCAAAAGTGAGTACATTAAATATATCCTGAATAATTACTCATTCGTGAAAAACCATATAGAAAAAGAAGGCTTTTTTGGGAAAGCTACCAAACTTTCAAGATCTTATTTTGTGGGTTTATTTTCTCTACGTATTTCCAAAATCTAAAAGCATGAATTTGAATTAATTTGGGAGAATCGCACTTTGCACCTTGGGGTGCAAAGTGCAATTCAACCAATTAATTTTTAACTTTTCTTCAAGAATGTCATACATTTTTATCATGATTTTAAGAAAGTTTAGAGATAAAAAAATTCAAGCATGTTTTATTATTTTTGTATAATTTAAGATATTAGCACCATAGAAAGATAGAAAGTACTAATTTTTGAAGCATCTAATAGTAATAGTAATTGGATAAATTATGCTTTGTAGATAAGAATTGTAAATCCAACGATGGAATGGTGGCATTGTCAGAGTGCGATAAATAATGTCAATGATAGGAATTGAATATATATTCGAGAAAACATATTTCAAGGAAATTACCCGTTAGAATGATTTTTTAAGTCCATTCCTTTCAAATTTGCAACAATTTTGAGTGCTTCCCTCCAACGATCCATTATTTTCATCAACTCCTTTTTATTTTCATTGGTTCCTCCTTCAAAACTCTTCTCGTGTCTGGTAAAGCCTTCCGCAAAACTCCCTGTTTGTGTCATCACTTCGGATGGATCTATATCATAAAATATAGGTAAAACTTCAAGCATAGATATCCTTTTGTGGTGGAGAATCTTGACAAGTTCATTGAGACACCATCTTGATGAAGCATAAGTTTTTGAGAAGACAATTATCGCAATTTTTGACTGTTCAATGGCTTTTTGTAATTCTAACTTCATATTCTCACCCTGTTCAATTTCTTCGTCATCTCTAAATGTGTGCAATCCCGCTTGAACCAAAGCTATGTAGAGGTGATCGGTAAATGTTTTGCGGGTGTCTTCACCTCTAAAGCTCAAAAACACATCGTAAACACATCGAGATATGGAATAAGCGGCTTGGGCTCTAACAATAGCCATTGAACAAATCTAAGAGATAAATGATCAAACAATCTCTACTCAGTTAATACACGACATAGTACATGCAAATCAATAAATACAATTAGCAACCCAATCACTTAAATCCGAACATTTTTTGGAAATGTTGAATTCATGGTCCTTTAACGAAGCTAACAATAAATTTTCATGAAATACTTGAAGGTGACTATTTCATTGTTAACTACATTCCCAAAACAGAATATTTCATAGTTAACTTTGGAAAAACTATGACCCTTGACATAACATGTATCGAGTCTAGGTAACAACACACATAAACTGATGAACATTCCAAGCCTCTCTTACTGAGTTTGAGGGTTTTATGTAGCACTTATTTTTTATAACTCTATAGTATCAGGGCTGATTGGTTGGTAAGGTATAATTCTATACCTCCATTTTTAAAATTTGTTTACGTATAAAATTTGTTTGAAAAATTCATAAATAGCATGAAGTTGAAAGTAGATTAACACATGAAAACACTTGAAAAGAAAAGAAAAAAATTTTAAAAACTAAAAAGTAACCCTTAAGCAAAGGAAACCAGAGCTGGAAGTGGAACCCCCTACCTCTGAAGGTGATTTCTCTCATGTAAGGCCTAAAGTGGTAATAAAAAATGAGGTTTTTTTTAATTTTAAATTAACTTGTTTTAAATTTTGTATGTGTGTGAGAGATATGAAGGATCTGTTAAAGTAGAGAGTAGAATGAAAGAGAGGGCTATTTCTAGTGTTACCAAGAGAGAAAGGTTTCAGCTTTTTTTTTTTTGTTTTTACCAGAGAGAGAGAGAAAAAGAGGGTTTAATTCTAGCTTTGGTTTCTGCTTTCTATTGGAGGGCAGAGAGAGAGAGAGGGGGGGGGGGGAATGTGTGGTTGAAAAGAGATGCGATAAATATGAGTTAACTTTTGACTAGTTTTTTTTTTTTTTTTGATTTTTGGATTTTTAATATTATGAGTTGGATCATGGGCTCAAAATATTAAAATTAATTTTTTTTCGGGCTTTTTAAAAGGTTTACAATTATCATGGATTTAAATTTTGAGTTTTTTGAATTTGGTACACCTTTTAACACTTATTAGGCTAGAAGTCCAAGCGGAATTTTTTTTTTTTGGCTAAAAGTCCATTTGGAAAACAAATGTCTAATATACTTCTAACAACAAAATAAATGCACTCCAAAAAACCAATTAGGAAACCTTACTTATAATTAAAATAGATTTGAAAATTAAAATTCTTAAATTTGAGATTACAACTCTCTCTCTCTCTCTATATATATATATATAAAGAAAGAATTTTTTTTAGGATTCTTTATATATATAAATATATTAAGGGTAACCTGTGTCTGAAGGCACGATGCAATGTAAATGATTTTGAGAGAAATGTTAGTGGCCGTTGAATGAGTTTATTTGAGATCGTCGAATGAACTTATTGAAGTCCGTCATGTTTTGTATTATAAATATATATATTGAGAGAAAGAAAGGTAAAGAAACTTAATTTTAAAAATTTGGATTAATTGTACTGGAGGTCTTCAAAATATGGAGTTTATTTCATTTTGGTTCTTGAAATATTGAAAATGTTTCTATATGGTCCCTCAAGCATACAATGTCCAGATTACTAATGATTTTTTATCATAAACTTGCCACATAAAACTTAAATGTGGAAAAAAAAAATTAAATAACTCTTGACGAAATTTCTACTCAAATTTTGTTAAATACTTACCCAAATTACACTGTTTTGATCATTAACTATCCAAATTTTGTTCAAAATCTACCCATATTACACATTTTTTTGTCAAGAGCTACCCTAATTTTGTTTAAGAACTATCAAAATTATTTTTGATCTATATTTAGCTATTACGTGACAAATTTATGATAAAAAATTGTTAGCAGTCTGCACATTGTCTGCTTGAATGACCATAGAGAAACATATTCAATACATTATGGACTAAAATGATGCAATTGAAATATTGAGGACTAAAATGAGACAAATTCCATATTTTAGAAATATTTAATGCAATTAACCCTAAAAATTTTACAGTTAAAGAGTATAAATTCAAACTCTATATATATATATATATATATCTCAAGAATGCAAGTGCATCATAATATAAATTCACACTATCAAAACTAACACAGGGAATACAGTGACAAAAAAAAGTGACACATGGAAAAAAATAGTGACACAAATAAAAAAATAGTAAGACAAGGTGTGACTCCAAAAACACTGACAACAAAGTAAGACTAAAAAAAAGTAACATTATATAAGATCAAAGATCAACTGATTTCGTTGTGTTGTTAGAAAGTGTGACTAAAAAAAATGACATCATACAAAAGTGATTTGAGAGATAAAAATTTTATTGCGAGTCATCAAAAAATTTTCAAGTCATTATACGAGAAACAGAAGTTTATATAAATAGATCGCTAAAATGCTAATACAAAGAATTATCGAAAATTAACAACAACAAAAAAAAAAACTGAAGATTATAGGAGGGAACATCGTACAGTAAAAAGATCGCTGTCTTTGAGGCGAGAAATTTGGAGATTAGTCTTTGGTTTGTTCAGTGGCGACTCCATTGTCGTTTTCTTCCCAACTTTTCCTTGCTTCCTCTCCCCCATTTTTCTCTTCAATTAATTGCTGCTTTACGTTTTATCTCCCGAATTTAACAGACTCTCTCTCTCTCTCTAGCAATTGGAGAGAGAGAATTGTAGATATGAGAGGTTTTGAAGGCAAAAGGAGAGAGAGAGAGGGGTCGGTGAGTAGCTGGTGTTTGTTTGAATTTTAATTGTTCGAGTGGATGATGATAGAGGAGTGGGATGGATGAGGTATCTTTCAAAATTTAAACAGTTAATTAATCCATTAATTTAGAAAACATCTTCTATAATAAAATGGAATCAAAAAAATTAAGGAAACTGCCAAAATCGTGAGTTCCGAGTTTTTATTCGGAAATCAAATCTAAATTGAACTTGATTTAACCAGAGTTGTAAAACCCGAAAATTAACTCTGAACAACATACTAAAAGCCTGCAATTCAAATTCTATTAAATTGTTCTAAAAAAACTTACCTGTATATGCACATCAGATTTACGTCACAGTGTTGGATTCGGTCAGATTCAGAGTATTGATTCCATTGAATCCTAATTTCATAGAATTGTTCCAAAGTTGAAGAAGTGTACCGGAATATGCAGATCAAAGTTCCGTTTTAGTGAGGGGTGGGTCAGTTTCAGAATATTGATATTTAGAGAGAATAAGGGGCAGGTAGAGAGAGAGACATGTCTAAAAAATCAAAATGACAAAACTGGTGTAAATGCTATTAATTTGGACAGGATCCACAAGTCCAACGTGAGTAGCTTTTAGAATCTTAGGTCTACACGCAAAACTTGGTGCAAAGGTGAACCCAATTTTGGCGCAAAGGTCACCACAAAAAAGTCGGTGTGTCGTTTTAAAGTCTTTGTCAATCAACAAAAATATGACCCGTTAAAAAAGAAATCTGTCCAAGTAAGATGCATGTTTTGACAAATATATGTACAAGTTTTGCGTGTGGACCTAAGATTCTAAAAGCTACTTACGTTGGACTTGTGGATCCTTTCTCCCATTTTATTTTATTTTATAACATTTGGGTGACACAAATGTGAGACTAAAGTTGGTGCAAAAAGGGTTCCTAATTTCCTTGACTCACATATATCCTTGCTTTTCGATGCAAAATATCTAACTTACACAAATCTTGTGTGGCATACAATAGCTGAAGCATTTAATTAGCAGCCCACCAAAGTTGATTTTGAGCCACACTTCCAACAAACATCACCGTGTTGTGTTTTTCATTACCTTACCAATCTTCATTTCATTTTCTTCTTGTTTTTGTAGTAAAACAAACAAATTTATGTAGGAGTAAATAACTAACTCAAACAAATTAAGAAATAGATAAGTAGTACTGAAAGTTAGAGAGGAATAGGAAGACATATGTATCATCTGGTGTGTGTTTTATTCAAAAGTGCAAGGCCTATTTATACACAAAACACATAATAGTCCTTTTGCATTGTCGGTAAAAAGATTGAAGACTTTCATACCCATTAAATGTGTGCATTGTATGATCATGTCAAATACTATTTGCTACTATTTATGTATAGTAATCATCCAAATTCAGAGCTGGTCCAACCTATAGTCCACTAAAGTCTTTTGCCTAGGGCCCCCAAATTGGAAGAAAATTTTGGGGCCCCAAAATAAAATTTTATATAATGGCATGCAATCTAAATGTTGGGATATAATTTAAATACTCAATACATTTTCACAATTGAATTAATAAGGAGTGTTAACTTTAAATAAAATACATCATTTATCCAATGTATTTAGATCTCAAATCAATTATAAGTAGTATTATTGTAAAATTTTAGAACCTCTTTCCAAAAAAATTAGGGCTCTAGAATTTAACCTAATTTTCTTATCTCTCATCTGATGTTTATACTATATGTATTATCACTTTGCACTCTTATTATTAAAATCAATTGTCTATCGTATAATAAGTATAAATAATGATTTTATATTTCTATAACTTAAATTTAAGGCTATTTTTTGATCAATTTGTTTATAATGAATAGAATAACTATAAAATAGAATGAGTAGAAGTAATATACTATATGAAACTAATCAACCATAGTTGTCTTATTAGTTAAACTCATTTGCAATTATGTTTTTTTTTTATCTTCAACAAATAGCATATATCATTTGCATTTGATCTCTGAATTTAACTACAATTAACACAATTTTTATTTGTAAAATTTAAATTTTAATTAGTATGTTGTATCTCAAAAAAAAAGACAAAACAAATAATATTTAAATAAACATATTCTAATATTTTGATAACTATTTAATACTAATATTATTATTGAATAAATATTACTAAGCCCCACATAACATTTTTGCCTAGGGCCCTAGTTGGGTTGGGCCGCCCCTGTTTCTTCTATCCTCTTTCGTTTTCGCTCCTTATAAAGCTAATCAATGTCAATGTAAGTAGTTCGTGTATCCTGTCATTAAACAAACAAAAAAATGTATTCTGTCATTATCGAGTTACATGTTTCTGAATTTTTTTAGTCACAAAAAAAATTCTCCGTAACCGTCTCTTTGAACTCATCACAAGAAGAATAAATTTGGATATATTCAATCACACACAAACTACAAATATCTATTATGTTTATGAAACACCAAGTAGAGAAAGTCAAAGTTAAAACATCCGTGTGTACGACACAACATAGAATTAACTCCTACTCCCATGCAGGTTTCATGTTTCCCACTTCAATAGGGCACTTGTATACCGCCTCGCCTATCTCTCGTCAGACAATATCAGAAAAGTGACTATTTGTCCTCCTTAACTGCAGGAATGCTGACCTCTGCCCCTCTATTTTTATAGAAAATCGTCAATGGGTGGCTTGAAGTCAGGGGTGTGGGAGCATACACTGACTTGGGGTTCCTCTTGACAAGTTACTCGCAATACATACACTACCCTGACATGCTTTCACACTGAACTCTCTACAACAACGATCTACTTGGGCATTATTGTGTTGAGTCCAATACACACTTGCTTAAATAAGTGAGGCATCCTTCTAAAAGTTCCATGCCTAGGGTTCGAGATGGGCTTCAACGGCCAATATTACCCGTATGCCATTCTGCTTCAACATAGCGACATCTCAATAGTAAAATCAATATATAAAACAATAACTTACTCCACCCACAAAAAGGCGTCATAATTTATAAGTTCATACTAGGGATGTCAAAATCCAACACGACACGATTAACCGACACGAATTAAACGGGTTTGGGTAATAAAGGGGTTGACACGCCTAACATGTTTAATAAACAGGTCGTGTTTGAGTGAGACTTGTCAAACCGTTTATCACACGTTTACCCGTTTAAATAAAATTAATATAATAATAAATTAATAATTATTTTGAAAAAATTAGCAAAAAAAAGAAGTAAAGAAATCAATACAAAAAAAAAAAGTAAAGTAGTAGTTCAAAGACAAAGGAGGAGAGATGAGAAACACTTCAAAGATAAATGCAAACCAATGCCTTTTGTTTTTGTCCCACATTAGAAAATGAGAGGAGAGGGGGAGGGTTGAGTTGCCTATAAAAAAGCAATGATCTCTTACCTTTTTTTTTAAGCCTTCAAGTTTTACTTTTGTCCTACATTGAAAAATGAGAGGAGAGGAGGAAAGTTGAGTTGCCTATAAAAAGACAATCACCTCTTACTTTTTCTTTTAAGCCTTCAAGTTTTGTTTTTGTCCTACATTGAAAAATGAGGGAAGAGGGGGAGGGTTGAGTTGCCTATAAAAAGACAATGACCTCTTACCTTTTTTTTTAAGCCTTCAAGTCTTATTTTTTATGAGATTTGGCTAAAAATTCTTTTTTTTTAAGGTAAATACACTTGGAAGTCAAAAAAAAAAAATGGAGTATTAAAATTTATTGATATAATTATTTTAAAATTAAATGGGTTAAACGAGTCGTGTCGTGTTATTTGTTTATTAAACGGTTCGTGTTCGTGTTGAGATTTTTCACCCGTTTATTAAACGTGTCGTATACGGGTTTACATATTTTTCACCTGTCACCCGTTTAACCCGACACGTAACCGTTTAACCTAACACGTTTGACACCCCTAGTCCATACTATTATTCAAACAAAAAATTTAAACTCATAAAGATAGTGTAACAGATCATAGTTACAGCTAACCCATTCCAGCTGTACATTATCAATCTGTTACTTTTAGGATTAGCATGTTTAAGAGTCCTATCTAATCTACAATGAGTAATGCTAGATGGACTTAAAAACTAGACTTAAAAAATTGACTTGATAATCTCAACTATTGAATAGGTAGTAGGTTTCAATAAATGCTGAGACCTACAGTGAAATCAATTGTTGAGATTATCAAGTCTAATTTTTAAGTCTATTTTTTAAGTCCACGTAGCATTGCTCAATCTACAATAGCTATGGTCTATCACTTGTAAATTCAAACTCTTGTATATCACTTATAAATACAATCACTCATACCCATTAACGGGTACTGCATTCAACTACATCTAAGAGTCCATCTCCTTTTCACATAACAATATATCCAATTTTAAAGTAACTGGAGGACCTTTCAATTGTTTTTGAAGGGTGAAGAACTGTCAATGTCAGCATATCTAATTTATTTTTGAGTTTTTAAATTTTAAGTGTTTTGTAAACTAGATATGATTTGATGACAGAGAAGGATATTCACCCTTTAAAAAGAATTTATGGATTCTCCAATTATTTTAAAATTAGAGGGGAGCAAAATCGGATATAAATGTGTTTAAATATTAATTGGTGCCAAATCGTTATTTAATCCTACAACTCAAAATCTGATATGGTGGCTGGGTCTCAATGGCATTTAGAGGAGGTGGAACAGTTGTTGGGTGTTCAATTAAAAGAACAGATTTTGAGTTGTAGGATTCCTTTGATTGGTTTTTCTGATAAGTTGATTTGGCAGGGGTCAGGGAATGGGGATTTTTCTTTGAAATCTGCATGGCAGGTGATTAGACAGAGAGGGGAAAGGAGTATGGATGCATCTTTGATATGGGGATTGAAAACTTCACCTAGTGCTACTTTGGTGGGATGGAAATTGCTGATGGATGTTTTGCCGTTGGACTCTAGAATCCAAAAATTGGGTATTCCTATTGTGAGTAGGTGCTAGATATGTGGTCATGATGTTGAGTCTACTGTGCATCTTTTTGTTGATTGTGAATATGTTAAGAATGTTTGGGGAGACTTGCTGGTTTGGTGGGCTTTCAACTTGTTGCAGAGGAACATCCTTTGATAAGGTTGAAAAGGTTGTGTAGAATTTTTAAAAAGAATTCTGTTTGGCAGTCTTTGGTGAGAGGAATTCCTCTTTTGGTTTATTGGCAGGTTTGGAAGGAGAGGTGCAGAAGGAAGGTTAATGAGGGGCAGATTTCTCCTTATTCTGTCTTTTTGATAATAATTAGTAGTATATTGAAGTACCAAGTGAGGAATTTGAGGCCCAGTGTGCAAGATGATGTTAAGAGGGAGGTCTCTTTTGAGCTGCTTTGGTATTGAGGTGCATTGTAGAGTTGTGAGGAAGGCAGTGTGGGTTTCTTGGGGATGTCCTGTTGCTGGTATGCTAAAGTTGAACACTGATGGGGCAGCAAAAGGCAACCCAGGGTTAGCTGGGGGAGGTGCTATCCTTCATAATGAAGAAGGCAGAATGGTAGTGGTTGCGTCTTTCTTCTATGGGCAGTGTACAAATATAATGGCAGAGTTTAATGCACTTTTGGATGGGATAAGACTAGTTAAGGAGTATGGGCTGATGGTGAATCGTATTATTATCAGATTCTATGGTGCTTGTTAAAACGATACAAGAGAAGATGAGATGTGCATGGTCTTGTTTGCGTTTATTGCTTGAAATTAGAGAGCTATTAAGGGGTTGTGAGTTTCAAATTGTTCATGTCTATCGAGAAGCTAATTGTGTAGCTGATAGTTTGGCAAATAAAGCTGTCCAGGATAGGGCTTCAACAGATTTTTCAACTGCTGTGCAGCTGCCCAGGATAACGAAGCTTCTGCTGATGCAAGATCATCGTGGAATGCCTGTGTTCAGGGTTCGAAAATTGATGGTCTTTGATGATAAAGGCTGATGGGGATGGTTTTTGCTTAGCGCTGAAGTGGGCAGACTACAGAGGGTGTTGCAGGTGGATGGGTAGATTAGCTTTGTTGAAAATTTTGTCGTAAGGATTAAAGCCATATTTGGCTAGTTGTTTCTTGTAAAGCTTTGCTTACCTTGATTCTTGTAATTTTGGTTTGAATAAATAAAACTCTTTCTTTCCTTAAAAAAATATATATATCTTAGATCATCATAAATATTTTTAGAAATTGAAGATTGTATCACGATTGCGGACAATAATAACCAAATGACGGAAAAAATGAGTAGAGTTAATAGTACTTTTGGTATCTAAGTTATGTATGGTTTATAAGTTAGGACCTCATTTTATTAATTTTATCAATTTGATCTGCAAAGTTTGAATTCGTGTCACTTTAATTTCTAATCAAATAATTCGTTAAGTTTTTTGACGGAAGTGATCACGTGTCATTCTTTTAGACGGTATCACGTGATCATTTCAGTAAAAATTTAACGATCCGTCAGTATAGAGAGCATTTAAACATGAATTGAATATTTTAAAAATTAAATTGATAAAATTAATGTCAAACTGATAAAACATGTATACTTTAGATATTAAAAGTGCAATTAATCCAAAAGAATATAAATGAAAAAGAGAAGAAAAATATAAATGGAAACTCTTTCTCTCCCAAGGCCGACCCAGTAGAAAGGCCACTTAAGCTACTCCTTAGGGCCTAAAAACCAAAAGAAAAATAAGTATTTTATAATTTTTTTAAAATATTTTTTTAGTAACTTGAACACGACACAATCAAGAGTTATTTAATGAGCATTAATGGATGAAATTATGTACTGGATCATAAATTTAAAATATTTAAACTTTGAAGGTACAATTTATAATTAGTCCAAACTTTTTTAACTGCAAAATGGATAACAATTAACTCCAAGTGCATATTGATACGAATTTATGTCTTTCAAAGTGTAAATTAATATTTTTAAACTTTGAGTGTGCAAATTGAGATTCAAGTGATCTTTCAAAATGTAAGTTGAGATTAACCCTTATTATCTAAACAAAAATTGAGTATTCATCTCTCCCTAACAACAACTTTAATAACAATTCAGCATTATTACTAAAAAAAAAAACAAGTAAATTAACTTATACTAAAAAGGGATAACAACTGAACCACTTTTAAAAACATAAAATTGAGTTAAATTACCCTTGATACACAACGATTGTTTATTTCTTAGATCAATTTACCAACGAGTAAACAGTGAGAACAAAAAGGCAAAAAAAAAAATCTCATCCATAATCTTGATCAAAAAAACACGTCACCATCTTTGAGTAAGGGAATAAATAACAATTAAGAAACGCCACTGAGAATGTGCCATTGGATTTGTGACATACCAGCGAAAAGAATGAAGAAGTGTGAAATGGTTTTGGTAATTAAAAATGAAGGGTAAAATTAATTAGAACATAATGACATTAGGAATTCATTGAAAAAAAACTTTTAAAATAAGATTTCACTGATATAAAACAAAAATGATAGGACTTAATGAATATTTGTATAGAAAAATAATATTTATTGATAATTTTTCCTAGCTTTTATGGTCATTTTCGTTGTCATCTTCTGTTAGCAAGAAAATCAAATTTTCTTTAGAATTTGCTCCTACGCTATAGAGATGGCATGTCTCCTTTGAAATTTCAAAACCAATTTCCACCTTGGGTAGGTTGTGACGAGGTCGAATTTAACTGGACAAGTCCAATGTAAATTAAGCCAAGAAAGTCCAAGAGGAAAGCCCAATCAGATGAGCCAAACCCATTAGACTAAGATGCAAGACACCCAACAGGAGAATAGGACGCAGCCTAGGCCCTTGGGCGCTGCCCATGGGGACCCCTTGGGTGCCACCTAGGTAGCTCCTTGGGCGTCGCCCACCTCCTCCTCATTGCTCTCCTCTCCACTTCGATACCTCAATGAAAGCCCAACACAGGTTCTCTTGACTCCAACATAGGTCTAGCCACTCCAACGCAAGTCCAGCCACTCAAGATAAAATCCAACTAAGGGTCTTCCTCCGAATGAATAGGAGCACGAGGGAGAGAAAGACGGGATACGTAGATCAAATTCTACCATAACTACACTTACCAAAATGGTGAAAGACTTCTCCCTTACGTCCCCGCCTCACCCTAACTATATAATGTAAGTCCTCTCAAACATTGAGGGCACGCCTCCAAGACCTCTACACACACCCTTATACACATTGCTTTCTTTTCCTCTCAAAAGCACTGTAACTCTCCGGTGTAAACCCTCCGGGGACAATTATTCATTAATAAACGACCCAAGCCACCGTTGTCATTCTTGAAAGTGGACGTAGGTTATCTGGACCAAACCACTATAAATCCTCCTATTGACCCATTACATACTGTTTTTAATTCTTGATTGCCATTGATTACTTGTTAACTGCTCATTAATCATACCCATTCATCTACTTGACTATTGATCTTGCACAAGACAATTTTGTGCATCATCAGTTTGGCGCCGTCTGTGGGAATGACTGAGTTTCTACTACCTGTCAACTGATTAATCTTGATTAATGCATGATTTAATTAAGTTAATAGGTCAATTGTGTTAGTTAAACAAAGTTAAACTAATCAAAATTGACCTATTACGGTTAGTGTGTGAATTAGGGATAATGCATTAATTGTTGTTATTTTCAGGGTTTTATGCGTCAAAGCTACAAACTACCGGGGAGCCAGTTGTGAATTCTAAGATGACTATTATTAAAGCCCTAAACAAAAAGAGATTAAAGTAATCCAAATGTCATCTTTTGGAAGCTTGTGGAATGACAACTTTTGGAAGCTTGTGAATGACAACTTTTGGAAGATTGTGAATGACAACATTTGGAAGCTTGTGAATGTCATCCCTTGGGCTTGTGAATGGTATTTTTGGGGTTTTTAAATGTTATCCCTTGGGGTTTGTAAAGGCTTTGCCTATAAATACCACCCCTTTTGTGGCTTGTAGGAAGAGAAGTTTTTTTTGCTTGACATAAGTGTTTGGAGAGAAATCAAGAGCTCTCCTCTTGAAGAATACCTAGTTCTGTATTCATTTTAATTCAAGTTTTACATTCTAGTTCTTAAATTCAAGTCTTTTACATTATTGCTCCTTTTAATTACTTCAAGTCTTTAGTGTAGTTGGGAAGTTTAATTCCCTACTTGTCTTCATCTTTATTATAGTTGGGAAGATAAATTCCCTACTTTTGTGTTCTTTATGTTCTTAATTTACTTCTTGTCTTTACATTAATGCTTTTACTTTCTTGCTTTCTTTTAATTTAAGTCTTGTTTTATTTTGATGTATTTCATTTATACTTATTTCTAACATTTATTTCTTTGTAATGTCTTCCCATTTAATTATTGTCTTTACTTTAACTATGAGTAGGTAAGCTTTTAGTTGGCTAATCCAAGGGAGACCTCCTCTTGGGTATGTCATTTCAACTCGTTGTCTTTCCTCCTCTCGGTGTACGATAGTTCGGTTTGACTGGGTTGAGAGTGGATGTGGTTGTGAGTCTTTGATAACCCGTAGGCCTGGTCACGGGTTATGCTTGGATCCTCATCATCTCGTCCCTAGCTTCCCACGAATTAATCGTTCATCTATGCACCAGTGGAGGAAGGTTTTGAGTTGAATTGAGATTCCTATTGGAATGACCTCTTTGGATTAGCCAACACTAGTAGCTAGGATTTTAGTTGGTTAATCCAAGAGAAAATTCCTCTTGGGGATTCCATTTCAACTCTTCTTCACTTCTCCCTTTAGAGTCAAATAGTTCGGTTTGACGGGGTTGAGAGTGGATGAGTTAGTGAGCCTTTGATATTCCGTAGGCCTAGTCACGGTTTATGCTTAGATACTCATCAATCTCATCTCTAGCTTCCCCCGAATCAATCGTTCATTAATGCTCAATCGGAGGAAGGCTTTGAGTTGATTTGGTATTCCCATTGGAATGAACCCTTTGGATTAGCCAACACTTGCTTTACTTGCATTTTTTATTTAAAAACACAACCCCAAAACATAAACAAAAGATTTTACACTTTCTTTTTTTACAAAATCACCTTCACATACTTGAACTTTCCTTCCCTGAGGAGACGACCTTGGAATACTTTTCCAAGTAAAACACGACCCACGAAGGTCTCCTTGCGATTGGGGAGCACTTTTGTTCACACACACACATTTCATTCATCCCATTCTATTTTTTTCTTGCCCTTTCTTTTGACATCGTCCCAAGGGAGAGTGACACTCCCCCTCACACATACATCAAGGGAAATGCTAATAAGTTAGGAACAGCAGGGAAAATTATTCAATCATCAACCCTCTTGCAATCCATGACAATTACTACCAAATCGATGAGCCAACAGCCGAGAGACAACAACCCGGGTCACCGGGAGGAGGCTCCGCCTCTTCTCGCGCCGTCTGAACCATCTACTACTACGACTCCTGCCAGACAACAGTTCCTCAAAACCATGCAGCTACTGGTGAACCAAAACCAGCAGATCATCCAGCTGATGATCGCCCAAGGAGGCGTTGCCTATCACCCTGTGGGAGGAGTCGCACTCCCTCCAACTGGAGAGGAGCCACTGCCTGTCCCTTCTGGACGTTAGACAGCCCCCACCATGGGGGTCCTCTCCAAAATGCTCCAATACCTTGCCAGGGAGCCCCTCGTCCAGCAGTCCCTCCTCAATGCGCAAGGAGTTCATGTGTTCACCCTTCGCACGTGCATGCACATGAGGGCGAAAGAGAAAGCCAATACGGTGATCACGAAAACCAGTACCACTATCCGACTGAAGTTGTCCCCAACCAGTGGTACGAAAAGATCAGAGAGGTGCAAAATCAACTCGGTGATGCCCTCAACGCTATCAAGGCCCAGGCGCCCGAGATTGTGGAACACTTGGTAAGACGTACCGATTCTCCCTCTATTGCTGATATTGTCAATTATCCGTTGCCATCGAAGTTCAAGATGCCCTCCATCGAGGTCTTCGACGACACCAAAGACTCCTTCGACCATCTGGACACCTACAAGTCCCTCATGCAGCTCCACAATTTACCTGAGGAGATTATGTGTAGGGCCTTCCCTACCACCTTGAAGGAGTCTGCTCGCCAATGGTTCTCCAAGCTTAGGCCCTCCTTCATCTACTCTTCCGCGGAGTTAAGCAGGTCGTTCATCTCCCACTTCATTGGGGGATGCCGCCATCAGAAACTAGTGACCCACCTACTCACCATCAAGCAAGATAGGGATGAGAGTCTCAGAGACTACCTTGCCCGCTTCAATGAGGAGGTTCTCCAGGTTGAGGAACCAGATGTCACAAGGTAGCCTTGGCTGCCTTCATCGCCGCCCTTCGCACCTCCAGCTTCATGTTCTTTGTACTCAAGAAATCTCCCTCTAGCATGCTCGAGCTACTATCTAAGGTGCAGAAGTATATGAATACCGAGGACGTCACTAAGGCCCGCCGGGGTGAGTCATCTCAAGGGGGAGAAAAGGAAAGACAACCGAGTAGACCGAAGGAAAACCGAGAACAAGAGAAAGAAAGCCGAAAGGGTCCCCGTAAAAGACTATCTCAAGCCATTGCCCCCAGGAGACCGATAGCCATTCAGTCCACTCAATGCCTCAGTGGAACACATCCTACTCCAGATACAAGATGACCTAACCATCCGTTGGCCCGGAAAGATGAAGTTTGACCCCAAACGTAGGAACCCCAGTAAGTACTATCACTTCTACTATGACCATGGACATGACACAGATGACTATTTTTAACTAAAGAAGTAGATTGAGGAGCTTATCCATCGGGGTCATCTCAGACATTATGTGACTGGTTGAGGACCAGCACCTCCGCAGGAAGAGTGACAGCGCCAGTAGCCCCTCGGTGAGATTTAGACCATCGCATGAAGGATAGGAAGAGGAGGAGGTGACTCCAACTCTGCCTGGAAAGCGCACTCCCATAGAGCAAGACAGACAGAGTCTCATGACTCTCGCCCAATGAAGACACCCTAATATGGGGAGGAGGAGGTCATCACCTTCTCAGACATAGATCTTGAAGGGGTCCAAGTCCCTTTAGTCTTGACCTTAATGGTGGCTAACTACCAAGTTAAGAGGATCCTGGTTGACAGCGGGAGCTCAGCCTATATCCTGTTTGCCATAGCCTACGACAGTCTTTACCTCGACAAAGAATGACTACAACCAGTTAGGATTCCCCTGGTTAGCTTCTTGGGAGAGAGAGTTCAGCCTTTGGGATCTATCACTCTGCTTGCCATAGCGGGGACTGCACCAAGAAACTCTAATATCATGGTAAATTTTCTTGTATTTGATTGCCTTTTTGCTTATAATGTGATCCTTGGACGCCCTACCCTCAATGCCTTAAGAATAGTACCCTCTACTTACCCCCTTCTCCTTCATTTCCCAATCTCCAATGGAATTGGGGAGATAAAAGGGGACCAGGTCTCTGCTAGAGAGTGCTATGTGACCTCTATGAGGGCTAGGAGACCGCATGAGACTCTCCAAGTTGAAGTGCTTGACCCCAGGGATGACAGTGCCTTGGAAAGAGGTGAACCAGCAGAGGAGCTTCAACCCGTAATGATCGACGATAGTCTCCCAGAAAGGAAAGTCTACATAGGCTCCTCACTTTCCCAAGAGCATGCATCTGCCTTGGTAGACTTCCTTAGACAGAACGCAAACGTCTTCGCTTGGTCCCATGAAGACTTAGAAGACATCGATCCAGAGGTGGCCTCTCACCGGTTCAATGTTGACCCCCAGATACAAGCCTGTTCGTCAGAAGTTGAGGAGTGTGAGCCCCGAGAAGGGGGGCAAGCCATGGAGAAGGAAGTGAAAAAGCTGCTGACTAATGAATCAGTGAGGGAGGTAGCTTACCCATATTGGCTATTCAATGTGGTAATGGTAACAAAAGCCAATGAAAAGTGGCGTCTCTGCGTGGATTTCACAGAGCTTAATAAGGTCTGTCCCAAGGATAGTCATCCTATCCCACGTATCGATCTACTTATTAATGCCACTGTTGGACACGAACTCCTGAGTTTTTTGGACCCCTATTCCTGTTGTAACCAAATCAACATGTTCCCTCCAGATCAGAAGAAGACCTTTTTCATCACCCCCAGAGGTACTTATTGCTACAGGGTGATGTCTTTTGGACTTAAGAACGCCAGAGCCACTTACTAGCGCCTCGTCAACAAGATGTTAGAGGCCCAGTTTGAAAAAACTATAGAGGTATGTAGACGATATGTTAATGAAGAGTGTTCCAGCGGCGGATCATGTATCACCCATGTAGGAGACCTTCAACGTATTGAGAGCCTATAGGATGAAGTTGAACCTTGAAAAATGTGCCTTCGGTGTTAGCATAGGGAAGTTCCTAGGCTTCATGGTCCATAAGAGGGGCATTGAAGCTAACCCAATTAAAATTAGAGCAATTTTGGAGATGAAATCCCCTACCTTAACCAAGAAAGTCCAGCGCCTCAACAGGAGAGTAGCAGCCCTTAATAGATTTGTCTCAAAATCTGCAGATAAATGACTACCCTTTTTTAAGATCCTCCGTAGGACCTTCTAGCGGGGCCCTGACGCTGAGGAGGCCTTCCAGAGGCTTAAGGCCTACCTCACCACACCACCTCTGTTCTCCCATGCTATACCATGAGAGATTGTCTACCTTTACCTCTCCTCTTCCCCCTCGACCGTAAGCTCTGTCATCATCAGGGAGGATGGAGGCATCCAGATGCCAGTTTACTATACAAGCAGGGCCCATCCAGGGGCAGAGGTAAGGTACTCAAGACTTGAAAAGTTATCCCTCGCACTTGTCACTGCCGCCAGACGCCTCTGACATTACTTTCAAAGCCACACCATTGTGGTTGTCATTGATCAGCCACTGAAAAGAATTTTGGAGAAGCCTGATGTCTCTGGCTGACTGCTTAAATGGATTATGGAGTTGAGCGAATTCGATGTGCAGTATCAGTTGAGGGCTGTCATCAAAGCACAGACCCTTGCAGACTTTATAACAGAGTCCACACCAAAACAAGAGGAGGTAGCAGGCACCCCCACATCCACTTGTTCAGTCCATATTGACTCTGTCCAACAGAAGGCAAGACCAGACATTAAAGAAAGACCCAGCGACCTAGAGAAGGAACAAGAGGCAAAGCTACAGATTGGCAGCCCTGGGCATCGTCCACCAGTCCCAGGGCGCGCCTGCTTGGCCCAGGGGGCCGTCCACTTGGCTTAGGGCACCGTCCACCCTATATTGGGCATCACCTTCTCAGCCTCCATCACTCCCCACTCTTCCCTCTCTCCTAGCATTGCCTCTATCACCTACTATGTCGTGTTGGAGACTCTATGTCGATGGGTCCTCCACTAACGAAGGCGACGGAACAGGACTAGTGCTAATCAGTCTGCATGGCACTCCGTTGAAGTACGTAGTCTCTCTCCACTTCACCGCATCAAATAATCAGGCCAAGTATGAGGCCCTTATATCAGGCCTAAGGTTAGCCTTGGAGATGGAAGCACTCAACCTCATAGCCTATAGTGACTCACAGCTCATAGTCAAACAGGTGAGGGGGGATTTCAAAGCAAAGGAGGAGAGGATGCAAGAGTACCTCTCGGTGGTCCAAGACCTCCTCACAAAGTTTGTCTCCTTTGAGATCCACCATGTACCTTGAGAGGAGAACACCATGGCAGATGCCCTCGTTAAGTTTGCCTCTACCAACATACTCATTGTCCCAGCTCTAATAGGTTATCAATTCAAGCCCAGCATCACCAAGCCAGAGGAGGACGAGGTCCATTGTGCATCATCGGAGTTCTACTGGACGACTCCTATCCGAGCCTACTTGCAAGAGGGAACACTCCCAGACAGCCCAGTGGAATCCAAAAGGATGAGAATGAGAGCGTTCAGGTATGTCATCCTACAGAACACCCTCTACAAGAAAAGTCATTACCTATTACTACTTTATTGTCTCACCCCAGAAGAGGCAGACAATTCCATGAGGAAAATTCATGAGGGGATATGTGGGAATCACTTAGGAGGGCGATCATTAGCCCACAAAGTAGTCAGACAAGGGTATTATTGGACTACTATGATCCGAGACGCCAGAGATTTTGTCAAAATATGTAATAAATGCCAATGTTTTGCGACCGTACCCAGACAGCCACCTAAGGAGCTCACCACCATTCAGAGCCCATGGCCTTTCTCCATGTGGGGGATCGACATCCTAGGTTCCCTTCCTATGAGTCGAGGCCAGTTCAAGTTTGTAGTCATAGCCATCGACTACTTCACTAAGTGGGCAGAAGCTGAAACTTTAGCTAGAATCACGGACCAGAAGATAAAAGACTTCATATGGAGGAGTCTAGTCTGTTGCTTTGGGATACCACATGCCATTGTGAGTGACAATGCCAAGCAATTTGGCAACAAACTCCTCAACACTTTCTGTGCGGACCTCCAAATTAAGCAGCCCCACTCCAGCCCCGCCCGTCCACAGGCGAATGAGTAAGCAGTGGTCGCTGTCAGGACTATACTTCGTAACCTAAAAGCCAGACTAGAGACTGTGAAAGGGAAGTGGACAGACGAACTTCTAAGAGTACTATGGGCAAGACCCTTTCTCTCTAGCCTAAGAGACAGAGGTAGTGATACCCGTTAAAATTAGGGTACACTCCTTTAGGGTCACCACCATAACCCTACCAGTAATGAAAAAGGCATCTGCATCAACCTCAACTTAGTGGAGAAGGAGGAGAGGGAGATAGCCATGCTTAGGAATGCAGAGTACAAGCGTTGCATGATCAAGTACTACAACTCGAGGGTGAAACCTCGTGCCTTCTTACCCAAGGACCTGGTCCTCAAGAAGGTCATCTTGTCCACCAAAGACTCCCGAGATGGAAAATTGGGACCCAATTGGGAAGGACCTTATACTGTCACGGAGGTCGTAAGGCCGGGTACCTACAGAATCTGGGATTTTAGAGGAAAGGTTCTGGCCCACCCATGGAATGCAGAACACCTAAAGAAATACTATCAGTAGTTGAGGACAGTAAGTTATGAGTTGGTGTCCACTGCCTAGGTTATTTACCTTGTTGGTCAATTTTTTATGTTAGTCAATTTTCTTCAAATATTTACTTTGAGTTATGAAATAAAATTTCTCAATATTTTCTTCAAAAAAATTATATTCCATTTAAAAGTCATGAGACCCTTACAAAAGTGGTATTTTCATTCAGAGCCATGAGTTCTTTACAAAAGATAGACATATCATACCAACAAAACAAAAAATACAAGGACATCACACTCTTAGTGACTCCCGCTGCCTCCACTCACATAGTCCTCATCATCAGACTCAGGGGCCTCATAAGGCTTAAGGTCAGAAAGATCACAATAAGGGAATGCTATAGAGGCATTCTTCTTAAGCTCCTTGTAGCAATCAACGAAGGCAGTGATCCTAGCCCTCTCAATAATATCCCTCTGAGCCTCTGCCATGGTAGCTCTCTCAAGTGCTATGCCAAGCTCAGCCTCAAGTTGAGCAATCTTTTTTTGTGCATGCCTTAACTCCTCAGCAGCATCCTCTCGTGCCTGCCGCTCAAGCCTAAGTTGTTCCTCAGAAGCCTCACGTGCCTGCCTTTATTTCACTTGGCCACTGACTGCCTCCCTAATCTTCAGGGTATTACTAAACAGGTCGGGCAAGGCAACAACAATCTATGGACATTCGAAAATAAAATACAAAGAAAGTCAGGGACTAAGCCAAGATATAACAGAGAAAGCTAGGACCGAGGCAAGAAGGAAGGGCATACTAGAGCAAAACCCTCAACAACGACGTTAACCATGCCCTCTGGACCCTGAGATGCAACCTCTTGAGCTTCAACACTGCTCACAAAGTTAGAGAGTCCACCCCTTGCCAAACTCAAATTTCATAGCATAGTCACAAGAGGAACATCCGAGGTGGGGTAGCTTGGCGGGTCCATAACTCGGGCAGAAGATAGTGCCAGAACCTCAGCCCCCGCAGCAGTGCTAGGACAATCTCTTGGGAGAGAGGAGACATCGATGAGAGATGAAGGTAGAGCATCACCAAGCTCAGCCTCTGAGGGACCGACTTGACCAGCAGACCCCAACTGAGAAGAATTGGGGGCACTGGACTTCGCCCTCTTAGAAGGAGGAGGGGGAATGGGCGCCACCCTGGAAGTAAAGACCTTGTCCACTATAAACCTATCAATGGGGGGACCTGCCGTGCCGGTGTAAGTCAAAAAGTCTATTATGTTACATTCTTCAGAAGACTACTAAGGGATCAAGTACCTTTCTTCTTCTGCTTTGAGAGAGCTGAGGAGATACCAGTTACTTGCATAATCTCGGAGGCGTCCATCATTGGATTGTTGCGAACCATCTCGAGCAACCTATCTTGGTCCAGAGATAGAGCTGAGGAGATACCAGTTACTTGGGCGCCTACCTCATTGACATGAGTTCCCACCTCAGCCACATGGGCGCTGCCCACCTCAGTCTCCCTTAGGCCAGCGCACAAGTGATGAGCACATAATATTGCACATTTCATGGCCTCATTACATTCATTATAACTCAACTTTTGCATTTAATTACTTAGTGTTAGCCTATTTTATGAATAATGTTGAATTCTCGATGTTGCATGTTTTGATAGCTTAAATGTTGGAGTTTAGGACCTTGTAACTATGTTGGATGTATGGTAATGACATGGACACAATACATGAAGAATTGGAGGCTTAAAAGTGAAAAAATCAAGGAGGTATTAGTGTTTTGAAACAAAAACACCAGCTACCACGTCACTAGAAAGTACTGCCTCGGTTTTCCTTCATTTTGACCATGATCTACTCAGAATTTGAAAAAGTTCAAAACATGAAAGTTGTAGATCTGGATGTCTTCTGTAACATGTCAAAATTTCAGCTCAATCGAACTGTTATATCAAGAGTTATGCTAATTATACCAAAGCTGGTACAGAGCATGGGAGAGGTATGGGCTGCCACGTCACTGGAAAGTAATGCCTCGGTTTTCCTTCAATTTGACCATGATATACTCAGAATTTGAAAAAGTTCAAAACATGAAAGTTGTAGATCTGAATTTCTTCTATATCGTGTAAAAATTTCAGCGCAATCCAAAGGTTATATCAAGAGTTATGTCAATTATATCAAAACTGGTCCAGAGCATGGGAGAGGTATGGGCTGCAATGTGGGGGTTGGCTTGTAGCATGTCAAGACCCATCCTTTCAACCTCCCATTGATGGGAGGCCTGCACACACATGCTAGGGACCATCATGCACGAAAATGAATGATACAAACTATATATATACAACATTATTCAGCATTTTGAAGGGGTGGCTACCTAAAGAAAGGAGAGAAGTTTTTGCTTGATATAAGAATTTTTGGAGAGAATTCAAGAGCTCTCCTCTTGAAGAATATTTAGTCTTTATATGTATTTCTAGTGTTTCATTCTAGTATTTACTTTCTAGTTCTTTTAATTCAAGTCTTTACATTCAAGCTCTCTCTCAATTCAAGTATTTATTCCAGTTGGGAAGTTTAATTCCCTACTGGTCCTCATCTTTATTATAGTTGGGAAGTTTAATTCCCTACTTGTATTGTTAAATTCATGCACTTTATGTTCTTGTCTTTACATTGATGCTCTTACTTTCTTGCTTTCAATTAAGTCTTGTACCTTCATTATTAGAGCTCATCTTCTTCTTAGAGGAGTGAAACTCTTCCACTTTTCTAGAGCTTTATCAAAGCCAAGAAGGGTGGAATGTGATTCACTCATTCTTTGTTGAAGATCCACTTTCTTTCACTTGAAGACCCACTTTGTAGTTTCTCTACTTGGAGGGATGAGTATTATTCACTTTTCTAGCTTTACCCAAGCCATGAAGAGTGAGTAGTCCTCATTTACTCTTTAGGGAGAGGTGATAAATATGTAATGACCATCCGGATATTATACTTGTGCATTTTTTTACACTTCAATGCTATATTCACTTGCTTAGTGGGAGATGGGATGAGTTAAGCAAAGTTAGGGTAGCATGCACAACCAAAGGATATTTCTATGATCCGGATAACTCCTACATAGAAAGATCCGTTGGTTTAAGGCAAATACCCTAGAGTTAAGTAAAGTTAGGATAATTTGCCCAACCAAAGGATATTTCTATGATCCGGATAACTCCTACATAGAAATATCCGTTGGTTTAAGGCAAATACCCTAGCTCATTCTTTGTGCAATCAATGGGTATTTTTATGGTAAATGGATGACTCCTTCAAGAAAGATCCATTGATTCAAAGCAAAGAATCCCTGCTAGTATTCTGTATCACCAAGGGATCTTTTCTATGGTAAATGGATGACTCCTTATAGAAAGATCCATTGTGTGAGACAAAAACTCCAGGAAAGAACTTCGAGCTAAAACCCTCAATTCCCACCACCATTGCACTTCATGAAAAGGATGAAGCTTTAACCCAGTCTATCCTTATCATCTAATTAACCCACTGTTGACACGGGAGTTAATTAAGTTATAAAAGCACAAGTGTAATACGCCGGATGACTCATTATATATTCTGATCCTCGAACTAAAGAGTAACTTTAATTTTATTTGAATCTTATATTTTGTCTAGAAAATCTCTTGAAAAGAATTTAATATTCTGTTCAAGAAACCATCCATTTCTCACAAAGCTCAAAAAGGTTACGATTGATCGGTCTTCATTACTGTTCACCTTGAAACACTAAACACAATATTCCCTGTGGATTCGACTCCGGACTCAAACCGGATTATTACTACAACTTGACCGCCTGCACTTGGGTGTACACATTTCGGATCAAGTCAAGTTTTTGGCGCCGTTGCCGGGGAA
>CM042184.1:10497288-10518706 GCA_023539305.1 Ilex asprella
CTTTTGCTGCCGTAAAAACCTTTTGAGACCACACTTATTATGGCGAGGCAATGCCGCCACAACGCCGCCACAAAAAGTATTTGTGACGGCAAATAGATTTTTTATGACAGCATTTTACCGCCGTAAAAACCCTTTTTTCTTGTAGTGGGATTAGGCTCCGAGACAAAAGAAAATAGCTATGATTATGGAATGTTTGTCATAAAGATGATGAATGCTCCATTTTTGGGTCCATCACTCATAATTATGGTATGATAGCTATTATTCTTATTTAATAGTACTAAATTAAATGTTTAACATTTGTCATATCATCTAATACAATGCTTGTTGTCGTTAGGATGAATCTAATACAATGCGCATAGATCTGGCAATCAAGATAACTACTCCTGTATACAATGAATTAAGAAACACGATCATAAGCAAGACATGACAATAACAACAAAAGAATTGAGGTCAAAATTATGTGATGTTGAAATAATAATGACAATGTGTTCTTATATTTGTGACATTATTATTTTTTATAGAAAAGTCATGTATAGTGTGGATATGATATTTTTAGTGGCACATACTTATTTTCTTGTATAAACACAATGACCTAACTTGGAATAGACCTTTTTTTTGGGGTCTTGCTGATTCTGCTACTGGAGTGTCACTGCTAACTCCCTCTATGCTTGGTGTTTTGTTGTTGTGTTTTGCTCATGGCTAATTTCGGTGATTTGGGATTCTTGATGTAGGAAATGTATAGATACCCTTCCTTTTTTGTTCATTGGATCTTTTTTTGATGTATCCCTTTGCCTTTTATTTTTTACTTTGTTGGAATGTGGTTGTGTGAATGGTTTATCATTGACTCCATTTAGAAGATCTGCCAGCCCCCTTGACCTCACACCAAAAAAGTGGTAATCTTGCCCTGACCTCACCCCAAAAAGTGGTAACCTAAAATTGATAATCTCAAAGTTTTTCCACTAATTTGGTTAGTACGACTCAAAATCACAAGATTATAATTATATTTACTTTTTACAAAATAAGGTTATACAAATTTTTCCACGAAGTTGTATATAATATAAATGAGTATGACACCTATTACCAATCCTACAATGAGGCATGTAAATTCATTCTCATTACGGTCAACTTCATGTAAGGTTCCTCGTCTCGTGTTACCCGCTTCTTCATGTGTCATGTGAGTATCATACTTGGAGGCAATATATTTTAAAAGTGCCACATCAATCTCATCCCATAATGCAAAACTCCTATACAAGGCACCACTATACCCAATAACATGTTCATGACATTCCTCCCATAAAGCATAAATACCAACAACCCGACCTTTAAAAATAACATATCACTTATGTTGTTATGTCATTCCTTGGAAAAGATCATATAAAGTCAGAAAGGATGAAGGTCATTCCTTTGGAGTACCTTTGAGGAAGATTTTTAATAAGGAAATTAGAAAGGATGAAGATCTGTACAGTAGAAGCAAAAGGGATGATGAAAATTTGGACACTTTTGTAAAGTACATGTCTCCTTATATAAGGCTTACAATGGACAACATTCCACACTAAAATCAAACCATTCTCACCAACCATTCTATGCATTCTATACCAAACAATCATATCCACCATTCTATGCACTCTATTGCAAACAATAACAAGTTGACATTAATACAATAACAATATCCCTTGCAAAAATTCACTCAAATGTTCTCAAACAGTTGTTAAAGATAGTTTATTTCAAAAAATACATAAGCAATATTATTCCTACTTCAATAGTCTAAAATAGCAATAGCCTTGCATTCTTAACCTTGGTAAAATGTGGTTCACTCATTCCACCCTGAGAAAAAACAAGGATGTCATCAACTCAATAACATATGTTGTGGAAAATATGAAGTGAAGTTCTTTTAAGTGACAATCCGCCATGAGTTGTACGAAATCTATAATGGAACCCAAGGCTTTGACTATTAGGTTATATAACTACATTTTTTTTTTGTTTGGTGAGGAATTGTTAAATGCTTGTTAGGTGGGGACTCAATACTCTATACTCTATATAAGAGGGCAAATGTATTATAATTCCATACCTTTGACATGGATCCTCTTTATTGTCTAGGCTATAGTTTGTCAACTCAATGTCTGAGCTAGAGTATATATGACCTACAACTCAATTGGCCTACAAGCCTATATGTGAGCTACACAATATGTGACCATACAAATAGAAGTGTGCAAGCCATTTGGAGTTGTTGGTCACATATAACTAGTTTTATTTGTGCTGCTGCAGTTCAAATACGAATTCCCAATGAAAGTGCATACCCAACTTCATTTTTCACAAAGTGCACAAAGTACGTACAAAAATTTTTCACATCATAGTCCATCACATTTCTAACATTTTCACTCTCCTAAAAGGTGCTCAGATTTGCCTAGATGAACAATTAAGATGCATCCTCATTTGCAAAATAGAAAATATGTATTAAGATTCATAATTCGATACCTCTAGACACGAACAATGGCTGAGATTTTTGAAAATGCTTTCGTTGAAAGTATCCACAATTGCATCAGACCTTTGTGAATAAGAAACTATAATAAGAATAATATTATGCCTATTTGCGCCTTCAAGATGCCTATCTATAAACCAATATCTACCTCTATTGGAGCATTCAGCCTCGCTCTAATATATTGAGGGTATATTAATTGCAACCAAAAGCCTAGGCATTAGTTGAACCACTTTCAAATTAAAAAAAATCAATTATTTGTAACACTAAAATATGTATTTTATTGAGGATGAATCAATGTTCGTAAAATAAAGATTAACACCTGAAAAACAATGATGCATTAAGGCATCCAACATGTAATTCCTATAGTAATTTCAAACTACTCTCATTTTGTTTTCTTCTGCACACAACCAACATCTTCAAATGACTGATGCCCTAAACATTATCAAGTCCCTATTTTTGTTGTCAAGATGTGTGACAAGACTGAGTTCTAACTTCTTGCGCATATATTAAGTAGGTTCCTACAAGAGAAAGAAAACATGTGCATTGACATGTTAGAAAACCAAATTCTATAACAGTTCTAAAACAACACTATATGGCATATTATAAAGTTCAATGAACTATGATACCTTTATAGGGAATTCTTGACCTAAATATGGTGCTCAGATCATCGATATGATATACATCCTGTAATCATATTCATTGCTTTGTACTGACACCCATCTTGGTGTATTGATTGACCATTTATTTATCTGTTCAACTTCTTTCGATAACTTAGTAATAAGATGATGTAGTACATTCACTTGTTCATGCGTTCAATACATTTAGATGACAAATATTGGGGTTACAACTTTAAAAAATTTACTTGGATTGCATAAATTTTACCATTCTCTCAGCTTAAGTAAGTTAAAAATGTTTCCTGCGATGATCACGCAATATATAGAGAAGCATCACATTCTTATTCTCTACATGTACCACAGTTAAGTATCAATGACTGTTCCCATCATTTATTGGTACATATATATACATTAGAAAACATGTAAAACAATGATTATTGAGACATAAACATATAACATTACATAAACATATAACATTCTATGACAAACCTTATCATATTTTTTAATGTTGCGAATGAAATTGACATAGCTTTCTCTAAATTTCCCATCTAAGTGACCATTCTGTGACAACTATATTGGAATTGCTTGTTGCTACCAACAACAATCATAAAATAGACACGTTGAACAAATGTACTGAAGCACTGCACAACACCAACGAGTAGGAATACTTTACTGAGAACCAAGTTGGCAAGTACCATCTCTTTTTTTTTTGTGGTGTCGTTGATCTTTTCAACAACCGACATAATACAAGACATCACACTTATTATTTGTTAAGTGGACAAAAAGTGACCAATTAGTGTTATTTAGCGACTGCTTTACGCTCTACATAATAATTGAAGACAAAAAGTTAGTTAGAGGCAATGCACTTACATAATCGCGTATTTATTTTGTTGCACCTAAGGATTGTAATTCATCTCGATTCAGGAAATAATGGTGTTGATCAAAGAAACAAGAGCCTCCTTGTTTATTACAGTCACTTTATAAATTAGTGAATAATGTACAAATTATGACATACATACTTAATTTGACAAATTTTGCGAGTAACTTACTCGTTGCTCAACAATGTCCACTATGTGGGCAATAAATTCCTCTTGTGGAAATCTCGGAGGTTCTCTATATGAGGGTACCCACCCTCAAGTTTAGGATAATCATCATCTTTAGTGGCTTTAACCTGTCAATGTTATGACCACAAAACTCCACAACTAACATTAAAAGTAAAAAAATCAGTATACAATACAAAAAGTAAAAATAAAAATCATGCAATAATGCACTCACATCTCCACTTTCATCAACTGATATGATTCTTTCTTTTGATATACCGTAAAATTCTTTTAATCTGTCAGACAACTCTTGTATCAAACACTTCATTGCAACAAGCTGGTTATACACCTTTACTGAGTCCTCACGCATATCTGATTTGATGGTGGCATGACCCACCTCTAATCTTAATGCTTCAAAACCCTAAGCAAATGGAAAATGTCCATTTAAATGAACAAACTCCACTGGAAATCTAAACTTTTAGAGTAGGTGCTGAATAATACATATATCTATTAATGGAAAACCCTGGGAACTCCCACTTCAAAGCGCATGCCTTCCTTGAATAATGGTGGGTCACGTCACACCTCATCAACTAAGACTTTAATCTAATTCAAGCATGCAAAATATTGTATGTTATAAGTAGCATATAATTCCCATGTAACATGAATGAACTATAAAAAGATTAGGCAGTAGTACAAGAATCACACCGTTATACCTTGTCATTTCTATATCCTCATAACTTCTTTATGACACACAAAATACGATTAATAAAAATTAAAGTTCATAGAAGACTTTGACAATCAACATTAATCAAATAAAAATATGTTACCATGATGACCAGAATACAACCACTGACATTGTGGTGTTGTGTCATTTTTGTAAACTTGTACACCCTTAATGATAAAATCAAATATATACTTGGCCCAATTCGTACCCCAAAATATGAGATATCTAATATCATGTGCAGGAGTTAGTCATTGACTGTGGTCTTTATTGTGGGGCACAGGACACAACCAACAACAAATAAAACAAAGTTAATGCCAAAATTGTTCAGAATCTTCTTTCAATTTCTCTAGTCCATACTCTATCTCATGCAACGAAAATTCCTTTTTTTTAAAAAAATGATTGTTGAAGATTTTTTATTAATGACGGGGAGCCGATAATCTCCAATTCAGTCCCTCCATAATGTAACCCCAAGATCTATTCAACATCCATAGGAGTAAACATAAAAAATTTGTTGTACATGTTCAAAAAATATGTATTGAGATCAAAATTGTTCACTATCCACTCACATTAACCCTTTTTACTGATGTGGATGTTCAAACTTAGTAAACCCCCCAATCCCATTTCCTCAGTGACTCGCTTTTGTTGATAATTGAATGATTGAATTACTATAACTAGTGTTGAAGGACAGAATCGAGTTCCAAGAAGATGCTCCAAAATGTTTCACAAGTTTAAATTAGTGAATAAAAAAAATATTTAAATAGTTGAATGTAATGCATTAAAGACACGGCAAGTTTGACATTAACCTTTCTTGATGCATATTTTGAAGAATATGTTTTTTGGCACTTTGCAAGCTCAACTTTTTTTTTTTTTTTGTGGTTTGTTTACCCTCTTCTTTGCCCTGTACCATGTACTAAGTTTTTAACAAATACAATATAAATGGATTTTTCTATAAATTATGATGAAGCTATACTCACATTGCTATGATTTAATGTAATGCAACTAATGGCCTGCCAAATGTAGTGGTCTCATTGTTAGTTTTCAAACTCATAAACAATTAATCAAATGTAGTGGTCTCATTACTAGTTTTCAAACTCATAAAAAATTAATCAAATGTAGTGGTCTCATTGTGTGATATATTCATCTACACTAAATAGACATGCAAATGTAGGGTTCTCATTGAGACTATTTAACAAAATTTAAAATCAATATGAGGACAATATTTAGACTCAATATAGTCATCAATCTCGAATTTTCAAGACAGTTACCTATACCAAACAATGACATGAACATCCACGTCTATACCTTTTTCTTTTACAATTCATCAATAATTAAAAACTAAGGAAGCAAACCAACACAACAATAAAAGACTGAGTCATACTAAGCTTGACATAAATCCCAAAAATAAACCTTGGGCATCCTACTCAAGTTCCAAATTAATCACAAAAGTATGAAGATAGAATAAAAGCTCCACAAACTATAACTTAATTAATAATGATGTGTAATCCAACTTCAATTTATATCAAACAATTACTAATCAATACATAGCCAAATTTCTCTTACAAATCCCTTCAATCGATACATATCAACAAAACATCCAAATTAATACCAAAGTTTTGGGCTGAGTTGACATCTCCACTACACTATAAGTTCTTTGGGGGAGGTGATGACGTTTGATACATGCTTTCACAAATACAAATGCACAAAATTTTGTCAACGCATTCAAGAGGTGCGTGTGTGTTCCATGTGCATCAAACGAATTTAAAGATGAATGGAAATCAATAGTTGAATAATTTGGACTGGAGACTAACAATTGGATAGCAAAAGTTCATGCAAAGTGATTCAAATGGACCGAAGCATATGTGCGAGGAAATTTTTTTGACGAATTAAAAAGCAAGCAACAATCAAAAGAGTATGGATGCTTACATGAAACACTTTCTAAAAAGAAGCTAATGTTCAAGTGTTAGACACTATGATAGGGGCTTGGCAAGGATCAAGGAGAGTGAGGCCAATTACGACTTTGAGTCAGAACATTCTAGGCCAGTGATGATGACAACACTGAGATGCTTAGAGTAGCATATTGCTGGGCTATATACCAAAATTCTTTAAAGTTAGTGATAGAATACAGGATGAAGTTGTAAAATTGGGAATGTAACTCATCGGAGTAACTATTTGTCCCGATTCACAAAACTAGAGTCAAGGTGGGTTGTGCAATATTATCCTCAAATTCATGTGTTTAAATGCAATTGCATAAGATATGAGTCTTTTGGGATTCCATGATCCGACATGATCGCGTTCATGAAGTATGAACAACTAAAAGAGTTCCCTTATAGTAGTGTTATAAATAGGTGGACCATTAAAGCAAAATCCGGATATCAAACATGTGATGTGTCGCATACATTAAGTACCTTATCAATTCCTACACGATATGCGGGGCTTATGTTAATGTGTTGCCGAATATATTATTATGCTTCATAGTTACTCTCAGACTCAAACGATGTGAGAAATATGGTGCAAGAAATAATTTCTCTTCTAAAAGGCCATCACGAGTCACGCGGAAAACTAGAAGTAAACTTGACAAATGAAGAATTTGGTGTGAATGATCCAAAGATCGTGACAACTAAGGAAAATCTTGCTCATGCATGTAAGAATATTCCAATCAACCCACAATGATGTAGTAAATGTAGAGGCACTAGACATACTATTAGAAAATGTCCACTTTTGATGTATTAATCCAATGATTCATTTGAAGGCATGCATTTTTCACAATCTGGTGGATCACAACAACCACTGAATATGCCATTTTCATAGACTAGTGGGTTACAAAAACCACCCGATATTTATTTTTCACAACATGGTGGCAATAAACCATGCCAACATGTGAAGAGGATGGCGGTTGGACTTGTTTTGTCAATGAGAGTATCCTCAACTATTAGGTTCATACAATACTTTTTGGCTATTTATTATTTTTCTATCAATCAATTCCTTAAAAAATGACAAAAACAATTTCTAGTTATTTTAAGATGGGATGTCAAAGTGTTGATTTAACTATTCACGTACAGTACATCAACACTACTTTTAGCAATATAAGGGTAATTACAAAAATTACAAATTTTGTCTTAAAAATATTATTATTACACCATTGTCATTTAATCATCAATTTATGCTATCACAATGGATACCAAGATCATGGAGCAGAATGGGTCGATGAAATTCTCCTTTTCCCAACTCTAAAAAAGTTTTACATTCTCCATTGCAAGCTCCCCCCCCCCCCACCCTACATGCCACTATGACATTAGATATGAGCTTGCCTTTTATTGGGAGCAAAAATAAAAAATAGAAACCTAGAATATGCTCATTACAAGTATTACCAAGCTCATTTTATATATAAAGAACAAAGATACTTTAGATTTTTTATAAAAACATATCAAATTGCACTAATTTGTTTCATAACATTTCAAAAGTCCAGTCATTCAACTATTGTATCAACAATCCAACAATTAAAACTACATATAATTGTCACTTCTTAGCTAATTCTTTGTTTCGCATAAAATAAGAATCAGTTTATTCATCTTAGTATCGAGATTCTTGAGAGACTCTTTCATCTCATCTTGAGACTGTTGTAATTCATATTGAGTCTATTGTAATTGCTCAATCTTATCCAAAATTTGTTTAAACATTTGTCCAACTATATTCATATCCAATGGAAAAATAGTACCCGATGCAAAAATACTTGGGCCATCAGAATCTATCTCAGCTTCAACTTGTGGTTAGGGCTACTGATTTTTCTTCATCTTGCCTTGCCCAAACTCTCTTTTAATGTCCCACCATAGGATTCATATAAGAGGAATAAGTATTGCTTGAGTTAATCACAACTCCACAATCCATCATAATCTTTGAAATTTAAATTGGGAAGGAGACTTCGCCGCTTATTATCGATATTAATTATCTGTTAAAATAATTTCATCAAATATTAAAGATAGGAGATCTATACATACACCTTTTGCAATAACATAAAGGAAATGAGTTCTATCAATTCCAAAATCAACACAATGTCTTATAGGATTGATATTGCATGCCACTATACTGTTTAAAATCCTATATTTCAGAGTAAGAACTTTATAATAAATACATAGATTGTCAACTTTCCCTTCAAAACTAGACGGCATACATATAAGTTCTATAAGAACATAACTATATTCTCAGGAATTAAGGGTTCAATATATTTATAGCTAAATACGAGGTCAGTTCAAACTCTATATTCTTGACAACAAACTTAAATTTGTGATCATCTTTTCAATACCATGGATATTTGAATAAAATATGTTCACTATTGTATCATATGATTATCCTCCTTCTTGATATCAACTATAGAATTCCATTGATGAAGAGAAAAAATGATACCACTCTTCAAATCTCTTAATTGATCTAGTAAGACACCATGTTCCAATAACAAAGGCATGTGATAAAATAGCCGATCTTACCATTCTTTGCAATTTGTGTCGAAGAAACATATTTCGGAATCGGATTTCGGGTTGGATGAACTTATTGGATTCGAGGAGGGATCAACTTCATTTACTGGATTGGAGGCCTCACCTACCTGTTTCTTTTTCCTTTGCACATTTTCCCTACAATTGTCTACATAGTGCCTATATTTCTTACGCAATCCTTTTAAACTTTCTCCTTCTTCCTTCCTTTTCCCACATGTGCCTCCCAACATTGACATCATCAAAATATTATCTATGATCTGACATTGGCACAACAAATGTTATTGCACGAGTGTGCAAGTGCTTCTAACTACTACAAGAAAAAAATTTAGTCAAAAAAAAAGCAAAAACTATGTGCATGAAAGATTATGTATTACTTTTGAGCAATAACAATTGAAGGAGATGTGAGGAAGATAGGCATTACTTTTAAAGATGACTTTCCATCGCAAAAATTGGAAGATCATCTATTTCTTTCTTCCTAATAATTTGGAAGAATTATAAAATACGCAATTCTCATAACTACCATGTTATTGCAATTTTTCCTAGCTACATCTACATATGCAAAGTCTCTAGTGGTGGCAATGGCTATAGAGGTGGCCCAACTTCGCTAGCTGAGAAAGAGATAGGGTTTGCGTATAGAAAATTTGGGTTCTTCGTTAAGGTTTTGAGTATGGGAAATTTGGCGTTCCTTGAATTCAATTTGGGTTCTTGCTTAGGGTTTTGGGTATCGAAAATTTGGGGTTCCTCGAATTCGATTTGGGTTTTTCCTTTCCTTAGATTGTGTACATAATGATTCTGGGTTGGTTAGGTAAGAGTTCGAGTTTAATTGATATGAAGCTAGGTTTGTCGAGTAAGGTTTTGGGGTTATTATTTGGATTCGACTGAAATGGAGTAGTATTTAAAAAAGATGGTAAGGATTTATATTCGATCGGTTATGACAATCATGACTGATCCTTATCCCAAAAAAGTGCTATCTTAGTTCCATAGTGAAAACCTTATTCCAAAAAAATTGGTAATCTAACCAAAATTGGATAACTTCGCACCCAAAAGGTGGTAACTTACCTCAAAAGGTGGTGAACTTATTCCAGTGGTGAACTTACTCGAAAAACTGCAAACTTACCCAAAATTGGTAATCTCACCCAAAAAAAAGGTGATAAGATCACCGTGCTAATATTACCCAAAAAAATGGTAAATTATGTTAATATCATCCATAAATTCACCCTATCCAACCCAAATGTTGTAAGTTTTCCCCTATATTTGTATGTATTTCATATGCACTATTTTAAATTACATTTTGAGCCAAATAATTATCTTTTTTTAAAAAATAATTCTAATTTCTATTACGAGTTTTGTTCTGTAAATTATATACTGGTGAAACTGGTTATCTATTTTAGATGTACAGATAGCAAGCAAACAGAACATTGAATTTTTGGTCATTTGGAAGTCGGTACACTAAATTAGACATAATTGTAAAAAAGTACACAAAATAAAATGTGTTGTAAAGAAGTATACTACTGAGATACAAAGACTTAACTGTCCATTTTCTAAAATTTACTTTCCTAAAAACGATTTGAGGAATATATTTTAAAATTATTTAGGTACACATTGATAAGGTTTAACCGCTGGATTTTATAAACATTAACCACTGAATTTTAGCAACATTAATTCGTGAAAAACGTAATCTTCGAAAAATGGTTGCAACTTTTTCTTCCTATCTAAAAACTACTTCATCTTCCTCGGCGAGAAGCCCTAAATCATTGCCTAAACATCTACAAAGTTTCGTCTTTGAAACATCCTACTTGTCTGCCATTGTAGATGTAAGTTCATCAACAACATCTACTACCATATTAATTCTTTTTGTGTGAATAAACTGTGTGTATCTCCTAATTGTTGACTGTATTTCCCACATAATGTAACAAAGACAGTATAACACTGTAACATCGGCAGTGTTCAGTGGTTTTGTGGATGTGGTAACAAATTCAAAATATAATTGGACTGTTACAATAAAGTTATATGTAAATATATGTTTGACAAAATATAACAGTACACCGTTTTGTGTAAGTAAATTTTTACACTGTGAATGTAGCACTGTAACAGTAAAATGTTAAAGTTTTCTTATATACAGGATGAACTTCGGTTATGGTGTTCGCACCTAAAAAATAGTATAATCATCTTTAAAATGAAAGACATAAACATAATGGAGTTATGAATTTAAACCTTGTAATTACTTGGATTGAATGATAAGGATGAAATAATGTTTCGGATTTGTACTGATAAATTGCCTTCAGGCCGAAGAAGAAGAAGGCAACAAATGATTCTGTTGCAAAATTTAAAATTTAAACCAACTGCTTTATCCTCAAAATAAACAGAAGAATCAAATCTTCTATTACATTAGAAGATTTTTAATACATAAATATAATTTGAAAATAAAAAATTTCAAAAATAATCGCATGATATAAGGGAGGACACAAATATCAAAAGAAAACCAAAAAAAATTTAAATAATGTACTTGGACACAATTAATTAAGAACTAAAATTAAGGATTTCCTTATTTTACATTTTTTTTCTATGTACTTTTTTAAAATTAAACTCAATTTAGTGTACTCCCTTCCAATTTCCCGTTGAATTTGTTGGTGCCAGGAGCGGTACTAAAGTGAACTCTCACTTGGAAGGATGTATTTAGTAGTAAATTGTTACAAGTAAAGACGAATTAGGACTCTCCTAAAGACCGATGAAATTCCTACGAATCGATCCAACATAAACAAGGACTAATCCAAAAACAACTAAAAGACAAAAAGAATAACATGGATCAATCCCAACAAAGCAGGATCGATCCCTTCATATTTTCCTTGGCCTTGATGATGGCCTGGCTTAGTGGCTTAAGCTGGATGGCTTGAGTGGATGGTTTGACTTCTGAAAATTCTTCATGGATTTTTGCTTGACTTGGCTCATGTAATTGGCTCATTCAATTAGCAAACTTACAGATGGATAGATCCCATAAAATAGGGATTGATCCCTACATTCTTGATCGATCCCCACTTTATGGGATTGATCCATCCAAAGTCTCTGTCCAATTTTGATGATGCAATGGAACGATTCACTCTATAAGAGATCGATCTCTCATAATTTGTTGTCCATTCCTCGTGCCATCTTCTGGATCAATCTGTTCTAATTATGGATTGATCCTCTTCAATTCTCTACAAGTAATAGATATTTAGTGAGATATTTAGCATCGACTGGAATGAGAGAAATATCTATTGATGAAGAATTTTTTTTATGTTTTTTCTTGGTTTCCTATGTCTTTAATGTGTGTTGTTGTTTGGCGTATTTTTAGATTACGGGCATGCAAAAATATGATTGAATTTAAAATCCAAATATGTATGACCTTACTTATTCGAATTGACATGGAGTTCTTAAATTGTGACTGTTCAGGCTATCTCTAAACCCTTTTCTATGCCTTGAACAATTTCCAACTACCAATGTAATGGACTAAAATGTTGAAAGACAACTGGAATGTAAAATAATTGAAAATTGGAATTTGTGAATAAAATGACTACTGTACTTCACCTTAAACGAAAAGAAAAGTCACCAGAGTGATTGATTATAAGTAAAAGGAAATTCTCAAGAAAACAAAATAAGTAAAAGAGAGTTCGACTTTGTGTAGAGTTGTTGTGTTGATTGAGGGATCCTCTTCTGTAGTCATGCCTTCAGTATTTAAAGGAGATGGTCTCTAACTGTCGAAGCCACATCGGCCATGACTACAATCATGACCTCATTTCTCGAGACAGTTAGACATGTACTGAACTGTCTCCAATTGACGGCTCTTAACTTCACGTTTACTCGTTTTTTAGGATTCTTAGAGTCCCTTCCTTAACCGTCCTATAATGCTTGGACTCTCGTTGACTTTCTTCACCACGTAACTCTCAGATTTTACTATTTTAGGTGTAAACAGATGTATGAATGATATATGTTGTATGCCTCCATATTCATTTTAACAATAATATTATGTGTACCTAATTTGTTTATTAGGTCCAATTAGCATTGTTCTCATTTAAAATAACTAATTGGTGCACACGTGTGTTGCATGTGAACCGTCTAATTATAAATAATTTTTTTAATTAAACTCGTGTATAATTACCCGTTTGGGAAAGAAAAAACAAGTTTTTCATGGCTAGACTCAAAAACTGGCTTCCACCCTTTTTTTTGCATGTCTAACTTGATTTTTACCGGCCTTTGATATCCATTAGAATTTCCTGAACATGACAAACAAAATATTGTCTTGTTCTAAATCCTTGGGCATGTTGACAATAGCCAAAAAAGCAAAGACCGTTGTTCCTTCCAAAAAAATCATGCGTGAAGTGCATAATTTATGATTCATTGTGTAACTAAAAACAAAGTGTGTATTCCAACCTGTATTTATGACGAAATAATAACCAGCAGAACTCCATCTTCCAAGAGAAAATTCCAATATGGAGATATCAACATCTAGAAGCTCTTTGTTGAATCTCTCCTTGCATGTTGAAATAGTGTCTCTTTTGTTTTTCCCTGTCCAATTCTCTATATAAGGTCCTCTTATCTGTAAGAATAAATCTTCGAGTGTAAATAAGCTAAACAACCAACGGCATCCACCACTCTATTACCAGCTTAACGATAAGTGATTGTCATAGGATTTATAAACTTATATTCCTAGCATTCTGCTAAAGTTATTAAAAATATTCATCTTTTTAGCTTTTTCCCCAAAAAAATAAAAATGGATTTGGAGCCACAATTCTTGACATATTGATCAAAAAAACTTTGGCCCTCTTCATGGGAAGTAAAGTGAATTGCAATTCCTCATATACCTGATATACTGTTGTAGAATGCTTCAAAATGAACCAAAAAATTAGGAAAGTTCAGACTTGTATACAATATACAATGTCAAACACATAATACAAATGATGTAGATGACATTGTGTCACAATAGTTATTAAAAAAGTGAGATACCTTATAAAAACTTTAAGAAAATGAACCACATCATCTACTCTTCTCTGGTGGTCTTAGTGTGTGTGTTTACATCAAATCATTCACCATTAGCATTTGAGATACCATCTTAAGAGATGCCCCCTAGGAACTCTGGTTTAGGCTGCCTATCAAGTGTAATTTTCAATCCATGAATGCAAAGTAAATTAGATTTGGGATGGCAATGTGGCTACATACGAGCTAAATTGCTTGACACTAACATTGACATTTGCGCAAGTCGACATGGTTCTCCTTGAGGAAGTTATTGAACTCGGTAAATTATCCTCTATGGGTGATATGGCCATACAAGAGAAGTAAAAAATTGTAAATAGGATAAAAAAGATATTTGAGATCACAGACTTGGCCATTGTACTATGTTTTAAGACTTTCAATTGAATTATAAAGAGCCTTTTAACCAAATTCAAAGTGTCATATAAATTATTCTACCAAATATATTTTGATGTGCTAATAACAAATATCCATTTGGAACCCTTAGAAGAAGTTTTAACAAACACCATATTTGGTCTCTAGACAAGTTTCCTACTCTATAAAATCACTTCATGTGCTTCCCTTTTCTGCAAAAGCAAATATCATAACATTAAGCACGCCTCAAGCTTCTAAATATAAAGGACTCGTAACATTGTCCATTTTAAATTTCTTCTATTCTTATGTCTAAACCATAAGAATGATGTTCTTACATACTTAATGGCCCAAGGCATTTGATGCGTTTGTTCTCTTTAACATCTCCAATACCCAACCTTCATTTTCACACAATGGAGGCACTATTACATATAGCAAGAAAGTCTTTGGAAGTTGCAAAATTGGCTTCAAATTGGTAAAAATAAATAGTTGAGTAAGGCCTCTAATACTTTTGATCAGTTTATATTCAAATGTATATCTATGAAGCGCGAAAAGTTGAGTAAAGCCGAAGAGTCAAAAGGCCAAGAGGAGGAATTTGGCATGTTAATAGCTTTCATGGAAGCCTACAAAGAAAATAGTGGAACATCTGGAGATACTAGAAAGTTTTTGAAAGACACCATATTGAATTTGATGATTGCAGGGAGAGACACCACAAGTATAGCCCTCACTTTTTTTTTTGGCTCCTTGGAAAAAACCATTTTGTAGAAATCAAGATTCTGAAAGAGATTGAAACAAAATTGTATGTGAAATCAGGCCAGAAATGGAGGTTTTTCAACGTAGAAGAGTCACGAAAACTTATATACCTGCATGAAGCATTGTGTGAATCATTGCGGCTATTCCCACCATTAGCATTCGAGCACAAGGTTCCAGCTCAACCAGACATCCTTCCAAGTGGCCATCGGATTGATCAAAATCAAAAGATAGTGCCATCTTTCTATTCCATTGGAAGAATGTATACACTATGGGGCAAAAATTGCATGGAATTCAAGCCTAAGAGATGGATTTCCAAGCAAGGAGGAATCGAACATGAGCCATCTTTCAAGTTCCTGACGTTTAATGCAAGACCTACGACTTATTTAGGTAGGAAGATGGCTTTCATTGAAATGAAAATGGTTGCCCAACTTCCTTTTAATCTACAAAGCTACCAAGAGAATATTTGTAGACTAAACTCATACTCTGATAATTAATCTGACATACAAACTCTCATACTCTCTTTCTCTCTCTCTCCCTACTTAATGTTGAAAGGATTTGTGCGGTGGAATTTTGGTGTTGATTCCTCGCTCGAGCAAACAATGGGAAAAGAAACGGTGATTTTCGACTTCTAAAGAATGTAGAACATCTTCCAACAATTTTAGGATCAAAAGGAATAAGGTATGTTTGTGATCCTACGCTTCCGCAATGTTATACGATTCCGAACTTGAAGTGCTTAGATTTCTTATTGGGTTGGGAAGTGCTCTTGATGTTGTAGGCGATAAAGGAGAGAGTTGCACCTGATAGCCATGTTGAAGTTGTTAAATTATTATTGAATAATTCAACGTATGTATTAGTTATATATTCTTGTTGAGAACCTTCTGCTATGCACATTTGTATTGGTTACATATAAGCACAATTTTAGTACTATGTGGATTATGTTTTTTAGTTAAAGAAAAGTAGATATAATAAGGTATTCAAAGTCGAAACATCTGGAAATTCTAATATGATGTAGTTTTTCACTATTTGTCTTTTCATTGTAATTCTTGTTATACAATTATCTTTGATCAGGTTTTGGCATGATGGGGTCGAGAAGCAAAAGAGATGGTTGCAATCAATATAGTCTAACAAAGCCTTTAAAAGAATGTTGACACAGTCATAGTAGAAATTGATGTGCTCGAAATTAGATAAGATAAATGTACTTTCTTCTATGCCCTCATATGTATCGGATTGTTCTTTTGCTTTTAGTTCAGGTAAAGGCAAACTTTGCATGGGTGGTTAACTTAACCGAGTCTGGCTTTTGCAGTTGTGTTTAATTACGAGAGTTTGTTTCGGTTGGCATCATCTCACACTTGGGTTGTATTCTAGATAAAGATTCCTTTAGCCACATCCTTACTTTACTTTACAATTAACTTTGCATGTATTATCATTCTTTTTTCTGTAGCTCCATTCATCACAGCTGATTATATTAGATGTTATTTCTTGTAAGTATTGTTTTTTTAAAGAACTTAATGACATTTTAGGACATCTTCAGTACCTACCTCAAGAGTTAGATATTCTATCACCGATTTGCGTAGGTCCTAATGAAATGGAATTTTGAAGTACGAAAATGTAAATTTGTGAACGGTAAACTAATTGAGCTGTTTGACAAACTAAAATGCTTAAATTAAGTTATTCCATTATTTCTGTGTCAATATATGTTGATTGCACTTAGTTATCACTGGGGATTTATATTACTTTTAACTTTGATTTAATGTGAATTGAAATGATTCAAAAGCACTTTAATATCTATTTTGTTCAATGTATTTGTATTACAATCAAGAGATTTGGGTAAACATACATGCATATATAGCTATTGGTTTTCGGTCTTAATACGAGTACCTACATTATGATAATCACAAAAAGTCATTAAGCACCTACACAAACATATAGTATAATATAAGTCATAAAAAAGCTAAGACAGTTAAGGTGTGGTTATGATAATAAGGGTTTTGCCAAACTCAGTTTCCTAATTATAGTGAAAATAGTTTTGCAGACAATTACTTATTATCATTTAAAACTTGTATTATATTATATATGTGAACGTTTTGACAGAAACTCAGTGTAGACCAAATAAACCAACGAGTTCTATAATTTAAAATAGTGCACGTGCAACGTACGTATGCGCTAACTAATATGATGAAAAATACATATGATACTAAGATAACACTATCCCTTGATTTTAATCACCAAGGATTTGATGAAAGTTTGGATTTTTTTTCCTCTTTTTGTATTTATTTTTTGGGGACAATAGTTTGTAACCCACTAATTAGGCAAGTGACAAATATGATATCATCCAACAAATCATACCAAGAAGAGGAAAGGAAAAATAACTTGGAATAGCATATTTGATGATACCTGGAATAAATCCCAAGTATGAGCTCGACTAGACCAAGAGGTCAGTTCGGACATGCAAAGCTCAAAGCTCATATCTCGAGCTCCCCTCCAAACTCATAACCAAAGAAGTGAGAAACAAAAAGCCAGATAACAGAAAACATCCCTGAAACAAGGGCTAAGCTACATTCAAGGCACAAAACTCTCAACCAACCAAGATCCTCTCCTAAAATCATGGAGGATATCACGCATGAAAGACAAGGATCTCGACAGAGATCCCACTAAACAAGGAGTAGCTCTATAAATGTTTTATAACACCTTCACTATAGAGGCAGAACCCTAATTTTCTCTACATTGCATTGTAAAGCATCCAAGTAATCAATAAGGAAAAAGGGGCAAGAGAGCCTCAATTACAGAGTGGACTAGCCGAGCTGTCAAGTCGGTGAACCATTATACGTAACTGTGCAAATCTCTTAATCCCCTTCCTGGCAATGGAGCCATCCCCCAGTTTACTACCATTCTCACGAGCCTCGTAGCTCAATCCATGATTAACCAGCACCATACACTTCTTCTGCTCTCTCACGAGAGTTTTATGCCATCAGTTTGGCGCCGTCTGTGGGAAACGATTGTTCCTGTTACAAATACGTTGATCTTTCAGATGGTCTCAACTCGCAACATGAGTAGAATCCAAACAAATCCACAACGGGTGCAAGACCAATAGGAAGCTACCAACGGTAGACAACCCGACAATAAGATAGAGGCTAATCTACCCATAGGGAATCCTTCCATAAACAACGAATTAGAGGCCCTTCGCCTAGTTAATCAACGCTTGATACAGCAGAACGAATAGCTCATGAAGCTTTTGCAACGCCCACAGGAGGCACGACCGGCCAATGAAGGCCAGAGTAACCCACTCTACAGAGAACAACCACACCTCAACCCCCTCAGGGAAGTTAATGAAAGGGGAGAAAACAGCCAGACCATGGGAGAAGCTCTCCATCTACCCCCTAGGAATGGCCACAACGTAGAAGTATAAAGTCAGAACGAGGGGTAGAGAAGAATGATTTCTTCCTTTATTCGCAAGAAATGAGAGAACAATATTAGGAACAACGTTTCAAGGATATCCAGCAAGAGCATTTGCACGATAGAACCCTAGTCCACAAAGAAAGGAAGAGGAGACAAGCAATAGTCTCGATTCTAGAAATAAAAGAACCAAAAATCCTAGAAATGTAGTAACCACCTCGAACTCGAAGGATCCAGAACGAGAAAAGAGACAAAAATGGGCGAAAAGCGTACCTAGCTTAGGATGAACAACGAACCACAACTCAGAGTGGAATCAAGGGAAGGGAGTGGCACGAATCCTTGAACTGAACCACGTGTAAGCCAAGGTTTGCCATGTGCTGGTCTAGCTCGTTTTTAGATAGCTCAGCCCCTGCCCAAGCTCGCTTGGACCAAGGGCTGGGGGGCAACTGATGATAACTGAAATAAATCTCAAGAATGAGCTAGACTAGACCAGGAGATCAGTTCAGATATGCAGAGCTCGGAGCTCAGATCTCGAGCTGCCCTCCAAACTCATAACCAAGGAAGTGAGAAATAAACAACCGGATAACAGAAGGCATCCTTGAAACAAGGGTTAAGCTACATTCAAGGCACAAAACTCTCAACCAACTAAAATCCTCTCCTAAAATCAAGGAGAATTCTACGCATGAAAGGCAAGGATCTCGACAGAGATCCCACTAAACAAGGAGTAGCTCTATAAATGTTGTATAACGCCTCCACTGCAGAGGCAGAACCCTAATTTCATCTACATTGCATTGTAAAGCATCCAAGTAATCAATAAGGAAAAAAGAGCAAGAGAGTCTCCATTGTAAAGTGGACTAACCGAGCTGTCAAGCCGGTGAACTACTATACGTAATTATGCAAATCTCTTAATCCCTTTCCTGGCAATGAAGCCATCCCCCAGCTTACTACCATTCTCACGAGCCTCGTAGCTCAGTCCATGATTAACCAACACCATACACATCTTCTGCTCACTCACGAGAGTTTTACGCCATCAATAGTAAACATCAATTGGCCAAGACAGCAGGTCAAACTACAATGTAGGAGCCGCTGCTGCATGCCCTCCACTCTATTTATTTTGCATAGTAATATATATCGGTTATTGGAACTTTAACTTAATAAAGTTTTTTGAAAATTTTATTTTATGTTTTTAAAGATTAAAAAACTTACATTACATCTTAATCTATATTTATCTATACTACTTTAAAATATTTGCATATCCAAAAAATATTTTTTTTTCTACCTTTGCCTTCTAACAATACAATTATGCCAACCATATCCTTTAGATTTAATATCAGCCTAACTATAAGCAACACCTCCACTCCTTCCCTGTTCCCACCCGTCCCTTTGTCTCTCTGTCGCTCCATATTCTTCAGTAGCTCACCCGTTTCTCTCTCTCTCTCAACACACATGCTGCCCTATTCCCAGTCGTCACTCCCCTTCTCTCTTTCTCTCTCTCTCTCTCTCTCTTTCTCTCTCTCACTCACTCACATGCTTCGGATGTGTGTGTCTACATGTCTGAATCTGACTGCCTTGCATTGGGATTATATGTTCTGTGAAGTACTGGAATAAAATGAGAAGACATTCACCTTTCATGCTCAGATTAGTTGGCTATGATTGCTAACGGAATCAATTTGGAATTCTTGGCCTTTTTTGTTAAAGGAAGCATAAGAGGATTTTACTACTTCTTCTTGCTCAGTTCTTTTCTCCCCAACTAATTCATTTATACTTCTATCTCTGTATGGTTCGAACTATCTGATCAAATTACTAGAAAACTTGAAAGATCTCAAATCTCGCCCAGGTCCTCTCGTTTTTTTCCAGATGTAGTTATCAATTACATATTAATATGCGGCGGGTTATTCGTTACATATTAATATGCATTTTGTCATTTGGGTTTGTGAGTTGTGAGGTTTTGTTATTTGTTCATGCACATCAGCAGTCTTATTTTATTATGTTGATTATCGTGGATTATGTTATCCGTTTATATTATTTGTTTTTTGTGCTTTTAGTTTTCGGGCCGTGTGATTTATTCATGTGCATGCATACCTTGATCTTAACGAGCAATATGCATATATCAAATTATCTATGAGCAATGTTATAGGACCCAAGTCAATTTAACTTGTGGCTTAATTGATTAAATCTTTAACTTAGGTCTCTAAGTTAGATACAAATAGCATTTTCCATTTTCTAATTAACACATAACTTAAACATATACACACACTACTTTTAGCTACTTCTTGAAATCACTTTATTAGTAGGAAAGGGTGAGTGTTGGGTGGTTAATCATCATTCACTGCTAAGAATTTTCTTGTATAATCTGGGTACATAATGTCCAAGGACTGCACCTAATGTTGAAATATAAACTTGTTTGATCAAACTCATTGTCCAAGCCCAAGCCCAAACTTGTTTGATCCAATTCATTACCCAAGCCCAAGCCCATTAAAGAGAAAATTCTAGAGAAAGCTAGACATTTTTTAGTGTATTATTAGGTAAGTATTACTTTGTATTTATTTAATTTGTGTGGTTTGTATTGATTC
>CM042184.1:10528780-10548240 GCA_023539305.1 Ilex asprella
ACGTTCTCGACTCAGCAGATGCTTGTGTTAATTGGTGTGTTTATACCAATGGGATGATCAGTTGAGTGCATTTGACTTGCAGTGTGAGTAGTTAGATTATTGGTTGATGAGCTTAAGTTTTATACATTATTTTTAGAACACATAATATTGCTCTGGATATTAACTGCTTGAGATTTTTTTTTTCCTCAAAGCCACCCAATATGGGTGGGGGGTTTGGCAGGACCCCTACCTATATATATAACTAAAAGAAAAAATGTACAAGGAAGAAAGACATAGAGCCAAGCCTCCAGAAGTGGAAAAAAATCAAAGCAAAAGTAAGGTGGTGACTCACCACCAAAAGCATGAAAAATAAATAAATAGAAAAGCAAAGTGGAAAATTCCAACAGAACAAAATAACAGAAACCATCAATTAAAATAAAAATTCAACGATGAACGTGTGGAGTCTGTCGAGCGTCCAAGACGAGGATGCCAGTAATCCCAGAAGGAAGGGATGACGAATCAAGGAATCACTGATTGAGCTGTTGAGAGCAAGCCCAATTAGCCATGAAGTCTGCAGCCTGATTCGCCTCACGCAAGACGTGGCAGACGTGAGCCAAGAGAGAAGCACACAAAATCCGAATCCAACCAAGCAGATAAGAATAAACCCAACACTCTGTACCATGAGAAGAAACCCAAGAAATCACTGTAGCTGAATCTGACTCCACTACCAACTCTGAAGCTCCCAAATCTACAACCAACTCCAACGCAACATAAATAGCCTGCAACTCCGCATATAGAATAGGTTGATGCCTCAGAAACAAGCCAAAAACCCTAAGTTCCCTGACCCTGGTGGTCCCGAATAACACCCTCTGCCACATACAACCCATAATTGTCTTTAAAACAGCCGTCAACACTGATCTTCAAGCAACCCACTAGAGGAAGAGTTCAAACAACCCAGCGAAGAGGTCGAGGCCGAGGAACCAAGACCCTAAGAGAACCCACAAACTCAACTGACTCATCCCGACACAACTAACTCGGAGCAAATCCAAAAGCAAGCCCAACAAACTGCATATCTGTCATAACCCTCTAAATCAGTACGGGCACCTAAAAAACCTGGCCATTGAACCTATAAGCATTACACGCCTTCCATAAGTGCCACAGAATTAAGTACGATAGCAGTACCCGCACGTGGCCTGTAGAAGGAGCACAATGCCGCCAATAAAGCATCAAAACATAAGGAGACTGAAACGATCGATATTTGATAAAAGTGACCCCACACCTGAACTACAAGCGGACAATCCATAAAAAGATGTCTAAGAGTCTCAACAGCCCCACCACACACACACCGAAATACTACATGAAAGCCCCGTATCTCTAAGCCATCATCTGTGGCCAGGAAACCATGAAACAACCGCCACATAAAGGAGGAGAACTGAGTCGAAATATGCCTCTGCCAGACAAAAGAATACTCAGCCTGAACTGGAGTCACACCACAAATATCAACCCAAGCAGTCCTCAATGAAAAATTCCCATCCAAGGACAACCTTCACCTCATCTGATCAAACCCCTGATCCAGAATCAGAATCTGTACAATCTGTTCAACAACTAAAGAAGGTAAAACCTGCAACAATCGGCCTCTGTCCCACCGCCGACTCGCCCAATAAGTAGAAACAGGAACCCCAGAAGCTGCCACTGGATACACTAAAGCCAATGGGTAATCCCCCAACCAACAATCATACCAAAAGATGACCTCACTAGACCGTACTAACTATCTGATCCTCGGCTCAGCCACGGATCGAATCCCACACAACCTCCTCCAAAGAGGTGAAGCTGGGTAACGAAACTCAATCATCCCAAGATTGGTGGACCTACAGTACTTGGCTATCATAAAAGTGGACCAAAGTGACTGTTGAATACGAAAACTCCACCAGAGTTTCACCTCACAAGCCTCGGCTAAGTCGAAAAAAGAACGAAAAAAGAAGCACCCCTAAGCCGCCCTCCTCTACAGGGAAACATACCTCAACTCAGTGATACCAGTGAATCCTCCGATGACTAGCTTAACGGCTTGAGATAGTTTTAGAGAGTCTTTGGACTTACAAATTCATTAATGCTGAATAAAATGAGAACCTTCATCAGAAATGAATTTAGATTTAGGATTTTACAAATGATCATCATTTTAATTGTCCCTTAAAATTTGTAATTATTATTGTTATTTTCCAAATCGCCATGCGTGCATGATATTAAAGGTGGAGACATGCAAACTAAGGGAGAGGTAAAAGGAATAGTTAAGTTTACCTCTCAATGCAAACCCTACATTTTTGTCTTTTCCAAAAACTATAATTCAACTGAATTTTAGTATTGTTTTGGTTGGTATAGTGGTATGTAAAAGATATTGCTGTGACAAATTATAAGATTTTGAGTTCAGCTGCAATTTGTTTGTTTCTCCACAAGGTTGTTGTGAAGCATTCGGACTCCATCGGAACAATTATAATACATTTGTAACTCTTTGGCCTCATGGATGATACATTGAAAAGTATTATAAAATACCACACTTTTGGATTCGACTATAGCATGAACCATTGACTATTATATAAATATAGCAGCAGTGGTTGTGTTTATTCAAATAAGGAAGCTATGGCACTTCCAATAAAAAAAAGAGAGCGTCAAGGTTAAGCAAAAACTCATTAACAGACAAAAGCAAAATAAAGTTACATTTTTTTCTTCTTTTTTGGACGATTTAAATTAAAATTTCTAAAATTGAGGAGAAGACTATTGTATCAATTAAGAAAGAGGGTCATGTCAAAGTGAATGTCCATTGTGGTCATGGTAAACCTCTTATGAATAAATATCAACTTTTTTTTTGATTAGACTCAACCTTTAAGATTATGAATTTTCCTATTACACTCGAGCTTAGCATTTATGATTCAATGTGTGGTATTTCAATGATAATTGACCACACAATACTTTGTTGTAAAAATAACAATTAAACTAAAAATAAAACTCATAAGTCGATGATCTACATGCAACGCAGGTATGCACTAATTAGTAAATATAAATAAGAGAGAGAATCCATGATCAATTTTAAAAGAACGACTGTTTTTCAGTTCAAATTTCAAAAAAAAAAGTAAAGTTTGAAAAGACAGAGATTTTGTTTCGACAAGAAAAGATGACGAGTATGTGGAAAAGGGTTTCTTTTGCCGCCACCACTACCGCGCCCACCACGGCATCCAGTGATGAAACTAGTAGGAGGGCCATGCCCCCTCATATTTTTGAAAATGCCCTGTACTTCCCTAAGGTTTTCAAAAATTTTATATCTTATGTTTTCAAAAATCTTGTACATCACAAATTGTGTTACAAACATGACTTATATCACTTTCAATGCACTAACTCACAACTCTCCTTCACGATGATAATGAGAAAATAATATTTATGAAGGTAATTTATTCGTAGTTATTATTTGATGATACAAATAAAAACAGAAGTAGACCATGATATTATTTTAAATTAATTTTTAGATTTTATGATCCAAACTAATATTAACGATTGTATCATAAATTTTTTTTATAGGTTCGTTGTAACTAAATATCCAATTTTAACAATAACATGTTGAATGATCCTATTAAATAACCATGTTCCTTTTTTTGTTTGCCTCCACACAATACAATCCTGGTTCTATCCCCGCCAATGGAGATGTTTGAACAAGGTTCACATCATTGCCGATGAATCTGTCATGAACCTACTGCTACATTGCCGATGGAGATTTGTAAATAACCGGGTGAATCTTTGATGGCGGCCATCTGAGTTTCTAATAGCCTTCCAACAGGTCATTTGTGGTATCTAAATTTGACCGATAGATCTTTTTAATAAAAAAGTAAAGACTAATGTTTGGGGATTGGGTTTTAGAGGTTGGGGTTTTGGAGGGGAAGATAGCTCAACTCAAGGGGTGGCTCCACACAAAAGTGGAGCCTTCCCAAGGTTTTTGAAGAAATGGTACATGTTTGAGGATGGAAGTTAAAGCTAGATAACTTGTACCTTTTCCAGATTATGCGGCTCAAAAACTAGTTGCATTACCAGTTCATGCCCAGGTATGGATTAATCATGTTCAAACACCGATCTTTAGTGTTGCTTTGGGTGGTGGTAATCAATTTGAGTGATTCTTCATTGTTGCAGTTGAGGATACTCCTGCAGCAAAAGTTAGGAATACTTCTCTCTAGAAATGATTGTTTCTAACTTAATATGGGAAATGAGTTTATAATTTTGTTCATTAGCCAACTCAATTTTTGGCAAGTACAAAAATTGGCCTTCAGTTTCTTTGCAGAAACGTACTTTAAATTTAGTTGTATAATGAGTTTAAATATCATACTTAGAAAAATTTACAAGAAAACTTGTCATACTTGTAAGTTTTTCAATACCTTTTAGAAATTCTTTATTGAACTACAAGAGGTGTGTTTTTTATGTTTTATATGTGTGTATTTTACCTTGTGTTTTTTCTTATTCTAAAACTGTTTTTGAAGAGCATGACTTTTAGTATGTAGGAAAAACAGGAAAACTCATTCGATGTGCTTTCTAGTAAGTCATTATTTATGTTAACAACATTAACTTGTGCAGCCTAAACTCATATTAATGAACTTAGATCAGTAGGGAGAGAAGAGTATGCATGTGACACATGAAAGCTCTGTACCTTTTTTTTTGTTCAACTTTGGTTTACAAAAAAAGGCAACCACATGAGTAGTGATTAAAGAATTACCTTAGTAGTTTTGGGATCAGATAAGATCAGACAATAAATTGGGTGTAACTGTGAAGTGAAGATTTTATATATGAATAAATTTGATTGGAATCTTAAAGACAGAGCAAGAGAGCTAGACAAAGAGCCAGAGCAAGATAATGAGAGTGACAGAGAGAAAGACTTGAAGAGAGGCGGTGATAGTGGAGGAAAAGAGAATGAAATGAATGTGAGAGACTGCTACTTTTAAGTTAAAAGTCATTACTTTTAGACTATTTTAGAAGGTTTTGTTATATTTAAAATTTTTGTATAAGACTTTACATAAATTTGTAAAAATATTGTTACATTTTATGACTTTCTATAAGTTTTACATAGAATTGTGAAATACATTGGCCTTTAACTTGGTCCATTAAAATGGGCATCAAAACATGAAGCTGAATTAAGACTTGAAAATTAAATTGGGGCCCTAAATATTTGAGGCTCTAGGCAACTATTTTTATGGTTGGCCCCTAGGGCCGGCCCTACTTTGATTTCTCCCATTAAAGGATCAAAGTTTTTATGTATGTCGCAACTGTCGTAGTTTCTACATGTCTCTTGTCGACGAGTCTTCGTCCATAGAACCAATTAGGTGAGAAAAAATTGATCACTGAATAACGCACAAGGACCACCAGTAATATCTGTTAATCCATATTTTATGCATATTTTTCAAATTTTCAAAAAACATGTATGTACCGTTATAAGGTGTTGTCATAGTAAAGATGTTTAATGTTACAACGTGGTGTCGTATAATTTTTTTTTTTGGTAATTAGGCATCTAATATATATTAAATTACATGTGTTATTTCATGCTCATGCTATCTGTGTGAAACTGTTCAATAGTACATTCCAAAAGAATTGGAAGTATACATAGATCGTTTTGGCTAAGTACACCTATTTTAACAAATAGATCCTCACATTTGTTTGTCTCCCCATCTTCGGCTAGACCCGCACTTCTCGAAATCTCTTAAGTAGCCTATGACGGGTGGTTTGATACACTTTGAGGTTCATAACGACAACTTTAAATAAGTTTTTTATATATATATTTTAATATTAATTTAAAAAAAAACTCCTTTTTGATATGGTGATTATTAGTCAAGTTTTACACTCAAGTTTATAGATGTATTTTTCAATTGATCACATGACTAATTCACTTAATCTTTTTAATTTTATGAGACCTATGATTGTTCATTTACCTAAGTTTAACCTAATTTTTTTTGTTATATTGTATTTATTAAGAATATTTTATTTAGAATTCATATATTTTTAAGATTTTCTCTTCTTCAAAATTTTTCCTATACAAATGTTTGTTTTGTAAATGTTATATATACAAATCAACCAAACACTTCTATACTAATAAAACATTACTATCTTGGAATTAAAAAATTTGTTAAAATTATGAAACAATAAGATTTAATTAGTTGCCGTGGCCCACAAAATTAAAATATCATACAAGGATTATTCCCTAACATTGTCTATTTGGGTCCGTTAGGTTAGGAAGAAAAAAATGATAGAAAGTGAGAATAATAGAAAGTGAAGTGAAATAAAATAAAATGATAGAAAATATATTTTTATACATGTATTTGGTTAGAATACAAAATTTACGAGAAATTTTTTTTTAAAAATTATTCTATTGTTTGAAAGAAAGGAAAATTATAAGAAATTTTTTATAATTTTCTAAATTACACTTAATTATATTAAATCGGTCTAAAAAGAAAAAAAATGTGTTATAATTGAAAGTTAAATTTTTTTAAAAAAGTGGCTCGAAACCTAATTCTAGGACAATTATCAACACAAAGGTCTTTGGGCCAAATTATATGATTAATTAAATTCAAACCAAAATTTTTAAAAATTAATAACAAATAAAAATGAAAATTTAGTTATAAATCACAACGTTCTTCTATTTTCTTGTATTTTTTACAATAAAAAAAGTTGTTTAATTGTGAGAAAATTCAAGCATGAAAGAAAATTATTTTTTTCTATAATTTTCCTTTTCATGTTAACCAAACACATAAAAAATTTATAAAATTTTATTTTCTTGTATTTTCTATCATTCTCCTGCTAAACAAACAAATTCTTAGGAAAAAAATAGAGAGAATTAGTAGATTAATGCTTTACATATTTAGTTATTTAATACTAAAAAAGTACTGCACTCTTTACAGATAAAAAAAAGATTGATTGGAATTGAAAAGGAGAGTGAATGAAAATAAATAGTTTGATTTGTGTTTTAATTTTAAATAAAGACAAAAGTATAACTGAAGGGAGAGCATGTCAATGAGAGAGAGAGAGAATGTCTAGAGATATCTAATCAATGTACAGTAGTATTTTTTGCTCATTTTCAATTTTTTTTTTGTCAAATTTAATTTTGTGTCATTGAACTGGACTTTTTGATCTAAACCATTTAACTAAATTTTTTTTTGCCAGTTGAAATTTTAATTGAGTTTTTTGTTAGACTCAATTTTTATGAGTTTAAATTTTTGGTATGAATTATGTTATAGATCGATAAATTTGGAGAATTTTTTTTAGTTGGGGGCTAGAGCCTGTATTTTAGTGACCTCATGTATGGGCTGACCTTAGGGCATCTCTAACCCTGATTTAAATTTAGACTCAAATTTAAATTTGAATAAAAAATCTAAAAAACTTGCTCTAACCCTTGCTCAAATTTATACCAAAATAAGAGAGACTCACCGGCCTTCCTTCTAGTTCGGTGGGTTGTTGACTTCAAATTCCAACCACTTGGTTGTGGGTTCAAGGGCTGGTGTGGAGAGAGAGAGAGAATAGGAAGAAAAAAAAAGGAAGACTCTTTTTTTTACTCAAATTAAGAGAGACTCAAATCTTTATCCAAATTTTTAATTGTGAGATTTCACCATCTTTTAAAGATCAAATGATCATCTTTACTCTTATTTAATTTTGGGTTTGACATCATTTAAATTTAAGTTTATCTTTCTTTAAATTTGAGTTTGTTTATTGAAGCCCTTTGTATCAAATCAAGCTTTTTACTCATATATTAACTTAAATTTGAGTAAAAATTTAAGTCATGGTTGAAGATGCTCTTACCTGTTCATATCTAAGCCACAAATGCAATTGAGAAATGTGATTTTCAAAATCAATTCGTTTTCGTGCATTATGAAGTAATCAAGAATGGCACCACTGATACTTCTTGGAACAACTCCAAAGGGAGTGCCACTCATAACTATCAAAATGTCACCTCAAATTCCAAAATTTTCACTCCAACATGGGTGACATCAAGGGTTGAAAATGACATTAATGATCTTGGGGTGACATTTTTGGTAACTTTGGAGAAAGAAAGAGAGAGGTTGCAAAGCTCAACAACTCTGTTCAATGGCAATTTTCAGATTCTACTGTTCAATCTTAATGGCTCTATTCAACATTTTTTTTTTATAAATACAGAGATTTTGAAAGAGAAAACTTATCAAAGCTTGTCGTTAAAATCTTTGTAAGTTCCCTACTCCTGATTGAAATCGTTGTGACTCTGTAGGTGTATGGGTCTGTTCAACTGCTGATCAATGTTTGTGGTTTATTATCAAAGCTCCTGATTGAAATCGTGGTTACCAAAGCTTTCGTCGGCAAAGAGAGGGAGGAAACATGGGAGGAAGAGAAAGACAAAGATAGACGAATGGGTGATTTGCGTGATTTTGAAAAAAGGGAGGAAAACGTGATTCTGGGGAGTGATTTTGGAGAAAGAAAGAAGAGACGAATGAGAAAGTAAGCGTGTTTTTGGAGAAGGGGAGGAAAGCGTGATTTTGGAGAATGGAATGACATATTTAATTTATAATTTGTTTTAATTAAATTTTATTAAAATATTAAAATAACACCTCATTTTAGCACCTGCTATTAGAACATATTTATAATTCAAAAATGTTAAAATATTATTCAAAGTTACAAATAAATGATTTGACAATCCAAAATGATAACTCTTTTAAGAATTGTTTGATAAATTTTAACTAGAGAAAAAGACAACATAGAAGTAACTAGTAAAAGTGATGATTACGAACAGTACTCTATTAAATAAAATATCAAACACAAATATGATAACTGATGTATAATCACTGCTGTTTCAGTCATTTGAACCTAAGAGTTGAATATGGTACAGGGAAAAAAACTAGTACCATATCTACATTTATTATATGTGTGGTTGTTTTTATCATATTTATGTGTATTTTTACTAGTGTTGTGGTATCTCAAAAATGGTAAAAATAAGTACTACAATTGTGGTAAAATTAATCACAAATATGATAAAAATACCCATAAATATGGTAAAACGCCCACAAAAGTAGTAATTGTTTTTTTTTGTATGGAAGAAAAATAGTAAAAATAATTACCACAAATGTGGTAAAAACACCCACAGAAGTTATAAATTACCCACAAAAATAGTAAATTTTTTAATTATAAAATGACCCACAAAAATTATAAGATGATAAATTTTAGAGGTATGATACATGATACTGCTTGCAATTACTTAACCCAACTGCAGAACAATGGTTGTGCAAGACCCAGTGGGGGGTAGTGTGAATATTTAGATTAATAAGGAAGTAAGAGATGATGTTCGACCAAAAATAAGATATAAGTGGTTCACCTTAGTCAAAAGACTAATGTCACATCCACTGCAATGGAGACTTTTGCTCCTTGGGGTTTTTAGTGCTTGAAGAAGAAGATTGCAGTTGATTTTTTGGCTTAGAGCCTTTGTAAACAGTATTTTGCGAATATAATTTTTCTAGAACTCTCTTATACAGTGTATCTATATTTTATTTATACATATGGTCATCTAGGGTTTTTTGCGATTCCTTCCTTTACTTAGCTAATTCTGTAGTCTCCTCTTTCTTTATCCTATAGTGGTATCTGCCACCCAAACACAAGTTGTGTCCACGATCCTTAAAACGGTATGAGCTCGTTTGGTTGCCGTATTAGAAATGGATGGATTAGATAAAATAATTCGGTCTAATACAATACGGAAGGACAAAAGACAAGACCAAATCGAGTATTAGAATAATACGTAATTTTATCTAGTATTTGATAATACACAACATAAACGCTAGATATTAATTATTTAATCCAATCGGTTGTTTGGTTAAAGAATTATTTTATCGTATTAATGTTGAATTAACAAAAATACCATCAATCAGTGTTTGTTACATTGATGACAATTTGATTTTATCAGTTATGGGGTTATAATGGTAAATGTGTAAAATAATACGTTTGAGTTGGATTATAATATCACCTCTTTGGGTGGTATTAAAATATCTCTATAATACAGGTCTAACATATAAAAAATATACGATAAGTATACGATTAATATACATTTTTGAAATTAATATAATATCAAATTTGCTTACCAAACAAAGTATTAGACCCAATTAAATAAAAAATAGTACAATCTAATATTAAACCCCCTTCATAATACGTTTACCAAACGAGCCCTATATGTACAAATATTTCTTTTAGCAGGGAGTGCGTGCTTGTTAAGGGCTCTAGAGGATGTCCCCTGGACACATGGCGCGATAGGAGATGCTCGGAATCTAACGCATACCGAGCTCTGTCGAGCTTGATGTGGCTAAACAGACATATAATGATTTGGGCGTCATTGGACTTCCTTCCTTGGGTTGTGGCCCATTCCTATGGTGGGGTGGGTAGGCTGCGAATGAGCTGTTTGGACTGTCATGCAACCAGATAGCTCATTGGATGTTCTGGGTTTTGGATGGACAGCCCAAGCCAAAATCTTCCATTATCAATACCGATTTTTTTTTGGTCGATGTAGTCAAATCCTCTAATATGGTATATAAAACAACAATTTCCCATTTTTTCACTGATTCCCTGAGTTTAGAGTTGGAGGAGGACCGTTTAATCATTCAGTAGACAATTTTTGCTAAGTTGGTATACTCAATGGGACACTATCTACATATTATAGTTCAAACACAAGAATTGGAATCCTCGATCGTCATTAGAGTTACTCACATCACTGCAGGCACAAAGAGGAAATTCACTACATGAAATTAATGATAAGCTTACACTGGCGTTTAGCGTAAATGCCGATAAAAACTTATATTTTCATAAATTGGTGGCATTTATGCTAAACGTCGACACATTACTTTAATTATTTTTTCAAAAGCGACGTAGTTATAGTTGAAATTCTCTTACATTGCCTTCATCGATTTCACCATAAAAGTTTTTTACCCAGTAATCCCCCATGGTTCTAGTCTCCTACTCTCCTCGAAGCCCTAGCATCCCCCAATTCTCGTGCTCTCTCTGCCTTCGGTCATCTTCCTCTTTGTATCTCTATTCGCTTTCCTCTTTTTGTCTCCATTCAACACATCACCAAAGCCCAAGACTCCAACAAATTAGGGCAACCACCGATTGTCATTCACAAAGATCTTCGGCGATTCCTATTTCTAAACGTCGGTGATTCCTTTTTTCTTATAGTGAAACTATATGTACGTGACATCAGGATAACATGGCAAGCAGCAGTGATTTAGAAATCATGCAGGTGTAGCTCAGTGTAGGTCATGCAATATTGGTGAAGACAAACACAATATTCAGGTAAAATGAGGGCTTCTAGTTGCCAGTGGTATCATGGAATCTGACAAACCTATCCAAAGAGAATGTCAAATTTCTAAATTACTAAGCACAGTCATTCAACCTAGCTACTAGAAAAATTTAAGTGCATTAGTACTAAACCACTAATGTGGTTCCCATAGATATTAGTTAACTTTCAACAAAAGATAGCCACAAATTCCCAGCTACAGTATTGACAATGAAGCCAATTGCCGAAAGACCAATTAAGTCAACAAATGTTGCAGTATTAGACCTTGTTATCTTCTAATTGCAGGAAATGCAGCATACACATGTCTTAATTCTACAGCATGGGAAAGTGGTCAAAAGGAAGAAAAACCTTTTCATTTGGCATAAACCTTCCCAATGTTTTATTTTGGTGGTAAAGGATCGATCTAGCCACATACCGTTTGGACTCATCATGGCTACAACGTAATGCACATTATTACTCTCAAACCATGGACTTGTCGTGTCCACAACACTTACTATTGATGGGTGCAATTACCCTCTAACCACACACATTGGGTACACTGGGGCAAGAATTGGACTTTGTAGCGCCTTCATGGTGTTGAAGACGTCGCCTAGTTTGTTTGCACCTCCTTGATTTTTTTGGTCCCATTGGTTAGGGACGCCTTATGAATGGTTGTTGTAGTGGATTTTGTAGTCCACGTACTGGTTTTCCCCTCATCTTCTTGGATAGGAGGGTCACCGACGTAGGAGTATGAAGCCGACACGTGAGGAAGGGGTGCTGAGGCACTTGGGAGCTAAGGAGGGATGCCTTGGCACTATAAGATGGCACCCTGGGTAAAGCACCTGTGGTGCTTGCCCTCTAGGGGCTAGGACATGACTCCTTGAGGGTGCCCGACGAGCATAAACATGAGGATTTGCTGGTTTTAGTTAACCAACAAATGCATTGTTTCTAGTAGTTATTGTCCGGCTACGGGGTTTGTCACAGTGATAGGATTTGCCACAATGACGAGGTTTGCTAGCAGAGCTAGGACCTCGCCGTGATTGGCCGATCATTGTCTTCCTCTTGTTGATTCATGAATCTAGTTGTAATAGCCATAAAATGGAAAGAAAGTAGAAAGAAATAAAAAGACAGTAGGGTGAAAACTTAGTCGTTCCCACATACGGTGCCAAATTAATGATGTAAAAAATGGTGTTTATGTACTAACTGTAAAGTATTAAATGTAATAATTAAGAAGGAAACTCAACACAAATAAACACAAATTAAGTGGTTCGGTCAGGTGACCTACTCTACTATGAAGGGCTATGGTGGCCTAAGTGTTTTATTGTATAAAGAGTGTAAAATTGTCAGACGTGTGTCATATGTGATGATGCATAAAATAGTATGGTGCGAGATCAACAGTCACAAGAGTGATTTAATGAGCAATCAATGACAATTAGTAGCAAAACGGTAAATAAGAGTCAACACAAGAAATTTATAGTGGTTCGATCCGGGTGACCTACGTCCACTCTTCGAACGGCGACAGTGGCCTGGGATGTTTTATTGATCAACGGTGGTACTCCAGAGAGTTTACAATGAGTCTAGAGAGAGAGAGAGCTTGCAGAGAGTAACTAGTCTAGTGTCTCAAGAGTCATCTTTTTTGTGTGCCCTTTATACAGTGAGGGCTTACATTATATAGGCTCACCGAGGCGGTGAGGCGGTGACGTGAGGGAAAAGTCTCCCGTCAATTTGGTAAGTACAAACATGGTAGGAGTGAGCCTCTTTGGCAAGTATAGTTATGGTAGGAGTGAGCCTCTTTGGTAAGTAGAGTTATGGTAGGAGATCTTCGTATCCCGGGTCTTCCTCCATGTGCTCCTATTTACTCGGACATCATCCGGGTGTGGAGTGTGCTCATGCTTAGCCTTGGACTTGAGTCTTGAGCTCGGACTTGCTTCGGAGTGGGTTTGGACTTGTGTTGCATGAAGGCACGAAGAGGAGCCAAGAGGAGAGGCCAATGGAGCCAAGGGGGGGCGGCGCCCACTTCGGAGGGGGCCTGGGCGGCGCCCCAGGTGCCTTGGGCTGCCTTGTCCCTTCCTTTGGTGTTCGGCCTTGAGTTGGTGCGACTTGGTGCTCGTCTCGGTCTTGAGGTCGGACGTCGAGCTCGTATTTGAATTAGACTTGGATTCGCACCGGAGTCAAATGGCGAAGGAGCAGAGGTCGCAGGAGCAGACGAAGGAGAGGCCAAGCGCGGAGTCGAGTGCCCTAGGGGCCTGGGCGGCGCCCCAGGTGCTTCGGGCAACGCTCCTCGCTGCCTCGTGCGGTCTTGGCCCTTCCTCCGTTTTTCTTGTCGTTTGCCACTTGGTTGGCCCAACTACATGGGTCTTTTGGTATCTTCTATGGGCTTCTCCGACTCCGTTCGGATTGGGCCTTAGCTAGTTAAATCCGGACTCATCAATATGTGTGAGATGCCCCCTTGTGTAGGTGGGACTTACAATTTATAGACACCTCCTAACAGATTGAAGCACCTTTCTCGTATCAGGTAAGGTAGTTCGGTAGAAATGACACCCTTCTCGTAACAGATAAAACAGTTCCATGGAGGTGGTGACGTGCGTGTCCAAGGAGATCTCCTCGCGTGTCAATTGTGGACTGTCTTTTATGATGGCACGACTGACCTAACTCTCTCAAAATGAAGTGGCTGATCCGACCTAACTTTTTTCATCTTGTGATGGGCTTGGCATGTATGTTTGAGCTGAGTTTGGTTTATATTTTTGGATTGGGCCTATCATTTGTGATCTGGGTTTTATCTGGCAAGGCCATCTACATAAACAAAATCTATACTACTTTAAAATATCAACATACATGAAAGACATTTTTTTTCTACTTTTACTCTCGAACATTACATCTATGCCATACTTATCCTCCAGATTAATTACCCCTAATAAAACCCTACACATTCTCGATTAAATATTTAAATTGCAGTTAATGTATCACACATTTATATCAAACTCATGTGTGTTGTCTCTTCAGTTTTTCTTCATTCTATTCCCAATTACTTTTTTGTCTTTCAAGCCCTCTCTTTATTTGTCATCTCTCTTACCACATAGAGGAAATTTCATTTGAAAGCCTCGTTGAATATTGAAATATCAGGTGTGTTGTCTCTTTAGTTCCTCTTTATTCCATACCCAACTGCTCTTTTCTCTTTCAAGCCCTCTCTTTATCTGCTATCACTATTTTCACATAGAGGAAATCTCATTTAAGAGTTTCGTTGAATATTAAAAGACAACTGAAAAATCTTCTCAAATCGAAGCCAAAATGATTGTAATATGAAAGAACTAAAATCCTTGCTTAGGTCTCTTTCTTATACTCTGTTCTTTCTATTTTGCAAATACTGCTTGATAACTTTAGTTTCCTAAATCATTTATTGTTTTAGGATATTCTTATTGTTTTATGTAAGTACAACAACACACTTTTGTTCATATGAATGTGTGTTTTGTAATCTGGAATTCGGGGCTTTTGTTTTATGTACATATGAATATTGTGCATACATTACATCTATATGTATGCATTTTTTTATTTAGGTTTGGGGGGTTTTGTTATTTATTTACGTACATGCAACTGCTCATAAATATTTTTATTAGTGTGTATTTTGTTATCACTTAGAAAAATAAACATGATGTGTAATTGTGTATACTTGTAAGCGTTGGTATAGATGAGTAGTTGGTTCGCTCTTTCTAACTATTTCACAGTCTTCTGAGAGCGTCATTGAGATGCCTAGAGAGCAATGTGTCCATTATGTTGGTTGTTATGGTGAAGTTGCTTTTCATTTTTAGCATTCAAAGGTAGATTGTATTGGTAGATAATCTTGGTTCGGAAGATTATTTATGACCAATTTGACGCACTTGCCATAATTGTAAGCCATGACAACCTCACGATAAAAAAGGACATCAATTGTTAGCCTTTAGTCATTGGAAATAAAATATGAGAATTCCACCATTCCTTATTCAGCCTAGAAAAGGATGCAAATGCATTTTTTAAAGGATAAAAGTCATAGTTTGTACCAGAACTTTCAATTGTCTCAATGTAGATTCTCAATTATCAATTTCATCTGAATTAAGTCATTCCATCAATTTTCATCATTAGATCAACTAAAGACTAACCCAACCTGATCCATTTCAGCGTTGATTTAATGATAAAAGAACTAAATTGAGACAATTAAAAATTCAGAGACCAAATTGAAACCGAAGACAAAATTTAGAAACTAATTATGATTTGTAGAAGTTAATCCTACAACAAATTTGTTTATCTTTTAGATGTACCAAGACATGTATAACTAAACTATTTTCGAGTATGCCTATACTAATTGAGAGACAGATAATGAAAAATCATAAACTTGGTTTTAGCAAATCAATGATCTACTATGTGTTGAGTTTACACAGAAATCTCATACATTTGCATTGGTGATGCGGAATCATTTGCAAAGGTGACATCTTTTTCTTGCAGGTAATATCTTTTCTTGTTGTGATTGATATTTCTCTATTGATGACATTACACAATCTTTTATTATGTTCTAAGTAGAAGTATTATGAATGCAGACTCTTTATTTGGTTGGACCAGTTTATAAAGTTTTTTATTCTTTTATTTGAGTGTGTGAGAGAACCATTAACTATCTTGCTTATGGATTTTTATTAATGCAGCAACAAAATCTACAAGAAGCATGATAAAAATTTAAGTTCTTATTGAACTTTCCCTGGATATGAAGGTTTTTCATTCTGCTTAGGAATTTGGATCTTGGGTTCATGCATTACATTTTTGTTATGACTTGATTTTTCCATTTATTTCTAAATATCTTTAAGAATCTTCCATGCTATATATGGCTTAGTTTGCAGGTTGTGAAACCTGTTCTACCTCCATTGGTGTTTGGCATGACCATTCATGGTGGTGCTAAGCATTGCACAAAGGTCCCTACGACAGTTATAGTGTTTGCACTTGGCATGGCTATTCTTGTCAATGGTGAGGCCAGATTTGATACATCGGGTAGGGATTGAAATGGATTGAATTTTTATTCGAATGTAATCCAATTTTTTTTGTCAACATTATTTCCTCTTCTGAGACCTAAACACGCAAATATCTGAATGCTCAATATGTGCATTAATTTTTGTGTACTCAACAAAGTGAAAATATATGTAGTATTAGAATGGTTTAGGTAGAAGCTACCTTGTTTTTATTTTATTTTTGTTTCAGAAAGTAAGTTATATTGAATTTTAGTGGTTGTGGGGTTGTATGTCTATATTCTTTTGTGTTGATTCTGGTCTTTCTGGTATAAGTTGTGCTTTGATAGGGGAATTGTTTGCTAAATTGTTAACAATTACCAATTGTGCAAAGATCCTATGATTACATGGCAAATGGAGATCCCCTAACAGTCTATGGTAACCAAACATCCCCGGAGTCATCATGCATTCCCAGTGATGTACAAGCTGTAGTTCTTCAAAGATTATGTTGCTTATTGTTAATCCTTTTGGATATTAACGTTGCTTAACATACAACTTTCATAGTAGACACTGCAAATAAACTATTGACACAATATATTAGTTGCCCATACTATTTTTACCAGAAGAAGTTTCGTTTGCTTGATTCACTTATTTAGTACCATTTTGCTTTTGAAAGTAATTGGTCGTTGTGATCTTCTACTGTGGGGACTAACCTGTTCAAAATGAAGTTCTCCCCTCGAAAATGTCATACTCGACTAAGTTAGGTTAGCAAGTACTGATGAAATGGAAATATGTTTGTTTTATTCTTTATAAGACCAATGGGTAATGGCATACCATATGTAAAAGAGACTACAGAGAAGTTGGTGAAGCTTCTTTAGAGCAAGTGTTAGAGAGCCCTTATCTATGCAAAAGGTCATTATGGTTGTAGCATATGGGACATATACCCAACGACATCGTTGTATAGCAACAACTACTTTCAATTTTGGCCACCTTTACTTACCTCAGTCTTTTATGTCTCAAAGTGCTTTGTCCCTTTAATTATGAACTTTATTTTATGTGAATTCCTCTTGTACCCATTAAATTAAAATGTCCACGTTTTATTTATTTTTTGACCCCCTCATGTTTTTGTTATTAATTCAAGCATATGAATTTTGTAAGCACGATGCTTTCCAATTTTCATTCAATAGATATATTAAAAATTAGACGTTTTAATAAATTCACAATAGTTGGTTTGTTTTTGGTCCATGATTTTAACACCCAAGATTTCTTAATTAAAATGGTTCACGTGCTACGCACGTGTGCACTAACTAGTTAATAAAAATTCAAGTAATAAAGATTAAATTTCATACACAAATATATGATAAATTATTTAACCATTATTTTGGCATATAAATAATAGAGAGAATGCTAAATTAAAAGTATTTTTGTTAAAAAAAAAGCCAAAGGCCATTTTAACGCCTACAACAGTTCCACATCGGTAAGCCAAGCTTTGTGGCTAGCAACACTCACCTTCTATTTTGTCCCCTTAACTATCAAATTTCTCATATTATACCCTCAGCTATGTGATTAATTTTATATTACCTCAGTTATTGACGTCCGTTACATATTTAACGGAAAATTATTTTAGTTTGCCCCACAAATTATGTAATTTTTTTTAATTTTAACTATGACGCATCATCAATTTTCTTCAAAAAAGATAATAGACATTCGTAATTGGGACATTATGAATCAAAAGTGTTAGTTTAGGGTGCAATGTGAGAAATTTAATAGTTGAAGGAGCAAAGTGAAAAAAGAACAATAGTTTTAAGGGGTGTAAGTGAAATTTAATCAAGTTTTCACCCATGGATTGATTAAGTGGATTTCACTGGACATTGGTAAATCCAAATAAATCCACAAATGGAGTAGAACAAATTTAGACATGAATGATTTGATGGAAGTGTACAATTTTTATTTATTTATTTTTTTTTTCAATTTTTACCTTGATCTCTTTGGGATAGATAACTTTAATCACAACTATAAATCGACCTCCAAGGGACGTGACACTTATTTATTCAGTATTCAACAATTCTAATAAAGGAGAGGAACATAAAAACAACTCTAATGAAACGTACTAAATTTATTCCAACGTGGCTACATAATAATTTCTTACGGTGCACACCAAGTTATTTTCAAGACAAATTACAAAATACAAAAATTGCATAGGAGGAATATGTAGGTGTCTTTTTCCCTATTTTTTTTTTAAAGAAAAAAGAAAAAAAATGAAGGAAGATATTGTAGTTACAATCCCTAGCTAGTAGAAATTTGAGTGCAGGGTTACCTTCTTTAGCTTATTGAGAGTTGTTGTGACCCTCCAAGCCAAATTTATTTGCAAAATAATGAATTTATTGCGAGGTACGTCATCCACGCTTTGTCGGCGGAAAGAGGTAGCCGTGCTCCACGGGACTATCTGACGGCCACAGGACGGTATTTGGCCCTGGCGCCGGGGCGATATTTGCTGGTAGGAAAGTTTCCACAATTTCTTGCAAGTAGCGGCCTAAAACCTCCTTACCTGGAAAAAGAAATACAAAATGCAAGGACTAATACTTATGCACTAAACACATTAATCCTATATACAAAACATGGTTATATCGTTTTGAAGACCACAAGAATAGCCTATGATACATACCCACCATATGTGAACTAATCAAACGCAGGATTGGACTGAATAACTATCAATCTAACTCTTAATTTGGTGTCTTGCCAGTTGCGGGATCGCAACGCGACATATTATCCCACATTTAATTTTTTGTTTCCTCTATCTATATGAGATTAGTAAGTATTTTCTCGTCCAATCCTATAAACCAGCCCTATTATGGTGATAGGCACTTCATTTGTTTGTCTACGAATCCATGTTTTATTTTTGTTTTTCGAATCTCTCACTTTTCTGTATTGACAAGACTAGTAGCATGAATAAATTAAACCCTATCATATACAAAGGGGCGGGAATATTTATAAATCTAACGGGTTTAGCGGGTGGGGCGGGGATAAATTTTAGTCTATTCTCGCACGGGTTTATATGATATCCTCGTATATATCCACCTTCTAATACATATGGTCAATTCTCAGTCCAAATGCGATAGGTTTGGACGAATTCTTATTTTTTTTTGGTCCACTACCATCCCTATTTTCAGGTATCAAAAGTAGTCACCAAGAAGTGGAGCACGGGATTCATATCCCTTCTA
>CM042184.1:10548340-10598961 GCA_023539305.1 Ilex asprella
CAGCAGCCTTAGCACAAACCGAAGGGGAAACACTGACTCCATCCTTGAGCATAAGAGCTCCAAAGTCCCTTGTAGGATAAGCTCGCACAGCCTCCAATTTTCACTTTTGATCCTTGGAAAGCACATGAGAACCTGCAAGGAATGTGGTGAGTACATGACCTACAAGGAAAAGGGAAAGAAAAGGGTAGGGATATAGGGCGTACCAATTTTCTTTGGAGCGACCCACCGTGATGGTACCAATGCCCATTCAATATCGGAAGCCCACTCTCCACCAACGAAAATGAAATGAGACTTCCAACTATGGCAGTTGGAAGGTAGTCTAGTGATCAACTTGCCTCCCCTCGGAGTGAAATAGTATCTGTCCCGGTTGGGAGTAGGAGTCTCACTCGGGTAATAAGCTGCATGAAACTCTGTAGAAGATGCATCTTTATGGTGTACCCTCTCCCACAATTCTAGAAAAACCAGCAGAACCCTCCAACCATTGGGCGCCAACCGCCCAGGTGTCAGTGAAAAGTAATTCAGAATGCCACAAACAGAATGAGGTATTGGGAACCTGAGTCCAGCCTCAAACATCTCCTCATAAATAACAATATCACTAGTGGAGTCATCACTAGCAGACTCACCCATCTCAGCCCAATGGCATAGCACAGTTGGAGGAATATGATAAACAGAAATAGTCCTCAGAATATCATGATCAGTATTGAGGAGGCTAGAAAGGGTACTCACTTTGGACACATCCTCCTCAAGAACCGTTTTGCCTCTGTGCTTTTTGGTGCGAGGATGCGAGGAATTTCCTAACTCCCCGCCTCGGTGGTCTTGAGGAACAACGCCAATAGGGGCGCCTAACCTAGTCTGCTCGCCCAAATCAGCTAGATTAGTGCCTATAGGGGCGCCCAGCCTGGCCTAATCGTCCAAAGCAAGCTCCTTGCCCACATACATGTTAAATCCAGTACCCCAAGCTCGCCCAACAGGACCCGTGTGCCTGGAAGCTCCAGCACGCCCAACCTCATCGCCCACCTGCTCGTTTGAGCCGCCAAAGTTAGCGCCAAAGCATGCGCTCAGCACTCCTCCTTCGCGCGCTCTAACCATACCCAGCTCGCCCAAATGCTCTTCTCTTACCCGATCCCTCTCATCCGCATGAGATTTTGGTGCAGCAACAGGGTCGCCCAACGTGGTGGGCTCGCCTAACATAGCGACTGCTTGCCTCTTGGCCTGGTCTGCTCGCCCAACCCAGGCGTACCTCCCCTCGCCGCCTCCTTGTCACGCTTAGCAAATGCCATGAGAGGCGCTTCTAGTACCTCGGTAGCAGCCTGGACAGACCCCTTCAAGTGTTATGCCCCTTGGGTCACCTCGCCCAACAGCAGCGGGGCAGCAGCTTGGACCGCCTGGCAGCTTGCTTGTTCCCAGCAGGGCACTCTTGCCCTTGGTTCCTCCACTCCGGCGCCATTCAACTCAGCCCCTCCGACGACAACGGTCAACTCCATCTTCTCTCCACCAAGCCCTGTAGACTCTCCTCCTTCAATAGACATTACTCTAGATAATGGGTTCAATCACCTCGAGGTTGTCGAAGAATTTCAAGGACTCGGACTCTCAAGGTTTTCAAGAATGGTTTTCTCAATCTCAAGATAAAGGAAATGGGCAAGAATGAGGAAGGAGGTTTCTAGTTATAACCTAGGGTTTTTTAAGGGGGAAAAGCCCCAAATTGAGAACCAAGGGCCCTCCTAAAAATCCAAGTAAAAATGGAAGAGACTTAAGGTGTTCAGTAAGCCAGAATACATCAAGAATGAAGAAGGAGCCTTGGTATTTTGATCCAAAAAACTATTTAGGTTTCGGGAGCGCTGGCCCCGAGCCCCTGCCACCTGACCGGGCAGGTGGAATCCTGCGACCTGCCCGGGTAGGTCGATCCCCGAGTCGAAGCGCAACATGGACATAGCGGGAGAAAAGTCTCCACCACCCAGAACTCAAGATACAAGATAAATGCCCCCTTCTCCAAGTTTCTTTAGACATGGGGCATTGGGGGGCAAATGATGAGTCAAGCCCAAATAGCCCAATCCAAGTGGAGAGTCCAATCCCAACTAAGGGCCTAACCTTATAAAAGCCCACCAAGCCCAATGTGATCAAGGTCCAGTCAAGCCCACCAGGGAGCTACATCAGCATCCAGAAGTCTCACCCTCACCGCCTTGAAAAGAGTCAGCTCTCACTTTCCTTGATCGAGTCTCATGGAGAACACCCCACCTCTTGGGGAGAAGTAGTCAGCTCCATCAAAATAGTTGTTTAGTTGCTATTAAGTCGCCCCATCTGTTAGGGGATGACTATAAATCGTAAGCCCCACCAACACTTCGGGGGCAGGACACTTAACTGAGCACATACTTTCTCTCCCTCTCTAAGCTTGTACTCTCTACTCTCCCGAGATACTTGAGTTATTAAAGCACCAGGCGACCCTAGCCATTCATAAGTGGACGTAGGTCACAATTGACCGAACTACTATAAACACTTGACAGGTGGTGTACGAAGTCATTTTGTGCATAATCAAGTTTTTTAAAAAATAGTGGGTTAATATTGTTTGACGATCTTTCTCAAATTTTTTTTAATGTGTGATTTTTTTTTTTTTGTGTTTTATAGTGTCTTTAGGCATGAGCAATTGCTTGCGATTCTGTTGAGGACAAATATGGAGAGGCATTGTCACTTATTTTTTGGGTTATTTGGTTTCTATGGATTGAGTGAATGTACTTACTTACTTATTCTTATTAGTTTAAGTTTGATGTTAATTCAGTTTATATTTGTATGATAAATATAGTGTTAATAGTACTATTAACGTGATACGATTAGATTATTGATTTAAGTCATGTTTATTTACATAAAGATCTTATTCTATAAGTTATACACAGTGGTCGATATTGTTGAAGGATAATATTTTTAAATTAAATTTTGACGACATTTTAAAAAAATAATAGTTGATACATGCTAATTATTGAAATTTTGTTTGTTATAATAGTTATTTTGATCTGAGTGTGTTATAGGTGGTGTAGAATTATGACATATATCAACATGGATGCAATTTGGATTATTGTTTTTGTTGTTGTTATGTAGTGTCTTCAGGCACGGACAATTTCTAGTATATATATATATAGAGAGAGAGAGAGAGAGAACTTTAAATTTGATATATATATATAGAGAAAGATAGAGTTTTGAATTTGAATTTTAAATTTATGATGGAGATTTTATTGACATATTTAATTGACATTGAATTAAGGGATAACAATTTTCAAAATAGGAAATTAATTTAACTTCTTTTCAAGGAAGGGTATTTTTCAGATAAAAAAAAAGTTAGACTTAAGTCATTACATATAATTTTAAACATGGACTTAACTCCTTATAAGTTTTCTTGCAAGACTTATCTCCAAATAAGTACATCTAGGAGGACTAACTTCCAATTTTCACTTTTTTTTTTCATATTGTTGGGCCGGCCCTGATATTCACATACTTGGCGCTCTATCATTGGTCCTTTTAATTAACTTAATTTTAAGGGATTATGATAAATCTCAGAATTTTTAACCAATAACTCTTATGTATCAGTTTTCAAATTTTGATTGTCAAATTTTGATTGTCAAATTCAGTTAAGAGTCCTTCTCATGTTTCTACACTTCCAAACTGCCCAACCCACGTCTCTCTCTTTCCTCCACCTTCTTATACCTAGCAGTGTAAGATACGTACACGCCTCTTTCTACCTCTGTTTCTCCTCATCGTCTCTTCTACATGCACAACTCCCTCTCGATCACTCTTCCTAACCGAGCCTCTCGATATTTTCTAATAATAATCTATTTTTGTATCAGTTTGCATTAGTGACACCCAGAGGCGTAATTGAGCAATGCTATACAAACTAGACAAAATTGACTTATCAATCAGTGATATTGATTTAGATGAAGGTCTTAATATTTATTGGGATCCACTTATTATTCAATAGTTATAATTCATCAACTCAATAAATCATGTCAACTTTTTAAATACAAATAACATTTCTTTGTAATTTGTGACCTATAAATGAACTTTGATGATATAACTAAGTCTTGACTCTATCAAAGATTCTTAATGAGATTGTACTTCCTAGATATTCACTATTTTATTTATTTATTCAACATCCTAGGTGTAATATTTTACATGTGGGGGTCTAGTTGATTAAGTAATAAATATGAAGGAGTCTAGGTATAATTTATTTATTTAGTTTTAGACGGCAAATTGACGGCTGTTAGCTTGAGGTGCGCATTGTTACAAATTTCTGTTTTTGAGGGTGTAAATTATGATTTTTTATTTTTTTGTGTAAAAATTAAAATTCGAACAATCTTTCAAAGTACAATTTGAGATTAACCCTAAAAGAATATGTTAAAATTATACGCCGGTGATTCCAAAAATGGGAAAGTGAGGCCCCATTTTATTGTCACATGCGTGATGAAACCACGTTGTTTTGGCGTCATGCGTGATGAACACATAAAAACGAATGTAGAATATGTCACCACTAGGATTGTAAAAATTCAACACGACACGATTAATCGGCACGAATCAACATGAATTAAGCGGATTTAGGTTAGATCTTAACGGGTTTTGGTGATAAATTGGTTGAATGAGTCGTGTCGTGTTACCCGTTTATTAAACGTGTCGTGTTCGTGTTGAGATTTTTTACCAGTTTATTAAACGTGTCGTGTACGGGTTTACATATTTTTTACACGTTACCTGTTTAACCCGACACGTAACCGTTTAACCCGACACGTTTGACATCCTAATCACCACTAGAACATGGATATCTATCCATTCACAAGCAACGAAATAGAGGAAAAATAAGTTAGAGGTCCAGGTCCCCACAAGTGTAGTCCCGGTGGAAGACCGTTTAGATGCTTAAGTCAATATCAATCTTAAGAAAATAACGAAATGAATAGTAGGGATAGAGTTTGTCTACCTGGATTCTTTGGCCTCACCATCATCCAGCAAATAATATCAAAAACACGGTGATAAAAATTGTTGAAGTATAAATATTTAAGTTACATTTTTTTTAACAACTTAAATTTTTTTAGTAGATGGTATTCCAATGATCATAGTACCAAATACTTTGTGGCGAACTCTAATATGATCAGATTTATAAGTAAGTATCTCTTGTCAAATATGAGCAACGCCAAACCCTCTAGAGCCCAAACCTCCATTTCTCTTAGTCGTTGTTTCCCTTGCTTGGCTCCAATGTTTGATCTCGCCGCTTCCCCCATTATTAAAAATGTTCACTTGCGAAATCCCAGTATCAAAATTTTGCTTCGGCGTATTATTTCGGTCATCTAGAAAACGGAAACCTTTCAACGTGCTTTGAAAAAGTTTCGACCTGTCAAAAATAAAAAATAAAAAATAAATATTTTTTCAAAACATTAGTTAAAATATATCAAAACATTCTGAAATAATTGCACAAATGTATTGAAATATAACAAAATATTTCGAAACATTATGGAATACCTCAAAGTATTAAAATTTCGATTCTATCACTGATTCGTTTTGGTCTCATTGGAAATAAAAACGTTTTGGATATTTCAACCGTTTCAAAACGATATTTTGATCATTGGCTAAACCCAAAATCTGGCATATACGTGAGGGGATATATTAAAGTATAAATACTTAAATTATACTCTCTCCAATAACTTATACTTTTTAAGCAGATGATTGTTTAACACAACTCGATCAAAAGACTTAAAATTAGTGGAGAAGCGGGGCAAAAGACAAAAGTACTAAAATTTATTCTCGTAGTACAACACGTCAATAGTTTCTTAAACTGCATGCTCTATCCATGCAACAAATAATATATTTGGCACAACAGATACATTTTTTATTTAGGAGTCAGAAATTCGAATTGCGAGAATAGTCTCTCAGGCTCTCAGCATGAGGAGGAAAGACTCCGTACATTTAATTCTGTTTAGATTTCCTAGTGGCAGAAGCCATGCTCCACGGGGCAATCTGCCGCCTGCAACTGTCGGACGAAAACCTCCTTATCTGGAAAACAAAACACAAAATGAAAGGATCAATACAAATGCCTAAGCACATGAAAAGTCATACAGAGATGAAGGAATGATAGTCATGCATAAATAGAGATTAAGTCATTGACGACCAAAAGAATAGCCACATGGTACCACCCACACTAGGAGGGCGTAGGTTTGAATTGTATTCCTCAACAAATTATTTATTTTTCACCAATAGTTTCTATTCATTAAATTATTTGGACTTATTTCACAGATCTAGTTTACTAACCTAATCCATTGGTACCAATAAATTAGTAGTAGATCCCAACAAATTTTAGGACTCATTATCAATATAATGATAGTAATTAGATTGGTCAGTAAATTTTACCCAAATAACATTACCCTTTTTTATTTGATCTCCCACTTCTAAGATTTATGTTCTGCCCCTCAGACCAAAAGAATATATATTGGTGGATCCCATAATCCAATCACGTGCATTGATTTGGAATAAAAAATTTGGGCAACAATTTACTTAGCATAACATTACTCAAATAGTTTATATGAAATTACAATCATCTACTGATTATTCTCTATCTCCCACCATTAATCATGGAACTTTGTGCTTCCTCTTTTCCCTAATTTGTTGCTCTTCTTTCTTATTAAGGCCGCAAGATTATCTATAGGAAAATTTAGAGATTAATAGCACTTTTGGTCCATAAAGTATGTATGTTTTTGTCAGTTTAGTTCTCATTGTATCAATTTTATCAATTTGATCCCTAAAATATTCAATTTGTGTCACTTTGATCCCTAATAAGATATTCTGTCAAGTTTTTTTTTATGGAAGTGACCACATGTCATTTTTTAAGACAACATCACATACCCAACACGTGATCATTCTGTAAAAAACTTAACGGTCCGTCTATGTAGGGACCAAAATGACACGATTTAAGTAGTTTAGGGACCAAATTGATACAATGAGAACTAAACTGATAAAAAATACATACTTTAAGAATAAAAAATATTATTAACCCAACAGAAAAATAGAGAGTTGCATAGAAGAATGAAGAAGATTCAAGAATTTGCTTCACACATTTTATTCTCACACACCAGTTGTACAATATACACATTTATATGATAAAATAAAAGTGTGTTTGAATTTTATCCCAGTTTTATTTTCCCTCTCAAAACCATCATCAATCACTTATCTCACCCATCATACTTTTGTCAGACTCAAACGTCAAATCGCATCACTCATTTCTATCACATGTTTAATCATTTATATATTTTCTCCTTAAAAATATTACATCACTCATTTATATCATATATTTAATCATTTAATATTTGATTAATTTGTAGTTAATATATTTTGAAAAAATTTAATATAGTGGGATCGATTTTTTAGACGCTCAAATTTTATATTTTATTGTGCCTTCGGGTTATGACTAGTGTATATATATAGATGATGCTCCACTCCATATGCAACTTATAGCAGCATATATAGTTACACCACTCCACTACTAACTAACTTCACTAACAGAAATCTAACTTCCTAACTAATCTAACTTAATCATGTGGGTTATTAAAAAGAGCAGAAATGAGGAGAAAATATTCATTACTACGATGATACCACATGTAAGTATTAACGTGGTATCACCAATCAATAATATCAAAACAAATAAGCAAATAGGTCCCACAAATACTAATAACCAACCCTCCATATAAGCAAATAACTATCCACTCTTCATCCATATAAGCAAATAATCATCTAAATAGGGTTCACCTTGTCCACTTAGTGTTTTATTATTAATTGGTGATACCACGTTAGCATTGCTGACATAGTATCACCGTTGCACTCAATACTTACTCAAAAATGAGAGTATGTTATTTGTGTTGAGTTTGTATTTCACAATCAGTTTCCAACACTTGTATTTAAGGATTTTTCGAAGTCTTCAACTATAATTAACGTTTTTTCAAAGTCTGCCAACCAAAATTAATGGCGAGCATACTGTAATGATTTGATGCCGTCAATTGCAGGATTTTCATATCAGTATAAGCATAGCATCACCAAAGAAAGTCGAGCCCCGAGCATGAGGAAGTGAGAAACTATAAAGCCTCAATCTTTCTAAGACGAGTATGCATAATATAACCGTTGAGTATCAGGTTGAAGTGTTCTACACCAATCTGAAGGTGTCAAAATAACATTAATTTGCTCGCAAAATTATTAGAAAAATAATATTTTTCAAACACTTTATAGTTTCTTGGGATCAAATAATTACTCAGGCGCTTGTACACACATACCACAAGTGTATACAAAATAATTATGAAAGACCATGAAAGAGGCAAACTTACCAGTTGGGCTAGGGTTGGGTGTTTCAACAAGTTCCCTTGCATTTACTGCAGAAGACAAGAGCAGCATAACAATGAAGAGAACTTTCCATATTACCAAAATCTTCCTAGAATCCATTTTTATCAGAACCTTTGTTGGTTTGGGGATGTGGTTGTGTTTTTAAAGAGAGCATATATAGTAAGTCTGAAGAGAAATATGTTGAATAATTCAACTTAGTCCAAGTGGGTGTTTAGTCAGAAGCTCGTGTAGGACTATAATATTGTATGTTCACAACTGTAGTGGTTATTCATGTCTGAAATAAAATCAACCTATTTATTGGTCGTGTTGTGCTATTTTTTAATTTTTTAATTCGTGTCCCGTAAATACATCAGGTTGAAATTTTCCATTCCTCATTTTTCCTTGTCTTATCAAGTTAAAGTCACCACTAGAGTTGGTGGTCTAATGGTAAGGCATACTCATCTTAGAGTCGTCATTGACTTTCATTAGGTTAGCAAGCAAAATTCGATTCACGAGATCTTCATGTCTTGTTACTTAGATTTCGGTGATAGTGTGGTGATAGACTACTCCAAAGGGGTCTATAGCTATGGCTAACCGAAAATTCTACATTGGGGAAGGTTCTCATGATCACGCCCAGGGGGAGTAACTACCTACTGGTCGCCCCTCCCCCCATTTTCGCTGCCAAAAAAAGAATTAATCTTTTACATAATAGAATACTAATTTTTGAAAGTGACGCAAGAAAACTAAGGAGAAATATTATGTTTACGAACTCAAATGAGCCAATTTTTTAAATATATCCTATGTTTTTTGGGATCGATTCTAAATTTTTTGAACTTATTAAGTCATAATTTTGAACTAATTGACTTGTAACTTACTCTTGTTAGAATTTGCTCAAATAATTTTCAATAACATACCAAATTGGCTCCATATTTTTCCACAATTAAGTTAGAGACAGTTTAATGTGTGCAAGGAAGTCTTTTGCATTTAACATTACCAAATAGGCTCCATCTGTATATATCCAGGAAAGTCTTTTACATTTAACACATATTGACTTGTGTGCCACTCTGCAATGCAAGTCTCACACTGTATTCTGAATTTCTTTAAAACAATAGACATATATTCCAATTAATCAAAGCCATCAACTTTTCCATCAAGTGACACTTACGTGATCTAAGACTATTGATTTCAAATATAAAGAGGGTACCCGGTTTTCGAAGTTCTCGTCATTGTGAGATCTGAAGAGGGTTAGAGATGTATGCATGCTTACCCCCTACAAACATGCAAAGAGACTGTTTTTGGAACTCGAACCCGTGATCTCAATGTCACAATGAAATAACCTTATCATTATTGATTTCTAATATAGCATAATGATATATGTTGGGACATGTTATAATTATTATTTTTAAAAACTAAAGGTATAGTACTGTGAGATTTTTAAACTTTAAGATAAGGTTTTTAAATCTTTGGATTTGGCTCCTGTCCCTTTAAGTTGGAAGAAAAGAAAATGTTATTTATACTTAATTTTGAGACCTAATCAACTACAATTGTTAGATTAAAAATGAGTCATTCTAACTTTGAAACTAACAACTAATTTTGATGACATTAAATTAAATCTCTGATTTGCTCTTCAAATATTTTTAGAACTTACCTTTTATTCAAGACAAGTAATATCAGCCTCTACAATTTGTGGAACTAGACGTCCTAAACACGAGAAAATATTGCATACTTAGCAGGTGTCAAGGTGGCACTCACAACCGGTACTCAACACCAAATCACCAATTACAAACTGCCACTTCAATAAATGGCAATTTAGTACCTGCCAAGCATGTAATGTCTCAGGTAGAGAGAGGATAAAAGGCCTGATAATTGTTAGCGAGAATTACACTCAGATTTTTTGGAATTTGTCACTTAATGACTCATACCTCTTGATATTTAAAATATTACATACAGATTCCTAAAATTTATACGCATGTAACACTTAGAACCCTGTCATCAATGTCCGTTAGTATATCTGTTAGATTGCCTAAAGTTTGTAGGCATATATAATACTTAAACCTCTCAAATTTAAAATGTTATACTTAGACCAAAAATATTTCAATCAAAGATAAAATTTCAAATATTTTAAATTTTACAACAAAAATTCATATTATATTGTATCATTTATTGAAATAAAATCAAAAATAAAAATTCATTTTTTTAAAAAAAATCGTAAGTAGTGATGAGCCCGGCCCAAGACCCAGCTTGAATACGGAATCCACCTAGACAAAACCTCATGGGTCCAATCCAAAACAGATCCACGTTTAGTCAAGCTCATCAAGACTCTAAGAGCCACGTCATCAAGGAGTACGCAACGTCATCCCAAGACCTGGAGTAAGGAGCAATGAAGTCAGCCACACCATCTTAAGACGTGGTCTTGAGGAGAGCTCCGCAACTGCCTCATCCATTGCAAGGATGACGCCAACTCCACCAAATTAACTTTTTGGTTACTCATAAGCTGCCTCAATCTGTTATGAGGCCCTTAAAAATTGTAAACTCTACCTACACATGGGGGGGCAACTCTCACATCTGGCATTGATGATGCACAAATTGGTATCGTACAAGATCAACAGTCGAGTATATGTAAGAGTGCCATTAAGGAGCAGTAAATAGACAATCAATGACAAAACAATAAATAAGAGCAAACATGCAGTTTTATAATGGTTCACAAGAGAGAGTATTTTCCAGGGAAATTACAGTGTATTGAGAGAGAAGAGCAATGTGTGTAGAAGGGTGTATTATGTGTAGAGATGTCAAGGTTGTGCCTTTTATGTGGAGAAGACTTACATTATATAGGTATGGTGAGGTGGTGAGACGGTCACTATTTTTTGGTAAGTACAGTTATGGTACGGTTAGATCTCCGTACATATTCTAATATTCTCTCCCTCGTGCTTTTATTCTGTCGGAAGAGTGGAAAATGATAAAAAAAGTTAAAAGTTGAAATCTGAAAACTGAAAACTGAAGTGAACAATGAAATCTTATTAAAAAGAACAATAACTAATATATGTGTGGGTGTGTAACTGTGTGTGTGTACAGTGCATGTGTGTGTAATTATTTATTATGTATATTTTTGTTGCAAAAGACAAAGGAATGAGAAAAAGAAGAAGAAGAAGGAAGAAGATTTATCTATTACGTTGAAGAAGAGATCGACAAGAAGGATGGATAGGTAGGGGTTTTCAAAATAAGACTAATTAGAGTTTTAATATGATTGTAAAATATTTTGAGGTATAATTGTCATATTATAAATTATAAATATTATTAAAGATAGTTTTGCTGAGGGCTTTCAGTTTTAAGAATTAAGTACGGAGTCTCCTACTTAATATTGTAGCCTATTTTTAATGAGCACTTAACATATTAAGAGAGTTTAAATTTTAGTTATCAAACGGGCTTAATTAATAAGTGCCGAATACTTTCATTTTAAGTGTTGAATTTGGGTTAACAAATACACTCTTCAATGGCAGGTAATTCTCCCTAATTGTTATTTATGTTTGTGTTTGTGATTGTAAAGAAGAGACAGAAAGAGAGGGGAAAATGAACAAAAATGTTAAATCTGTAAGGCTATATGTGGTTGATTCTGGTTGGAGAGGGAGTTTGCGATGGTAAGAGGGAAAGAAAACAAGGATATTGTAAATATTTCATGTGGAATGGATATCAAACTCTCATTTTTTCATTGAATATCAATGTGCGCCTATAAAATGTGAGATTCACCAACCGAGGCATCCCAAAACTGAGTTTTTCACTGGGTTTGAGACTATAAGCTAAGAGGGGTAGAAGGGGCGGACGGAGGGTGGGGGCAATGGGGGCAGTTGCCTCCACTGCAATTTAAAAAGCTTTTGGGTTCTTTGTGAAATTTTAAGAAATTTAAAAATTTTAAAAACTTGCCGCCATTGAAAAAATAGTTAAAAATTTAGGGCAGTTTCATATATTAGAAATTAAATGAGATTCTTTCATACATTAGCAACTTAGGTCCGTCAATAAATCAAATTCAATTAGTCAAAATATATTCAGATTATCGACTGACAATTCAAGTCTAATTCGGTTATATGTTACTACTTTACAAATTATGATTTGGAATAGAGCAATGCTACATATCCCAAATTTGTATCCCAAATTTATATCCCAAATTATTGGGAACCATTGGATGAGTGGGTCCTACCAACTTTTTTCATTGGGACCCACTCATCCAATGATTCCTATTAATTTGGGATGCACTTTTGGGATACAAATTTGGGATACAAAGCATTACTCTTTTGAATATTACACCAAAATTAGATCTGACTAATTTATATTCATGCACGTATATAATGGTATTATGAAGATTCTGAGTGTTATTTGATAAAATTGAATCAAATTTTAAGATATAATTTATTAAAATTTAATTTTAATTTACTTACGGATTCAATTGAAAGTCAAATATTTAATTTTTCGGATGTAGACTATTTAACTGAAATCCGTTAAATAATTAAATTGACTTTATAATAGAGTTCTGAAAGCATATTTTGATCGAAATTGTCAAATTAAATTTGAATCACTCAAAATTTGATCCAAATCTGATCATTGAAAGTATAATCAATATTTAAGTTTCGATTATTATTGTTCTATCGGCTTCTTTAACCCCAAACGTTGCCCCCACTATGAAAGAAATTTGGCTCCGCCACTTGACAAAACAGATGATTAATAGCAAGAGAGGCTTTGTAATTTGCTTGGCAGATGGATTGTGAGGAGATCATGTTGGAAGGGATTCATCCTCTCTGATGAAGATGATAGTTTATTCTCATGAGGATTTTTCCCCTTTGAGATCTATTATAGCAGATATTAGGTGTCTCATACATTGTTTTAGTTCTTTATCTGCTTCTACTATTAGACGTATTGGAAATGGTGTTGTGCACCATCTTGCTACAATGACTAGGTGTTATGAACATTTTCATGTATGAGAGGATATGGCACCAGATTCTTTAGTGTCGATTCTCTGTTCAGATTGTCCTATTTAATACATTCTATCGTTTCTGTAAAAAAAAAATAGCAAAAAGGGTAAAATATATTTTTGGTCATCAAAATATGTGTTTAGTATCTATTTGGTCTTCTTAATTTGTATTTATGCAACCTACTGTCAAATGTCCGTTAGAAAATCGTTAACTGCTTTGATCACGCGCCAATCAAGTGGGACCAAATAGACATAAATTAGGAACTTTAGTGAACAAATAGACATAAATTAGGAACTTTGGTGACCAATTAGATACAAAAAATAAGAATCACATGATTTAGCGTGTGACTAGAATCGTCACAATTTTTTTACCGACATTTTGGATTGGAACACATAGATAAAAATTAAAAGTCTTTGAGACCAAAAAGACACAATAGAAAATTGAAGTTCAAATAGACAATAAATTCGTACTTTGAGGACCAAAACTGTATTTTACCCTAACAAGAAAAGCTTTAAAAATGAGTAATGCTATTTGGACCTAAAAATCTGACATAATTTGCTGATCTAATGATATGGATTTATTGGAACCATTGGATTAACATCAAATTTTAATATTTAATGGGGTCCACAATCAATCAAATGTCATAGTTAATTAGATCAACAAATTAGATCAGTAAATTATGTTCAAATAACATTACTCTTTTAAGAATTTGCAATAAAGAGTTCAATTGAAATTTTTTATGTCATCCTATATTCCCCAAGATTTTACACAAATTTTCCAATATGTAAAGGTGAATGACAACATTCCTATGAAACAAAATTATTAAATTATGACACTTTTGAACTTATTTATTAAATTATGGTATTTAAAAAAATATATATTGTTGACTCCACTTTTACTAAAAGGTGGGATCAACAACCCGCTTTTAAGTGTAAATCCATTTTGCTATCATAATTTGAAAATTTTATTTCAAAATTCTCATACATTGGTATTTAATTCCGTTCCCCCTTGTTTCTACTTTATGAGAAAAACAAAACCCAAGCAGGGACTATAGTAATAGCGAAATTGTTGGCGTATTTTTGGATTGTGAACGTGCAAAGGTTTAATTGGACTTAAGATCCAATCACGTACGATTTTACTTACTTGAACTAGTATAAAATTCTTAAATTGTGATTGTTCAGATGATTCTAACGAGATGTAATGTAACCTCTGAGTTCTTTTCAATGCCTTGAGGATCAAGGGCTTAAATAATTTTTCAACTAGTAATGTAATGGATTGGAATGTAGAAGGACAATTGGAGTGTAAAGTAATAGAAAAACTAAACTTAGTAAATGAAAAGATTATTGTACTTGACATTAAGCGGAAATATAAATATCATCGGAGTGATGAATTACAAGTTAAAATAAAATTGTTGAGAAATAAACTAAATATGAGAGAGTCTGACTTTGTGTAGAGCTGTTATGTTGATTGGTGATCTTTTATCTGTAGTATTGCCTTTGTTATCGATAGGAGATGACCCTTAACCGTCGAAGTCATCTTTTTCGATCATAGCTGTGATCATGGCCTCTTCCCTCATAATGTGCAGACGTACATTAAACCGTCTCAAACTAATGGCTCATGATGTCACGTTTCTTTATTTCTCGTGATTCTTAGAGTCTCACTTCCTTAACCACCCTATTAAACATGGACTCTTACAAACTCTTTCATGACCGTCGGACCGTTTTTACATGTCACATATAGATTTTACTTTTTTGGGTGTAAACAATAATAAAACATGACCCATTTTAAATCCAGTAACTTAACTTAGCACAAATGTGGTTGAGATCCATTTAATCCAAACTATATAATAAAATAAGACCTATTTTAAATCCCCAAACTTAACTTAGCAAAAAAGTGACTGAACTTCATTCAATCTAATGGCTCAAAATCATCATCAAAAAAAAATTTCCCAAATCAGCTGATACCTTTTCACGCTAATTAATATCAGATTCCCCCCAAAGTTTAAAATTCTATCTACTATAATTTTTCATGCTAACCAAGGTCAAACAAAGATTTCTCACTCCTATCTCCTTCTTCTCTCGTTCAATTTTGTTTTTTTAAATTGACTGATGTGTGATTTATTTGGCTTATCCCTTGCCATTAGACACGGGCTATTGTTAATATTGAATATGACATTAACATGCAGCATTTTTTATATGTCTTCTACTAAGATTAATTGTCATAACATGTCTAAGCATTGAAGCAAAGCCATTAATCATATCTCGACATGCATACCAGTAAAGTATATTGGTTTACTATGTCCCGTCCATCGGTGGTTGCATTAATCGTAAATTCTATTGTTCCTAAACTTGAACTAAAAACACAATAAAAATCAAAAGCATAGTTAATGTTATAATTAGCTTTTGGTGAAGTAGATCTTACATATTATAATGAAGAGACGTTAGAATTTGCCCCGACTCTATCGTCTTCTAGAAGAAACTTGCTAGTGAGCTGAGAATAACGTAGCACGCCTTGCACCTGAGTTGGTATCTCAGCACGCATGTTGGACTTAGGGACTTTAGTCACGAAGCCATCTCACTGTTCTGCCTCTCCAGCGACTTCCGATGCATCTATTTGCTGCAGCTTGCCTCCACAATTCCGCATTCTCCTTCTCTAGCTTTGCACGGATCCTCTAAAACGTAGATGGTGTGGAGGTTTGGACCAACCCCACGACCACGTATATATCCTAATAGTTTCAGACTAAGCACAGTTTCAAATATCTGATCCTCAGTCATGGGAGTAGCTCCTTCCTCCATTGATTGAGCATCTAGCCTCTTAAGCTCACTCTATATTTGGAAAGATTATAATCCATTAGCAATATGTTAGAAGATTTACAAGGAGGTGGAGAAGGATACAATAACATACATAGACTTTCCCTGATCTCCACCTGGCCCTAGTGTTTCTTTTCATACTAAATGTGGTTGTGAGAGACATGTCCATACGGGTGCGTTCAGTGCGGCCCTAAACATAGGCAATTAAGGTGTTTGCTTAGGATTCCAAATTTTAAAGGGCCCTCATAATTTTTTTTTTAGTATAATAGGCTTTTTTTTTTTGGGTATTTTAGATATGATTCAAATTTTAAGAGTTCAATTCAATATCTAATTCCGTTAGGTCCAAAATTACTCTTGACTTGATTAAGCCTAAATTTTAGAAGCCCCCAAAAATTTATCCCATAGTAGAATAGGCATATTTTTGTTTTGTAATTTAGAATAGGCAAACAATAACGCGCTCAACAAAAAAAAATAATAACATCAAAGAATAATATGCTCAATAAAAAAATAATAACATGCAAAAGTAACATGCTCAATAAAAACTTAGTTAAAAATTTAATCATTGTAATAGAGTGACACCCCCATGTACAATAGAATAAATACTCACATATGGTGTCACTCTATTACAATGATTAAATTTTTCATTAAGTTTTTTTTGAGCACGTTATTGTTTGATGTTACTATTTTTTGTTGAGCATGTTATTGTTTGAGATTACTGGTTTTTTGCTAAGCGTATTATTATTTAATGTTACTACACACACACACACACACACACACATATATATATATGATAGAAAAATAATTTTAACGCTAACACAATTTCAAAATTAGAAGTTATATTTGAAAATATTGAAACTAACAATGATAGACAATATTTATGGTAAGAGTAATTATGAAATACATTTCAAAAAGAATTTGAAATATTTTAAAATGTGAACTTTTTGACAATTATTTGATGAAAAATTGGACTTAATGGAGTATAAGTTTGAAGGTGGTACTTAAAGCCAAATAAGTTCTAAAAAATGTATCCACAATCAATTATCCATTTTAGATATGATCTAAATTTTAGGGCCTAAATTTTAATAGTTCAAATTAATATCTAATTTTTTTAGGTCTAAAATTACTCTCTATTTGGTTAAACCCAACTTTTAGAGGGCCACCAAAAGTTTACCCTTTAGTATAATAAACCTAATTTTTCTTTTGTATTTTAGATATTATCTAACTTTTTAGGGCCCAAATTTTAAGAATTTAAAGCAATATTTAATTTTGTTGGTCCAAAATTACTCTATACTTAGTTAAGTCCAAATTTTAGAGGCCCCATTAAATTGCTTGATCAAAGCTTAATTGATAATATCTTATTTACGATCAATTGAGATTGAATGAATTAACTATATTATCTACTCAGAAAGATTTATTCTATAAACTTAAATATAATAACTTGATCAATATTTTTCATCTAAAAAAAACTTTTAAATAAAAATTTTAAATTATAATAATTAAAATGATATATAATAGGCGAATTATTAATAGCACCCCATGTGAAATCTTTGCCTAGGGTCCTCATTTACCTTGGACCGCCCCCGAGTGGGTTCACCCAATCATGCATTAAATAAATTAATAAAATTATTTATGTATATGTGTCATAGACATTTTTTTACAAAAAAAGGGAGCTCACACCATCGTAACTTATTCGAGCGAAACACTTCATCCCTGCAATGTAGCCAATGTGGTGTTTTTCTCAATTCTCCTTGTTATTTGCTCATATTTTGCATTCAAGAATTAAAACCAGTAAAATATGAATAACAAATTTGAAGTGAAGACAACATGACTTAATGGGCCTGCACACCTTGAAGTCCTCATACAGAAAATAAGTCATATGGGGTACATTTAAGGGACAATTCTGCAGTCTAATCTCAATTGACCTATCTGTGTATTCCTTCACTACCTAGACATTTTGTCACTCTTCAAGGTGAGCAGCCTTGATCATGATAAACAATGTCGCTTTTTATCACACTAGTTGATGTATATGTGCAATAATTTTAAATATAATTATAATTTTTTATTTTATACATCTACAAAAAGTATTTCTTGGCCAAAATATAGTTAAAGGACCTTCATGAAAACATTAATACTATGCTAGAAAAAAATGCCACAACTGCAACACAACTTGTTAATTAGATGCCTCCTGAATTTCAAACCAAGCACTTGCATAATCGTGTGTAATTGACAATATATATTTATTATACCTGCATTACCAACCTGAGATTGGTGTATTCTCAACAATGCAAGTATAATACACAATGACAACCAAAAAAAGGTCAGAAATATTCGTGTATAACTAACGGCATGTATTTATTTTAGATATATAAAATACCAAAATATTTGGGAATGCGAGTTCTTCCTCTTCTACATAATATATAGAATAAAACATTTGCGAGAATTGAGAAAAAGAGAGAGAGAGATAGAGAGAATTGCACACATATTCGAAAGCAGAATTGCATACATATTCAGACAAAGGAAAGTTGGATTGGTAAACATTAGCTTTAATTGATTGGGTTTAATGAGTTCAAATTCAAACACCAGGTTTGAGCCCAGTTCATGGGTTGAGTTTAAATCATCAAAAAGTTGGTCAAGCTTAACTCATGATCTTAGTCCAATCTAAAGCTCAAAAGTTCAAGAAGAGTCAACGCACGTAGAAGATCGATCATCGAGATAGTCATTACTCCGATATAGTGTCTATCCCCAATTGTAGTTATCATCTCCAGTAGATTAGTAGTTTGACATTCACATCACCGCTATAGTTAGGATTCTGTGCCTATAAATTGTAGACCCTTTACACAGGGAACGACAATTAAACCTTAAGCATACTTTTGCTCTCTTTCTTTCTGCTACTATCTTGTATTCTTTCATTAATAGAGTTTTTCGGCCAACGTTATCGCCTTTATTGATTAGGTTACCCGACCCAACCACTCAATCTTTGTCTCTTATTATTAATTATTTCATTAATTATTTTACACCATTGATTTGATTGTGCTTAATCTATTTTGTACATCATCAGTTTGACGTGATCTTTGAGAAACGATTTGATTCTCACCCTATAGTCTTCCTACCTCCGATAGCAATCACAACCATATCCATGACCCACTAAGCGGAAGATGATCCGCCACAACACGACGAGGTCCCTCCATCACCGGCGAACCCTGTCTTTGAATCCCAACAACTATTGGAGACCATGCAATAACTGGTTAACCCGAACCAATAGATCCTCACACGGATGCTTGTTGGGAATCTTCAAGGAGCCGCCTCCCAACATCATGAAGGAGGGAGGGCACTCCAGACACTAGGGTGCCAAGGTGCCCCCAGTGCCAAGGGTCTCTTACTACCCCACTTCGGAGGCCAACTCCTTCCCATGCTGGTGACACTCCTTCCCAAGAGGACGAAGGGAAAACAAGCATGGGGACCACGAAAGCTACACAAACAACCCCACTTGTGATATCCCCAACCACTCAGACGAGAAAATTAATGAGGTACAAAACCAACTCACTGACGTCTACATCGCCATGAAGGCATGAGGGCTTGAAATAGTTGACTACCTTGTGAGGCGTACTGACATGCCCTTTTTACTTGATGTGGTTGACTACCCTCTTCCTCCAAAGTTAAATATGTCAACCGTGGAAGCTTTTGATGGCTCCAAAGATCCACTAGACCATCTTGATACGTACAAATCTCTGATACAACTGTAAAACATACCAGACAAGATCATAAACGAGGCTTTCTCTACCGCCCTTAAGGGATCCGCTTGCCAGTGCTTGGCCAAGCTTACCCTTACTTTCATTGAATCTTTCGTTGAACTAAGCAAGTCCTTCGTCTCACACTTCATTGGGAGACGTCGACACCAGAAGCCTACCACCCACATGCTCAGCATCAAGTAGGACCGAGACGAAAGCTTAAGGATTTACCTCACTCGTTTTAATGAGGAAGTCCTCCAGATTGAATAATCAGATAACAAAGTCGCCATGGTGGCCTTGACATAAGCCCTGTCGTCATGCAATCTTATGTTTTCAGTCTTGAAGCACCCACCAAAGAACATGCTAGAATTATTATCAAAAGTTCATAAATACATGAACAATGAGGATGTCGCCAAAGCAAGGTGGGTTGAGTCCTCATATAGAAGGGAATACAAAAAATAGACACGTGCAAATTCTACTTCTTCACTAATTTGTGCCTAAAATTCAAATTCAGTGAAAAAACAAGCATTTTTTTGGGGAAATTTGGTGCCCAAATCGCCTTAGGCAGTTTAATTCTGGTAGATCTAAAAAAAATATCCGAATTCAAGAAAACATTCACCTCAAATAGACAATCGAGTGCAAAGTTATGACCATTTAAAATTTTGTCATATCTTCATGATTTTCTAATACTTTACCCTATGTCCAGTGCCAGCGCCTAGCGCCAGCTCCAGGGCCCAATTCCAACACGGCAATGCCAGCGCCCAACCCCGCAACACCCAACACCAGCACACCTAGTGGCGCCCAGTCCCGTAACGTCTGCCTCCTTGCCCGCATGCTTGCCCTTGTCTTGGTGTCTGCGTCCTCATCTATTTGGGCGTACCGCCTGCATCGCATGCCCGGCTTGTCCAGTAGTGCCCTTGATGCCCGGGGTCACCCCTCCAAGCACATCAGGCAACCTCACCTCTTGCACTCCACGTCCGTGCTCCATCGGCTCTATCCAACTAGAACCCTTTGGCTACTATCACTATCATTTCCCTCCTTATGTCCGTCTCTTGGGATGGAGCCTCCTGAGTCTCTAAAAAAGCTCGGTCTAACTCTGTCTCTACTCTCACACAAGAAGCCTCAGTCCCCAACTTAACGGCTCTTTCGCGAGTCGCCAAAAGCTCAGCCTTATTTTGTCTCTGCTCTCAAGTAAGAAGCCATAGTCCTAAGCTTAGCAGCTCTCTCACGAGTTGTCAAAAGATCGATCTTACTCTACGTCTACTCTCATACAAGAACTCTATGTATCCAATTTAGCACATCTCTCACGAGACTCCACAAGCTCGACCTAACTCTGCTTCTGCTCTCATGTAAGAAGCTTAAGTCTTCATCTTAGCACCTCTCTCGCAAGTCGCCACAAGCTCGGCCAAACTTTGTCTCTACTCGCATGCAAGTAGCCTATGTCTCTAGCTTAGTAGGTCTCTCCTGGGTCGTCTGAAGCTCGGTCTCACTCTATCTCTGTTCTCATACAAGTAGTCTCAGTCTCCAACTTAATAGCTCTCTCTTGAGTAGCAAGAAACTCGGCCTAACTTTACCTCTGCTTTCACACAAGCATCTTTGGTCTCCCGAAAAGCTCGGCCTGAAGAGGTGTTACTCTGTTATAAGCCAAACTCAACTACTCCTCAACAATCTAGTGCGCCCATCTCTTTTCTACCAGTGCTCTCGACACCCCCATCGAGTTTAAGCATCCTCGAAAAAAGGTGCAGAAAAGCTGTAGCCATCAGCAAAAATCCAAATGTAAAAATGTCAGTATGACCAAATCATACATAAGAAAATGTTTCACAAAAAGAAGGGTATATAGCACAGACCTCCATCGTGGTATCGATGATACCCTCAGGACCCCGAAAGCCGACCTCTCTAACACCCAAGGGTGTCACAAACCTCAAAAAAACACTCCTTGGCCATATTCGTGTCCTACAACTTAAACACTAGGCCACTACTAGAAGTAGGAAAATTATGCGGAGCTTCGGTCTCAATGGAAGTCTGCACAGGAGTCTAAATCTCTAAAGTAGTCCTAGGAATCAAAGGGGTCACATGCTGAGAAGAAGCAGGGACACCATTAGACCCCGTCTTCTGAGAAACAATAGGGCAATCAGACCTCAGTTGGGAAGTAATGGGGGCATCAGATCTCGCCCTCTTAGTAGGAGGAGGAAAAATAACCATCCTAGTAACATAGAGAGCCTCCACTATTGATCTATTAACCATGGGATAATCAGTGGAGTCTAAATGAAAGAGAGAATTTTTAGAAATCGAAGATATCATCAGTTTGTCTAGGTCCTCCATGGTGTCGCCCATGGCACTGTCCAACATTATCTAGGTTCATCTCCATGGCATCACCCAAGCATCTTTCCCTTTCCAAGGCGTCACTCATCAAAGCATCTCCATTTTCTCACACAGAAGTGTCCATATTTCTTTTCATCATCTCTCTGCTGCTTATGGAAGGTAGAAAGAGAATGGCACTGCCCTAGCTCTAATCAGGAAAGAGGGGTTTTGAAAGAAAAAAATGAATATGGGTAGCTCACTCTTGGGTTTATATATAACCCTCTAAAACCCTAAGTTGGTTACCTTAAAAGAAAAAAGGGGTTTCTAATGTAAAATCGAAATCCAATAAGAGACCCAGTAGAGGAATTTGTTTGCTAGCACAATGGTTGTCCAGCAATGACGTTACCAAATGGAGAAATAAGCTTCGACAATGAAATAGAAAGGAAAGCTGAAGAGAAGAAGCCACCGTGTGGAATAAGATATCTTAGTCTAACCAAATGGGAGAGCTCACTCATGCCCTTAACCCCTAGATCACTGCTAGGGTTTGGGGCATAGGGGCAAATGATGAGCCCAGATTCAAACCAAGCATAGGCCCAATTCATGGGTTGACCCCAAATCATCAAAGGACAAGATAGTATTTGCACATGACCTCAGTCCAATCCAAAGTTTAAAAGTCCAGAAAGAGTCAATGCACGTAGGAGAGTGATTATCGGGGATGACCATTACTCCGAGATAGTGTTTATCCCAAATTGTAGCTATCCTCCACAGTAGATTAGTAGCTTGATATTCATGTCACCGCCACAGTTAGGGCTTTGTGCGTATAAATTATAAACTCCTTACACAAGAAAATAGAGACTACACCTTGATCATACTCTTGCTCTTTCTCTTTCTGTCTCTCTCTCTCTTCCCTATTTCCGTGTACTCTCTCATTAATAGAATTCTCCGGCCATCGTTACCGCCTTTAGTGGTTAGGTCACTGAGACCCAACCACCAAATATTTGTCTCTTATTATTAATTATATCATTAATTATTTTATGCTACACACTCGACTAATTTGATTGTGCTTAACCTATTTTGTGTACCATCAGGGTTAAAATATTCAACTTAAAAAACATAATTGTGTATACTTTTGCATTGGGTGAAAACTTTTCTCAACATGACTTAATTGAGCTTCTCAAAAGCTGCGGCAAAGAACCCATCATTAAAATTCACCAAAATCTCGAACTCAATTTCAAAATAATTCATCACTCAGAAAAAAAAAATGAAAAGAAAGAATAAAACTAAAACCCGCCTAAGCATGTGTTAGAGGGCAAAATTTTAGATTTGTTGTGGTCCCATGACAGGTTCAATTTTCTTGTTGTAACTTGTACACTAAAATCTTTGAGAAGTACGTAATTTATAATAAGATTAATAATAGAACCTTGTTAATTGGTGTTTGTGATACAATTCAAAATTCTATATTCAACAAATCAACCAAATTCGTCAAGTCTGCTAACGTATATATTTACGAAATATAAACACAAAAATGCTCTAATTAAAAACATGTTGCAATTTTTTACCATATCTCACTAGGGCCGGTCCAACAGTATGGAAAAAAAAAACATGGACTTTAGGGCCCAAATTTTTAGAAGGCCTCATAATTTTAGGTACATCACTAACTTACAAAAAAATTAAATCCATTAAATTTTAAGTCTTACAAAAAAGCCCCACAAAATTAAATCCAATCAAAAATTTTATTGCAATAATTTGGCCTATAATCTAATCCATAACATTAAAAACTTAGAAATTAAAAAAAAAACTCAAAAATCAACTCATATTTACTTTCATCCACTCTCTCTCTCTCTCTCTCTCTTATAAAAAAAATAAAAATAAAAGTTGAAATTAAACACTCTCTCTCCCTATGTGTGGCAAAAAACAAAAACAAAAATAAAAGTTAAAATCTATTTCTCAACAATATTAACACATCCTTCTTTGTCTCCATCTCACATAGAAAATTAAAAATAAATTATTTTTTTCAAAAATAATACTAAAAATAAAAGGCATTCATTTAATGTTTTCGCTTTAGGCCTCAATTTGGCTTGAGCCGCCCCTGTATCTCACGCGTGATTTTCCTCCTATCAAATGTTCACCTATGCTATCACTCTTGCATGGTTGGTGTTGTTCCCTGTCAAAATGTGCACAAAATACACGAAGTGTATAAATTATAGAAATTGACTTGTGAAGAGAAGAGAGAAATAAGATAAGTTACAAAATTAAAGGGTTTTTTGTATTAAGTTTACGGGAAGGAAAATAAAATATGAAACGCACAATTAACTTAGGGGTGTCTATGGGTCGGGTTACCCACAGGTCTCGTTACCTAACCCAAAAAAAATAGGCCCGCCCGAACCCGAGCGCAATATTCTTTAAAAAAAGGCTTAGGTTTATCCCTAAACCCACTACCCGGCCCCGAAGCCCGACCCAATAACCCGTCCACATACTCGGCTCAATAACCCGCCTATATATGTTTATTTTAATATGTGTGTAATTGTGTCAGAGGTGGAGACTTGAATGGTATGTGAGACTTGAATGTTAGGTGGTAGGCAAGACTTGAATTTGGTGGGTGAGACTTGATTTTGGTAGGTGAGTTAAGTTAAAAAAATTTCAAAGACTTTGAATATGAGTCTGAGACTTTGCATTTTTCTGCCGGTCTGTGACTGAGTGTCTCAGACTCAGCGGACAGTGGCTATGTATGGTCTTTTCAAACTGTGAGACAGATAGCCATAAATTTTTAAATTTCAATCTTTTCAGTCTGCCAGCGGCCGAGTCAGGACAATCATAAATTTACTAATTTCATTTGAGCCAATTGTCAATTAATTTTTAATGTATAATTTATAAATAAGCGGCTAATTTCATTTCAAATCACTTAGTCATTTGCTCACATTTCATTACAAAAAAAACTATCATTCTCTGAACTCACAAGTGTTTTAAAGTCTCAAGACCGAGCTTTCAGTTGTCTCAAAGACTCAAGATTGTCACGTGGTCTCATTTGGTAAGAAAGTTTTTTTACGTAATTTAAGTATTTATTTTATTTTTATTCTTTAATTTAAGTAATAACTTTATCTCATTCACAAAATATTTTTTATAACGAAATTCTTGAGTCGAATAATGATAATGAGAACATCGATAAGGGTGAAGGGAATGATCCACCTTCAATGCCTGAGATGGATTCTTCTAGGAATGTACTATCTAATAAAAGACAAAAGTTCAAGGCCTGAGATCACTTTGAGAAAATCAAAATTAAGAATTCTAATTGGGTCATTACATCAGAAAAGGCTATATGTAATTATTGTAAAAAGATTTTATTGGAGGCTCTAAAAAGGAACTAGTCACTTAACTAGACACCTAAAGACATGCATATTAAGAGGTCAAACTAATATTAGACAAACAATGTTATCATAATCTGCTAGCATCGGTACACTAAGCACTTTTAGTTATGAACCTGAATCTGCTAGAAAAGCAATTGTTAGATGGATTGTTATAAGAAATCTTTCATTTGTTATTGTAAACGATGCTGAATTTGAAAGAATGTTACAAAGTGGTTTTAATCCTTCCTTCCAAAAGTTTTCTCATCAAACATGTCAAAGAGATGTTATTAAATATTATGTACAAGAAAAAAATAATTTAATTGCTTATTTTGATAATCTTAAAAGTAAAATTTGTTTTACTTCTAATATTTGGACTTACTGCCAACAATTAGGATATTTATGTATAACTACTTATTTTATTGATAATAATTGGGTTATGCAAAAAAAAAATTATTACTTTTATAAGGATTGAAGATAATCATAGTGCACAATTTATTTTTGAAGTTATTTATAAACAGTTACAAATTTATCGTATTCAAGACAAGATTTTTACTATTACTTTAGATAATGCAATAAATAATAGTGGAGTTGTAAGTCATTTAAAATGTTATTTAACTTTACTATGTGAAGATATTTTTTTTTCATATGAGATGTATGTGTCATATCATAAATCTCGTAGTACAAAGTGGTCTCCATGATATTAGATCTGTAATTGATAAAATTAAACATATTATTTATCATATAATAGGTTCTGAAAATAGACTTATGACATTTGGAACTATGTAAAAAAAATAATTTAAAATACAAAAAATCTCATATGATGTACAACATAGGTGGAACTCCACCTATAAAATGTTAGATGTAGTAGTTAAATATAAAGTTGCCTTAAATAATTATATTTGTATAGATACCACTAGTTCATTATCGCGTCCCACCGAAGAGGAATGAGATGTCACTTATAAAATAAAAGTTTTTTTGAAAGTTTTTTATGAGTCAACTATGACTTTATTTGGTAATTATTATCCAACTATTATACTTGTCTATGTTCATATAGTTAGTATCAGTGATTTTTTTGAACTATGTAGTAATGAACCAAAAATTTCTACTATTTTACATAATATGCAATCTAAATTTAATAAATATTTTTCATCACTTCCTATATTTCTTGGTTTTGGTATGTTAATTGATCCTCGATTTAAAGAATTTGGCCTTACAAGTGCTTTTATGTTTTTATATGGTAACTTAAATGATGAGCACATGAACCACATGAATAAAATAAAATATTATTTTGAATTTTTTTTAATGAATATAGTGTAACATTTGAGAATTGTGGTACACTTAATCCCTCCTCAACTTCTAGTGATATTGTTTATAGTAGTAAAGATAAAGATAAAACATCTATGCTAGCTTCACTTTTAAATATAGGAGGTATGTCAACATCTAAGGGGTTAACTGAATCTCGACAATATTACAATGCTCCAATGGTAAGTGTTGAAGATCCTAATTTTGATATTTTGGCCTAGTGGAAAGGATATGAAAGTAGGTTTTCAATTCTTTCCACCATGGCTCATGATATACTAATAGTTCCTATGTCGACTGTAGCATCTGAATCTGCTTTTAGTACAAGTCGACATGTTATTGATGAGCATAGGAATTTCTTGGATGGAAAGACAGTAAAAGCCCTTATGTGTCTTCAAGATTGGTATACCGTAGAAGCGAGAGATCAAAATATGGAAGTAAATTCCCCAACGCCTGAATTTGAAGTTTTAAAAATTTAGATATTAAGACCAATATATTTTTTTTCATGTATTAAATATTCTAGCTTTTCATGTATAAAAGTCTTTAATGGGTAGAATTGTGCAAATGATAGATAAGTAGATAGGTATCAACCTAGTTGAAATGTACTCATTCTATTGTGATGCAATTTCTATTATATTCATAAATAAAATTATTCATTATTAATTTTTGTCCATTTTGATTTTGACTATACTTTTAATTCAAAAATATAATTTACAAAAAAATTAAATAAAGTTATATATTTTTTCAATTGGGCCCAACAGACCCAACAAAAGCTCACCCAATAGGTGACGGGCTAGGCTATGAGTAGCTTACCCTTACCTGAAGCCTGACCTGGCCTGCCACTTGCCCGAGTACGGGCTTGGGCCTACGCTACCCAAGCCCGACCCATGACAGCCCTAAACTAACTGATGCATATATCACCTATTAATTAAATACACAATGTCTTGAATTTGTAAGATCTAAAATAATTGATAAAATGGAAGTCATTTAAGAGTACCTCTTGGATGATGTGGCAATAAAGTCGATTAAAAAATTGACGGTTGGGGCGCCTCTGTGGTTAAGGTCTAGCAGCAAAGTTTGCTGTTAAGTGGAACGGCGCCGTTTTGGCCAAGAATCCAGAAGCCAACAAAGACACAAATGATGTCATCAATATCCAGCCTATTTCAGTCCGCTACGACGTCGTCTCTCACCTTTGCAGAACAAAATGCAAAAACAGCAAAATTGACAACCAATAACGGTTTGTGCAACTTCTTCAACCAAGAATAGTCGACTTCTTCGTCTTCCTTGTTGCGATCCTCGCTCAACCCAGAGTTTTTTTTAAGTAATCCGTCGACCACGATCATCTTCGAGCAATCACTGCCCCAAATCGAAGCCCTAACATCGATGTAAGTGTTGAAATTTGAGATTATTTTTGAGTAATCATTCCTCAAAATTTGATTATATGACCTAAATAAGTGATTACATTCTCTGGTTCTTTCTCATTAAGGTGTCAGTGTAAATGCTATGGTTCTCTATGCTATGTTCTCTTTAGCCATGATAGTTTAGAAAGATTTAAACCGTCATCTGCAAAATTAAGCGATTAATTGAAACAATTGAGAATTACTAACTTCTAGAAAGACTAACTCAGGTTGACATAAATAGTCCAAGAAAATGAGCAGCTCTAAGGTGGAAGAGAGAGCTTCTATGCTTTTAAAAATAAATTAGGAGTTGGAGAATATCCTAAACTTGGGCCACATAAACAATGCGCTTATTGGTCATATTAGTTTCTTATCTGTGTTTTGATTCATGGGTCCTTGCAGATGGTTGATGAACAAAACGAATATGAAACTTGAATATTTTAGCTCTTAATGTTTCCTCTATCAGTCTTCAGTCATCCAAATATTTTCTGGTTAATTAAGTTTGCTATTGGCGTCTTATATTTTAGGTTTCATTAATATTCTTTCCCTTTTTCCTTTTTTTGTGTCCCCTTGGAAATTGCCCATCTAGGGAGCATGTTTGGAATGGAAGGCATGATTCCATGTTTTCTTTCTGTGGGATATAATATCAAATGCTTGCCTTCCATCCCAACCATGGTCATATTGATGCGATTTTGTGAATGCATTAATGAATTCTCTTTCAAAGCAAAGACCGGTAATCTTGTTTGTATTGTATGTTTTGTGTTTTATCTTTTTGTGTGCAGTTTATAAATGTTGGAACAATGGTTTCCCCGATGGTTTATGCACGGCGCAGTTTATGCTGTATCCTATGTGATCAATCTGATGCTGCCCTTCGAGATGCTACGCAAGCACAAATTGTAAATGCAGACTGGCCAACAGCTTTCTACATACAATCAGTTGCTCTTACCAAGTTAGACATGCACCAGGATGTTGCTGACATGTTGAATGAGGTTGTTGGACTTGAAGAGAAGAAGCAAAAAGCTATTAGAACTTTCTGGGCAGAGTTCCATAGCATAATGAAGACGTTTTTTAAGTTTTTTTGAAGGATTAAAGCCACTGAGTGTAAATTTCAGAATTTCACTATTTATGTCACTGTTCATGTATGCTGGTTTTTCGGAGTGAAGCAGTGCCTTGTCTTTAGCTACTTGCATCTATTAGGTGGAGACTATTGCAGGATCAGAGAAGGCTTCCAGTGCTGTGTACTAAGCCTAGAATGGTTTTTTATGTCGGTTGATTCTTGGTTGCTAGATTGGAAGGTGGTGGAGCTGTTTTGTGATCAAAGGGCATGGGTTTGATGTATGGAGGCAAGGCTTTCCAGCTGGGTAGAGAGAAGGATGCTTATAGTAACATAAAATGGCTTGAGTCCTTTTGAAGGATTAAAGTTGTTTCTTGTGTTTAAACATTAAAACTCTTGTTCATTGATTTTGTAATTTTTCCATTCTTTGGTTCTTGTAATCTCCTGAATTCATGGAATAAAATTTTTCTTTTTGCAAAAAAAAAACCAAAATTAAACCTTTGTCATGAGTGATTATATTGGTAAATTCAAATGCCAAAGAGTGTCTGCTACTTCCTAGATGGACGAGGACTTCAGCTGTATTTTGCTTTATGGAACTAGTTTGTAATAAGTTACAAAAGAATGAATGTGTATTGGTTGGTTGAAATTGATGTATTGGTGTATTGGTTATAGATGGTTCATGGCATGAGTGAATGTGTATTGGTTGGTTGAACATGGTGCTTTGGTGTATTAGTTAAAGATGGTTCAGGACATGAATGAATGTGTATTGGTTGTTTGAACATTGTGCATGACACATAACAAAAATTGTACTTGTCCAAGATAACAACTAAACATTGAACACCATGAATCATACATAAAACAAATTGTACTTGTCCAAGATAACTACACATTTAACACCATGAATCATACATAACAAAAATTGTACTTGTCCAAGATAACAACTACACATTGAACACCTGAACCATACATAACAAAAATTGTACTTATCTAATATAATAACTAGACATTGGACACTATGAATCCTACATAACAAAAATTGCACTTGTCCAATATAACAACTATTCATTATCTACATCGATTCTCCTCATTAGAATAATCAACGACATTGTCCAAGAAGCATGATTCAACATTTATCCGAGCATTTTGTGAACTAATTGATGCTTGAGAATTTGATACTTGAGAAGACATGCTTAAGAATGAATTTGAGTGACTATAAGTTGATGCCCATGAGTAAGTAAATCCATTCATATGTGAATTTTGTTCATCCGATTGAGATACCTTCAAAACAAACATTGAAAGACGTAAGATACAATTAAGAATCCAAAATATCATAACCATAATGTTGGGGTTCTAATACATTAAACCTATAAGAAGTTCCAGTTTTCCTCTTCGTTGGCTTCTTATGTCAAGGCTTCTTATGTCAAGGCTTCAATCGACCCAACCCTTGTAACCACCATCTTTTCTCTTCAAGCTAGCTACTCGTAGGATGTTAGGATCAACATTTTCTACTCCTTTAGAGAGAGAGAGATTTTCTACACCCTCATCACCATCATTGTCCTCCTCACTACCAAGTGATGCATACATCAAATCCACCTGTTTGAACAACTCATCAATACCGCAGTTCACCAACTGGTGTGCAGGCTTAAGGTTAGAACAACAAGATGTTAAATGTACCATTGTAGGACATAGCTGTCTGTAACGTAATGCTGCCATCAACTTGGGATCCTCCTCATTTAGTGTAGCACTAGAATAAGGTGTTTGACAACTTTCTTGCATTTCGCCTTCATCTCTATATTACATATTGGTTAGAAATTTGCTTAATGTTCATCATATCTAGCACTTTAAGTGCATGACCATTGATCATTTCAAATTTTCGATAGCTACAAAAAATGGTTTGCTCATTGACATTGATCAACGCCATGTACTTTCTATCTTCATCATACAATTTCACCACAAATTCATGACATTCATCGAACACATTACAAGGATTCACAATAGCACACTGGAATACATCATATTCATCTTGAAATAAATCAAAAACAAAAGGAGTGTAACATTGCATTACTTGCATCAACATAGGAGCTCTTGTCAACTTCAGTCTATTCAACTTTTGTCTAGCTTGATATTCCTTCTCTATCTCCTTATATCTCTTATCATTTAAAACTCTGTTAAAATGAGTAAAAAGCGAACAATATCATGGTCTGACTTTAAGTACTTTTTGTAATGTTGAGTTCAAGCTCTCACTTAACTGAGTGCTCCTCATACCAACTATGAAAAGTTTGTTTCATATACACATGTGTCCATTTCTCTCTTAGTGCCTAAGTTGAATTCATCCAACTGTTATCGTGCAAATCATACTCATCAAGCAACAATTTCTAAGCATCAACTAACTCATGCTCTTTCTCGTATCCATACATGCACTCTTTAAATTGGGCTGAAAATTTTGAACTATCCTTATATATGTTCCCTAAATGCTTTAAAATATTTTGGGAAAGGTGTCAATAACATAACTCATGATATGTCTCTGGTATCACTATAGATATAGTTTTAGCCATTGTTTGATTGAAAATGGCAATAGGTTTCTTTCCAGACATTGCTTGTAGGAATGTCTCAAATAACCACTCAAATGATGCTGTAATTTCATCGTATAATAATGCAACACCAAATATCACTGTCTCCCTGAACTGGTTGAATCAATCAAAATGCCTAAGGGTCGGTACTCTTTGTTTGTTTGGAATGTTATGTCAAATGTGATAACATCCCCAAAGTGGTCATAATCAATAATCATCCTTCGATCAACCCAAAAATATTTGTTATGCGTTCTTCGACATCCAATTGGACTCCATAATAAAATTATGGATTCTTAGTTGCTTCTGCTTGGAAATATTGCAACAAACTACCACTTCACCATATTTCAAGTCTCGCTGCCTTCTTTCTCAAATGTAATTTTTTTTGTCTTGATGAGTGAACCCTAAGCTTTCTCTCCCCCCTGCTTGGGTCCTCAGCAGTATCAACATCGATGTCTTGAGCTACAGTAACTTTCCATTGGGATGACATTATATGCATACATTCAGCCAAGTGCAAAATGTGATTGTGTGGGTCTTCCCATTTAAAACAATAAATTTTTCAATATCTCTCTTAAGATATATGCACATATAAGGGGGGCAAATTGTTCGAGTCATAGCCCGAGCCTTTGTTGTTTTTCACTTCCTTTGATCTTTACTCCTTTATTCCGGTTTACAATAAACGTATTTTTTGTAAATTAATACATCATCCTTTAAGCTCTTATTGTGATAATCTTTTCTCACACTGAATCCTACAATTCCACTATAATTGTTATAAAACCTAGAAGCGTCTTCTTCCGAGTCAAATTACATTCTCATACATGGAGTATTGTCTATTTTATCAATCTCAACACATTCCATCTCCATTATAGATTAGGTCTCCTACAATAACCAAACAGTTACACAAATTAAACATAAAATCAAAAACTGCCTATATAAATTTTCAATTACAAATGGAAAAAAGAAATACTTATTTTTTATGTTTCCTATCAACAAGAAAAATTTATGTATCAAAGCCTATATAACTCAGTTTCACCAAAGCCTATAACACCAATACCCATATATCAAACAATCAAATATAATCACAAAAACGTAGTAGAAAGAATGATAGTAGTCTCATAATTATATCAAGATTCTATAGGAATTTTTTTTAAAAAAAGTTATGAATTTTATGAACTGGTATTTCATAAAAAAATTCTAAAAAATATATCAACATTACCTGAGAGTGTGAAATCGTAGGAGATGAGGTTGTAGTGCCAATCAACTGCTACAGAGAAACAAAAAGAGAGAAGAGCAATGAAAACTTTGGAATTTTTGTTGGTGATTACAAGCTCTTTACAGAGTTTTTTGTATGTTTTTAGGCAAGGCTGGTTGTCGATTTTGGAGGGAAAGAGGGCTTTGTTTTTGCGTTTTTGTTCTGCACAGGTGCAAGACAGTGGAAGACGACGTCGTAGCGGGCTAAAATGAGCACAAATTGGACGACGTCGTTTTGTGTTTTTGTTGGGTGCTGGAGTCTTGGCCAAAATAGCGTCATTGCTCTTAACAACAAACTTTGCTATTAGACTTCAACTATAAAAGGAGCTCCACCCAAAATTGACACCATGTTAATGTTTAAAATTGGGAGCTAAAAAGTTAAGGATAGATAATTTGTCTTTAAGAATTTGTTTAAAGATAAATTAGTAAGTCAAAATTTTATATTGTTGATAAGATTGGTTAATTAAATGCATAAGGATACAAGTGTCTTTATTTTTTCATGGACTAGGGGTAACCTCATGCTTGAAGGTATGGTGCAATGTGAATAGTTTTGAGAGAAATGTTGGTAGTCGTTGGATGAGTTTATTAAAAATTGTCGGATGGATTTATTAAAGTCTGCCTTATTTTATATTATAGATATAGATTGATAGCACAAGTTAAAAATTAAAAGTTGAGTTAATTATACTAGAGATCCTCAAATTAAGAGATTTATCTAATTTTGGTCATCAATATTTTTTTATTAGTAGGACCCACAACCACTCACACCAACTGTGAGGCTCGTGAAATCTATTTAAACACACACGCACACACACTCATCCAAGGCTATCCAATGTTGTATAGCCCCAACCACTTCCCACTCAGGCCCTAAGGCCTCACCCAACCTATGGTCAAGCCCAACAAGGGAGACAACTAAACCCACACCAGAATCAGTCATTCGGCCTACGCATACAAGGGGTTGTTCTATTTTTTTTTATCAGTAGGACCCACAACCACTCGCACTAACAGTGTGAGGGCAGTAGAATCCATTTAAACACACACATCCATCCAAGGCTACGAAGTATTGAATATGTTTCTGTGTAGTCTCTCAAATAGACAACGTCTAAATTACTAACGATTTTTTATTATAAACTTGTCGTATGATATTTGAATATGGACAAAATTTGTATATTTGATATTTGAATATGGAAAAAATAATTTGTATAGCTCTTGACAAAAATTTGTACCAAAGAGCTACAAAATTACACAGTTTTGTTCATGAGATATCTACATTTGGATCAAGAGCAACCAAAATTGCACATTTTTTACTAAGAGCTACCCAAATTTTGGTTAAGAGTTAACTAAATTATATTTTTTGTCCATATTTAAGTATTACGTGGTAAGTTTACGATAAAAAATTATTAACAATTTGGATGTTACTTGAGGGATCATATAAAAATATATGTAATACTTTAGGGATCAAAATTATATAATTAAAATATTAAAGACTCAAATAAAATAAGTTCCATATTTTGGGACCTCCGGTGCTATTAATTTTTAAAAGTTTTTAGGGTACAAATTAAATATCGGAAAGTTTTCAAGATGCAAACGATTCGCCCTATAACATAAACTCTCTCTCTTTCTCTTCTCCCCAAAAAGTCAACCGCACCCCCCTCCCCTTTCTCTCTCAAAGCAGAATTCCGGTGTCGACGGCTATTTCGGCTGTTTCACAATGACTCATATCCTTGAAATTTTCCCAAATTTGTTTCTTCCAATTCACCTGTTCTTTGTGTTAATGCTCAATTTCGATCTATTGTACTAACAAATTCTTTATATGTGTATATAGTTTGTGTGTGGATTAATATTCTTTATGTTTTCCTTAATTCGGTTTCACGTGGAAATCAGAGAGAAAAGGATCGCGAAAGAGCTCAGGCTAGGAACGGCGGCAAAGGAAAGAACAAAGATGATGGATTGACTCCTGAACAACGCCGTGAAAGGTCCAATTATTTTCAGTAATTTCTCCCAAAATTCAACTTTTTTCTCTGTCGATAACATTGATATTTTAGTCCTAACTTTAGTTTTCATGTGTACGCAGGGATGGGAAAGCCCTTCAAGAAAAGGCGGCGAAGAAAGCGGGGCAGGCGGCGGGGGCTGGCGGCAGTGATGCCGGAGGTAAAAGCAACAAGAAATAATGTGATGTATGCTAATGGGTTTTATTATTGGTGATATGAATGGGTATTGAGTATTTTTTTAAATGTGTGACGTTGTGTTCTAAAGTTATTGTTTACGAATGGTTAATTGTGAAGAATGAGTGTTATGACTTTGTGTAAGATTCTTATCTAATTTTTCTTTTGTTTGAATTTGTTTAGAAATAATAATTGGGTCCTTAGATATGTTTGTGGTTCATATTCGTTAGCCGTGTTATATCAGTGTTAGTTCATATATAGGGAATTGTCACCTTAAGGATCCACCGATTCATACATGACCTTTAGTTATAGATATGATCTATATAGTTTCTTTAATGGCAGTACCCAGATAGTTATTTAATTTTGTTTCATGTTTTGGATGAATTTAGCCTAGAGGGAAGGGATGCATTGTTATTGTGAAGTCTTGTTCATGGAAAGAATCTGTAGTCTTAGTGATGTCTATATTCATATGGTTCAATTGATCTTTGGAGAAGAGTCATTTTTGTTACTGTATACAATTTTTGGTGAAAAAACCTTCATGTCAGGTTGATTTAATGGCAAGCTTGGGAACTATTGGGAAAATAGAATCGTGAAAGGGTTGTAGTACCTTAGAAATGTAAGCACTGATAACTAAGGAGTATTGACGAGGCATTCGATTGCTGTTTACTATTCTGTTTATTTGAAGCAAGCTTCTTGGCCTTACAATGTGATTTATATCTCCACCATTCTATAACTATGAGAAACCATGTAATCAGGAAGTGAGTAAGATTATTTTGTAAAAAAAGATGTGAATAAAGCAATCATCGTGTGAAATATGATTTTCTTAAATTCTACCCTTTTCTGAAGCAACTTGAATGATGAAACCCAGTACCTGAATAGCCTAACTCAATTGAATTGTATTTATACAATCCAAATATTGCTCATTATGAGCGATCACATAAATAATGATGGATTAACAGGCAACAACGATGGTGCAAAGCTAAAAAGCAGTTAAGATGGTCGTTCAAATAGTTAAGAGTTTTATTTTCATGATGGTTGTTCAAAATCCTACTTCTTGCCTTCAGACACAACTCATACAACATAGATTTCTCCAACTATAAGATAAGATGGACCAATGAAAATCATCTATGGAGTATGGACATAGCTTTTACCATAACTTGATAAATTATTAGTATGAAATCTTAAGGAAAAAAAAAGGCATTTATGGGTCTGACAGTATGAGCAGTCGCGATGATTTTGGACTTGATATTGGAAGAGTGAGAGAGATAGTTGGTGGCTGAATAGAGAGTGCTGGCTAGTTGTTGAAAATGAGGTCAAAACTAGGTTTTTTTAAGATGGCATGAGGGATGTCGGGGTTGCAGATACTCAGGCACCCATGATCTAATGTTGCAAGATCCCAAACAAGGTGAATTCGCTTTAAATCCCTGAAATTTCCGATCTCAAATTGTGACACTAATTGCCATTGGTACTTTATTTTGGTGATCTCTAAACTTATATTTGAACTTTTTTGGTAGGACAATATAAAACTATTAGCTTTTGGTATTCCCAACCATTAGTTGATACTCTTTTTGGATTATGGTTCGCTTGAGAACCATTATAGCGTATTTACATTTTATATTAATTGATTGTGTGTGCATGAGTGTATACTTAAATGTAATTCCGATAACAGCTCTATTCATACTTGATGATGCCAAGGATCGAAATTTCGTTTCGAAGTACCGTTTCGGTCAGCTCACAAACGGAAACGTTTCAGAAACGCTTCGGAAACGCAGAAAAAATATGAAAAGACGTGGAAACAAAAATACAATCTATTAATCTATAAAGATAAGCTAAATAATTGATTAATTCAACATTTTATTGGGTTAGTATCCATTTATACAAGAATAAATTTAAATTGGAGGGAAAAAATTCTTGACATGAGGCAAAAATCACTTGAATTAGTTTCAAACACTTAATTTTTATCAAATAAAATATCATTACATTATCAAATACATTATATTCATTTTATAAATTAAATAGGCATGTATAACACTTTTAATTAAAATATAATAATATAAAAGAATAATTACATAAATGAAAAAAAATAATGAGGGGTATCAAATTAAAGTGAAAAATAACGAAAAAAATACTTATGTATATTTCAAAGTAAATAGTTATAATGCAGTAAGGTATTAAATATAATTGTAGTGGGTATTAACCTAAGAAGCATGGACACGGACACGGGACACGAATACGGCACGACACGGACACGTCGACACGACATTTCTCAAAAAAATAAGACACGGACACGTTGAGGACACGCTACCAAAAAAAAAATATTTTATATATAATATTATATAATTTATTATAAATATAGTGATAATAATATACAATTCATAAAAAATGAAGTATTTTATGATAAGTAAATCTAATATCTAGTCATCTTTATGAATTTTTAGAGTAAAGCATCCTCGTAATAGTCACTAATTATCAATTTTTTTTTGTAAACAATGTGTATCTAATATATAATTTAAATAATTGCTCTCATTTTCTCAATTCCTCTTTTTTAAAATTTTTATGCATTTTTTGTTTTTATTATTATATTTAGAGTGCAATTTTAACATGTTAGTAATTATATGTTCTAAAATTTTTAATCTTTGTTAATCACATTTCAATACATGTCTATTGTTTAGTAGTAGACACGTTCTAAAAAAGTGTCGGACACGTCACCAAAAAAGTGTTCGACACGTGTCGGACACGGATACGTCACCTTCTTGAGAGTGTCCGTGCTTCATAGGTATTAACTATTAAATGTAATTGCAGTGGGTGATAAATGTAATTACAGTGAGATATTAAATGTAATTGCAGTTGGGTAGTAAATGTAATTACAGTGGGTATTAACTATTAAATGTAATTATAGTAGGGTATTGAATGTAATTAAAGTAGGTATTAAATATAATTATAGTGGGTATTAAATATAATTATTCATACTTATTACCAAAAAAAAAAGAAAAATATATACGAAGACAGTAGACCACCGACTCAAACACACGAAGACTCAGCAAAACACAGAGAGGCGAAAGGAGAGGCGAGACGATCGCGCTGGCGCTGCCGCTGAGAGAGAGAGAGAGGAAGAAGAAGAACATACATCGTGGTCGCAACTCGATGAAGACAGGAGACTCTACGTGGAAAATCCGAGCCCTAGATCTACGTGGAAAACCCGAAAATGGTTGGATCTGCTCAAATCTGGACTCAAGGTAAGTTATTCAAGTCTTCCTTCAATTTCTCCATCTCTTCGATTTCCTGTGGTGTCTTTCTCTATTTTATCTCTGTGTTTTTTTTTTACTTGAAAGACCTGGACACCGAATCTGTACTATTTCAACCGAAACGGTACTGTTTCGACCGAAACGGTACTGTTTCGACCGAAACGGTACTGTTTCGACCGAAACGGTACTGTTTTGACCGAAACGGTCAGACACAGTGCCTTTTCGCCGGAAACATTGGAATTTAGGGATTCAACCATAGTTTCGTGTCGGAGTGTTGAAATTCCGAAACGTTTCGGATGTTTCGGACGTGTCGACACAAGATTTCATTCCTTAGATGATGCACAAAATTGTCTTCGTGCAAAATCAAGAGTCAAGTATGTCAATGGGTGTGATTAATGAGCAATTAACAAACAATCAATGATAATCAAGAGTAAAATCGTAAATAATAGATCAACATAGAGATTTATAGTTGTTCGGTTCGGGTGACCTATGTCCACTCTCGGGAATGGCAGCGATGGTCTGTGGTATTTTATTAATGAATGGTGGTACTCCGAAGAGTTACAGTGCTTTGAGGGAGAGTGATGAGTGTAGGGGATGTGTATAGGTTTCAGAGGCGTGCCCTCATTGTTGAGGGGACTTACATTGTATAGCTAGGGTAGGGTGGTGAGGCAGTGATGTGAGGGAGAAGTCTTCCATCATTTTGGTAAGTGTAGTTAGGGTAGGATTTGATCTCCGCATCCCGTCTTTCTCTCCCTCGTGCTCCTATTTTGTCGGAGGAAAACCCTTAGTTCGATTTGATCCTGAGTGGCTGGGCCTGTGCTGGAGTCAAGAGGACTTGTGTTGGGCTTGCATTGAGATATCAAAGTGGAGAGGACCGCCTTGGGCGGTGCCCTCTTAGCTCTCATTTGGGCGTTGACCTTTGGTTTGGGCTCCACTTGACTCCGCAATGATTTACGTCCATCTCCATTGACTCCTTGTTAATTTACAAACGTCTCTCATGACTCCTTGCTGACTTACGGACGTCTTCCATGACTTGAGCTCCTGGGTTGATCCAACTTCGATTGGACTTTTCTTTGGGCTTTCTTGGTTTATTTAAATTGGGCTTGGCCTAGTAAAATCCAGGCTCAACAATACTAAATCAACATGCACTCCATGTAACTTTTCTAAGGATGTTGTATTAATGCAAGTGGGAATTCTCCAAAGCCAATTTCCAGAAACCCCTTGTACTAGGTGCTGGTTATATGGATATGTATTTGAACTTGATGGTACTCAAGTCTGGAACTTGCGGTTAGGTGGCAGGAGTATCGCGGTTGATAAATTAATTTAATCATCATTTGTATCATTTTATTGATCACCCGTTACCACTGCGGTTGGCATGATGTTTCATGTCAATCTAAGAAGCATGGATACATGCCATGGTAGTGTCGGACATGTTCCAACATAGATATGCGTTGGACACGGCTGAAGCAGGGTAGAAATATTGGCTAGGATTTTTTTTAATTGTCACGACTATGAACTATGTAGAGGGTTGTATGATTACTTTATTTTGTTTTTTTGTTTTTTGTTTTTTGTTATGTAACTTAGGGACTATGAATGTTAATGGATGATGTAATGTTGTTTGATGAAAATGGTGGATTTTTATTTTAATCTATTCCAATTTTAATCAAAAAAATTAATATTTGCTACGTTTTATTATTAATATTGTTATAAAATATGTTTTGTTTTTAATATATTATAATTCTATTCTAAAAAAATACATAATATTATTTTAATACATAATATTTGAAATTTTTCGTATTTCTGTGTATTCTATTGGATATGACACCCATGTCCGTATCCATGCTTCTTAGATGTTAGTAAGAGTGTCACCATCAGTATCCATTGCATTTATGGATACCAAATGCCATACTGTTTTTAAAGTGCTCTTTTTGTTTTGTTTAGTCATGGTTCTGGTGGCCAAGAGAGAAGGTGTCACAGCTGCTTGATCCCGTGGTAGGTGCTTTGAATTATATTGCGTCATTAGGTGTCAAGAGTACTTAGAGAAATGGAGGTGATCTCAGTGCAAATTAGCAGAAGTTTGGCTCCAAATTCTGGGAAATACGTCTGGCACACACTGAAATGAGCAATTCTATGGTTCGGAGTGTTAGTGGAGGATACAAGAAACATCAAAAAGAGTTGTCACTTGGTCCTACCGATGTACAGACCTTTTCCCACATTGTGAAACCTTCATAAGGCATAATGGATGGATTGCTTAATTTTGTCTAGGAACTGTGAAGGGAGTTTGAAATAACATAAGACGTGAGGAGGTCATTAGATGATTATGTCTGCCCAAGTTCTATCTGTTATTTCTTTAATTGTCCTTCGAAATAGGATTGAAAAAGTAGGTGTTCCATTGATGTACTACAGCGCTGCCATTATTTATTGGCAAATATCATAAGCAAAATGCTTAAAGCTTATATGAGAGGGTTAATCTGTGTTAACTGATGTAATGTTTGCCTATGATTATCCACCTTCTATTGAAATATTTGTGTTACAAACCTTGTCATTTTCTATGTGGGCACCTATCCTTCATTCATACATTCTTCAATTGATCTGTCTATTTGTGCCTCTGTCCGATTATCCATCCATCTTATGTAACAGAAAAATCTTCAGAACGTCTTTTTTGTTATTTTGTTGATTCCTTTTCTAAAAAAAGTGTCCAACGTGCTTAGATCTGTCCAACATTCATTTATGTACTTGGTCATAGTTTGGATTTACCCCATGGGCATACTACAGTTCGAAATTAGGGGCTCAATTGCCTCTCGAGATCTGTTGTTTTGTTGATTTTAAAGTATGCAATGTTGGATTCATCAGGGCTATTGATGAAAAACATAAAACATAGTTTTGTAGTTCTTGGAGGATTTATTCTAAGATACTTGTTGGGGTTCTACAGCCATGAGGGAAGCCTTTTGGAGTGTTTGTTTACAAGTGACAGATTTAAGGTCACGGAGAACTGATGTATACTTATCACCCCCGGAAAGCGAGGGGGAATTAGGGGCCTGCTGCTGTTGCCAATTGGTGGAAGAGAAATGGGGGAACAGGGGCCTGCTGTTGCCAACTGATGGAAAACAAATGGAAGTCATCGGGGTAGGATGTTAATGTGGGAGCGATAGAGAGATGACCTGCAAGTTCTAGCTCTTGTCTGCTTTAGGTTTGATTGTGTGTACTATTTGATTCAGTGTCTTGGAAGATAGGTTATGGAAGATGGTTTGATATGCTAATATGAAGTCTTACTAATGGTGCCCCCGGAGTTGCTTCCAGTAAGAGTTATATTTGTGCATCAAAACCATCTGCAAGATACCAAAGTAAGGATACTTTGGAGTAGTTGCTGCATATTTGAAATGGTTTAGAGCGGACTTGAAAGCATAGCTTTTTAGAGGCCTAGTTATCATGCATCTGAAAGCCAGAAACTCCACACAAAACCCAGAAATAAGCCCCACGACCATGATGAACTAGATTTGACAGGAACCACAAAGCCTTAAGTCAAAAAACGGATCTAGATCTCTTCCAGTATATTATTTCTCAATTCTGAAATGGTTGAAGCAGGGGTTTGTGTCAGTTTAACCTACTATCGGATTGGAACCGATGACTCCCAGTATGAAAGCAGGACTCATTGTGAAAAACACATTTGTATACATTAGTTAACAGTTGAATTCGAGGCACGTGATTTACCAAAACACTTCTAACCATTGAATAAAAAAATAAGGATAATAAGCATGGCTTTACACATATACATACACATACATTACACACACATGGAGAGAGAGAGAGAGAGAGAGAGAGAGAATGGTCCTAACACAACTGAGTGCATACACGCCACTTACCAAGCAAGTTATGATTGAGTAAACACCCCATGCGCTTACATTGCTCACTCTTTTATACACCACAAACTTCTCTCTCCCACTAGTAGTAATAAGTAATAACCAAGCAAAGCTTTACGTCGAAGGATCCATTTTAAAGTCCGTAAAACACCCATAAAGTTGGATGTCACTTTGGACCCCTAGCCTATAAGTTTTGACCCGGCAAAAGGCCCAAGATTCATGGATTAATCGAAAGTCTGGGTTGCTCATTGGGTCGTATCGTACAGATCGTGCCACATGGAAGCTTCGGGTGAATACTTAGCCCGACTGGTTGGCTCATTTGAGGCCCACAGGCCATTAGCCAGATAAACCTGCTGCCCAATGGGTTAACCCAGAGAAAATCAAAAATAAATCAAAGGAAAATTTCAGTCACACCCCTCCTAGTTTACTATATCTTAAAGGACACTCTCTCTATTATCAAACACATCACTGACACCCCTTTTAGTTTATATTTAAACATTATTAACATCCCCACCATTAAATTACCCTTTCTAACAAAAAAAAATTATCTAAAATATCAAAAATGTCCCTACATAAAACCTCAAATAATTTTTCTGCATAAAATTTTATTAAAATTCGAGCCGATTAAAATTTATTTTTTTACATATTAAATTTGAACCAATAAAATTCAATTGAAGCCGATTAAATTTTATTTTTTTAACGTATTAAAATTGGAGCATATTAAAATTTATTTTTTACGTATTAAAATTTGAACCGATTTGAATTCTACCCGAGTTATTGGCCTCGAATAAAATTCGCTTTCGAGTCGATTAAAATTTATTTATTTTTACTTATTAAAATTTATGTCAATTAAAATTTGATTTATTAAAATTTATATTTTTTATGTATTAAAATTTGGGCTAATTAAAATTCAATACGAGTTGATTAAAAATAATTTTTAATTGGCTCAAATAGAATTTTAATTAGCCCAAATTTTAATAAGTAAAAAATATAATTTTTAATCGGCTCAATATGTAAAAAAAATTAATTGGCTAGAATTTTAATACGTAAAAAGAATTAAAAACCATAGGGGGTTTCATTGAAGATATGCTTATCTAGAGGGGTGTGGATAAAATTTGTCCTCAAATATATCATGGACAATTTAGTAAACTTTCATTCTAATTAATATTTTTAATCTGATAGGGGTGTCAGTAAAGATTCAAAAAATGCAAGGGGTGTCCTTGAAGATATGATAAATTGGAGGGGGTGTGATTGAAATTTTTACATACATCAACTACCATAATTTAAACGGAAAATTATGGATAAGTATCATATAAACTACTTATTTGTGGAAAAATATTTTACTAAAACTCTATTGGAGATAAGTACTCCTAATTGGAAATATCTTGTGTCTAGATACACATTGGCGGTTTTTTAAATAATTTTTTACTAAAATTACCTTTTTCATAATTCATAGGCTGTTTAGTTTGCAGTTCTATTTTTCGTTGGATTTGTTTTGTGATATCAACAGTTTCCTATTTTAATAGAAATACATTTTTTTTTCATAATTTATGGACGATTTAGTTTGACAATTTTATTTTTTGTGGGATTTGTTTTATTATAACAACGGTTTCCTCTTTTAATAGACCAAGATATTTGTAAAATCCGGGTAAATTTGAATTTTTTATGAAAAAGGGCAAAATAGCAAATTGTCACTACGGTACGAGTTGAAATTTAAAATTTTCTAGATCTCAGATGAGGAAATGGATCTCCCCGTTGGATTCGTCTCGCGAAATTTAGTTATTTCGTCAATTTTCGTCGAATTCTGAGATAGTCGGATTTTTTTACGTTTTACGAGGTGATCGGGCCTCTGATGACCCAAGGACAAAATTTTTAGATAAAATTGTGAAGGTTGGAAAATAATTTAAGGCAAGTCAAAATAAAAAAATATTTTGAACTTGAACCGAAACAACAATTAATCGTTTCAGGACAAAAACGGACCCGAAATTAAGAGGGTCGTGTGACACGTTGTGGGTCAAGTATTGAGAAATATAATTATAGGGGAAAAATCTAATTCTCTCCCATTCTTGTTTAGCCGGTTAACCGATAGAGGAGAGAGGGAAAAGAGAAAAAGAAATTCAACTTCTCTCTACGATCTACGAAGCTACGGTGCTCGGATTCGTTCGGGCCAAGAGGGAAAATCATTCTCCTCATCGAGGGTTATGTTTACGTATAAAATATGAGGGTTTTCACCGTACGTTAAAAAAAACGAAAACTTGGGAAGACTTGGATTAGAGCTCGGGTTTGAGTCGTGGAGCTTCCCAACGTGTTCTTTACGCTATAAGAGGTAGGGTTCCCTCCTACTTAGACTTATTTTCAACCTAGGAGGTTTATATGAAATGAGAAGGTTGATAGAGACATATCACTTGCCTATTGTGTTGATTTGGTAAAATGGGTTTTGGAATTGGGTAGAATAATTTTTATCTTGATTTTGATAAGTAGAAATTGCTTGAAGTAGTTTCTTGAGGAATGTAGAAAGGGTAGTTTCTTGGTTAAAAAATGTTAATCGTGGGCATGTTATGTGTTTACATTATGCCTTAATGAGTTTAGTATGTTAATTGCATGATTATGTGATAACATGCTTGAAAATTGGTTTGAATGAAATGTTGATATATACATGCTTGCAAAAGATATTGACATTGGGATAAATTATCGTATTTATATGTTCTTGATATAATTTACCATGGATATGTTGATTTATTGTGAGTTTGTTCATATGGCGTTCATTACATATTGAAAATGGTAATAGTATTGCAATGATATATTACATTGCATTTACACGGAAACATTGCATAAATGTGTATTGGGCATGAGTGTGGATTGTGTGTGCATGGTTAAATCAAACACCATACTTGATGGATGATGAGTGGCTCGATACCATTGAACCAAGGTTCAATAGACTCGCACGAATGCATGAAAAAGAAAAAAAAATTGTGTCGGGTATAGCAAGTAGGACTCAACTCTCCCTTGGGTGCAAGACCCGGCTACTAGTTTATACACTTCCGTCGTTGCAAGTCCAAAAAAGTGTATCGGTGTGCCAAGCCGGTGGTGCGACACAAAAAGTCCGCTACCCAACAAAGACACATGAGTTTTATTATAAAATTTTTATACGATGTATAACATCAATGACAGATTTATCATACATTTACATACATTGTGTGGTGGGAGCCGGTAAGGGCTCGGGTATAAGGGCATGGTTGAGTTTCATCTCATTTCATAGCATGTCATGGTGAAATTCCAACCTTGAATTGCACATTCTTGCTTGAGATGATTATTGTTCGTTAAATATTGCATGTGCACATTTCATATGCACTTAGGTTGGGGAGTAGCCGCTTTAGGAGATAACATATTCAGCATGACTCACCCTCCCGTGAGAAGACATTTCAGGTGCGGGGGTTACACCGGTGGACGACACCCATTTCAAGTCCCAAGGATGAAGAAAACCGACTTATGGTTGTTATAGTTCATTTTGTAAATATTTTATTAAAATTCCATTTTGATGTGTAAATATTTGAAATTGTATGTAATGGAACTAGTATGGATCATGTTTTAGGTAGAAAATTTTATTATACATGTTTGGGATGAAAATAATAAGGTTTGGAATAGTTTGAAAATAAAAACAATTGAAACAGGGAATGCCAGACAGAGTGTATCAGTACGACGTTGTCCAGTGAGTTCACCGTACCGGTACGCTTTCACAGATTTTTAAATTTTTTTTTTGTTTTACTTCCATAAGCTTCTGGGCTATGCATTCCTTCTTCCCAAGAGTATAAAAGGATATTAATGGAATACCAATGATAGTATGTAGGACCTAAGATGGGTCACCAGCTTAAAAGAAAATATGTTTTATATTTTTAAAAAATTCCGGTAAAGGAGAGGTGGTGACATGGTATCAGGTTGACGAGTATCCACGAGTATTTTTGCGGGTTAATGGGTTATCAACGGACTTATAAATGACCCCTGAAAATTTGGGGCGTCACAATATTAGAATTTTAAAAATATATCTTCTTCTTCTACTTTAACAACTAGTGTTATACTTTAATGTCTGGTGTTCTTTTTCTATTTTAACGTCCGCTATTACACTGTGATGTAACATTTTCATGTTCTTAATAGCACTATGTGATGTCACATTGTGGTTGTCATACTGTGTCAAGCATGGTATTTAGTTTATATAGAAATTAGGAAATGTAATTGCACATTTAAAAATATTAACTGTGATGTAATATTGTTATTTCACACTGTTTATTGTTGACGATTATAGTTGAAAAAATTGATAGTCGAACTTCCATGGTGCTCCAATGTATGTATGCAAAAGATTATTTTGTCCTCTCAATTTTCGGTTGTTTGTGTTTTTAATTTGATTGATATCTTATAGATTTTATGGTATTTTTTGTTTGAATTTCAAACACCCTGTTTTGTGCGATCTCTTACTGGCCGAATTTCATGGGAATGATGTTTGAGTTCCGACTGTTTTCAAACCCATGAGATTGCGCTATTTAGTATTTATGCGTGGGTATATTTAGCATTCACAAATAAAAAGGGTCTCTCTACAAATAGTTTTACCCAAAAGACTAAAACACAATTAAGTCTTATATTGTGTACTAGCCTTCAAAAACCCTAATTTTAATAGTAAAATAAAAACGTTGGGTTACGGTCCGTTTAAAGGTCCATTAGAGCCTATTCAATGGATAGTCAGCTAAAAGTACCAAGAATTACAATAGAAGTTAGTGTGAAGATCACATCATAACCATTTTATAGCATTGTGAGAATCACATTGTAACCATTTTATAACATTGATGGCTCGTTTGGTTGTCGTATTATAAATGGATGGATTAGATAAAATAATACAATTTAATGCAATACAGATATATAAAATACAAGATTAAATAGAATATTAGAATAATACATAATTTTAGTAAGTGTTTGATAATACACAATATGAGCGCTGAATAATAGTTATTTAATTCAATCAGTTGTTTGGTTAGAACGTTATTCATGGTATTAATATTGAATTAACAAAAATACCCTCAATCAGTATTTGTTACATCGATGGTAATTGGATTTTATCAGTTGAAGGGTTATAATAGTAAATGTGTAGAATAATACGTTTGAGTTGGATTATAATACCATATTTCTTGGTAATATTAAAATACTTCCATAATACTGATCTATCGTACAAAAAATATACGATAAGTATACGATTAATATATATTTTTAAAATTAATACAGTATCAAATTTACTTACCAAACAAAGTATTAAATTTGATTAAATAAAAAATAGTATAATTCAATATTTAATCCCGTCATAATATGTCTACCAAACGAGCCCTAAGAGTACAATATGAAAAAATTAATCATTGAAGGTGTAAATTAAAATTTTTAAAATCTTTCAAGGAACAAAGTGTGATTCTCTTTTTATTGAATACTAACAATGTACCACATGCGCTGAACGTAAACAAAATTAGGTAATTTGTTTTTACACAATTTATTAAAAAAAACTTAAAATATGTGTATAATTATATTAAATGACATCTCATTTTATTCAAATTTGTAATTTTATCATCAATAGCATGTTAAATAATTAAAACTATTGCACAACATAATCTAGTAATAAGAAAAAGAAAATTTCCAAGTTTCAATTTAGAATTATATAGTGGTCTTACTATTTACAAGTTTTTATTTTACTTGTTTTTTAAATATATGTAACTTTTTCTTTTACACAAATGCATTGCACATGAATTATTTTCAATATCAAATATATTACTTCTATAAAGATTATGAAATAACCTTAATTGTACAAATAAAGTCTGCTTAGCCATTTTGTGTAGTATCTAGTGAAACTTGAGTCATGGACAAATTTAATCACTTATTAACATGTAAAATTAGAGTCTCAATAGTCTACTCCAAAACTAATAACCGTTATTTCTAAGGGATAACAAATAAATGGATGCTTATTTTATGATAAACTTGGGATAATTTACCTCAAAATTCACAATCATATTTTTTATAACAAAAACAAAGAACGAGTGAACACTAATTGCTTCATTATTTAGTGAAAGACAAATATTATCCAAAATTAGTATTTGGTAACTTATACCCTAGAACAATTCAAAAAACCTAGTCGAACAATGATCCACATGATGGAAGATCTCATTTCAACTATTCAATGCATAAGAAGAATTACGTAATTTTTTGTACATAGGAGATATAATGCTAAATACGAAAAATGAATTTTAGTGCTAAACAAAAAATGAACTTATTACCATGGAAATTAAACACATAGAAAGTATATGATGTAAAGTAAATAAATCTCGAGACGTCATTTCCACAATTGATCCCGCTGGTTCATAAGTAACACTTAATTTAGTTAAGCACTATAACAAACCAAGAATTTTGTTTTCAAGATCTTAGTGCAAGCATCATTATAAGCAAAACATAAAATCACATGAAAAAAGCAGCAACTGGCAACCAAATAAGAGACGTTAGTATGAGAGAATGGGAGATGAATGGAATGGTATTACTAATAATATATGATTGAAATACATGGGATTGCCATTAGCTGTCCACTTAGCCATAAAATGGAAGATGAAATGAGTCAAATTCTATTTGATTAATTGATATATTTATTGACAAGAATTTATACCATCTGCAAAGCTACAGATTAGTTCATATTAGACGAATGATAAAATGGACTTTATGATAGTTATCGATGTCATAATAGTTGTATTAATAATAGTATATTATTCTCCATAAAATGAGGATGATTAATGAATTTATTGTAAACTAAAAAGGTTTGTGAGAAGTAAATAAGAGATATATAGAGTCATTAACTCAAGAATTCAAAAAAAAAGTATAGTACTGGGAACAATAATTCTCGTGGAAATGAAAGTATATGAAAAGTCATTTGATTATATAATTAATATTAGGTAATTAAATAAATACGGTTATAAGTGACTTTAATATTTTTTATAGGGACATAATAGACAATTAAAAGTTTTTCACCTTAGTTGTTTTTTTATTAATAGTATAGGTATAGATAGATAGACTTGTCAATAGATTGAATTTTGATCCAAATCTGATTAGTCGGATAGATTGAATTTTTTTACCAATAACTTGAAACTCGAATCCGCCATAATTTTTTTATATTTCATAGATTTGAATTTGAATTTGAATATACATATATCCGATCTGATTACAATCCAATTTGATCCAAAATATTTGTATATTTATATATAAATATTAAAGAAATTAACTGATTATTTGAAGAAATTTAATTCAAAATTAGATGTAATTCATTAAATTAAGTTATTTGGATCGAAGAACGGAACAAATATGGAACATGAAAATTAAATGGGTAAATTTCATCCACACCCTTATAGATAAGCCTAACTTCAACGATACACCCACCCCCGATTTTGAAATTTTGTTGGACTTCCTTCTTATTCATATGTTCATTTCAATCACACCCCTTACCGTGAATCTCGGTTACCAACACCACCACCACCACTATGCACTACCACAATTCATCAAATAAAAAACAATGGTTTTTTACGTACCCAATTTTATGTTGATTTAAAATGTGTGAGATAGAGATTACCACTACGCATATCCACCACCTCACACTTGCATAACCATTCTCATCACCGTGCACCACCCCACCCATGCCACCACTTCCAATGCATCTTCGTTTCCACCAAAACCTAACTATTGTGCAACATCACCACTTCAGCACTACCACAGATCATCACTCGCACTCACTTGTATACACCGTTGAGCGAGAGAGAAAGTTGTCTCTCCCACCCATCGCCACCCCTAATCTGTCTATAACCAACTTATTCAACCTCCACATGCCTCCCACCCTATTCGGCCTCCACTCAGCCTCAGACCCATGCTCAATCTATCGCAAACCCACTTGAAATCTATCATTCCCCCAACGTGTACGCACACGCACCATTAACTACCACCTTTCACATGCCCACCAACACCAATCCACTACCATAGCCTCTGCATCAACACCTATCACAAACCCCCAAAATTAATTTGATATGTTTTACTCCTATCTCATTTTCCTCTCTCTACCAAAGAGTTACCAAAGAGTTAAAGGGGTGGATTTATGGCTTGAAGGGGTTTGCGAGAGAGAGAAAGAGGATAGGATAATGTCCGAAGGGTGTTAAGTGACGCTGTGGTGGGGCAAACGATGGTAGAGGAGGTGGGAATGAGTAAGGAGGGGTGGCAAAGGAATGGGTTGGGGGATCTGCTGAGTCGAGAACGT
>CM042184.1:10607566-10618193 GCA_023539305.1 Ilex asprella
TAATTGAAATTTGTGACAAAATTATAAAATCGTCGCTAATAAATAATTTTTTGCGACAAATTAAAAATTGTCGCAAAAAGAAACGTCCCAAAAAATATTTTTTCTTGTAGTGAGCTAGTCCATTTACTGTTGAAGGCTTGTTTGTGCTGGTTTGGGATTGATGTTGGAACTTTGATCCATGGGGTTGTAAGATTGGCCACTTCTAGTTCGGGGCATATAGTGAGGTGCTCAGATCGAACAACGCTCTAATAATAAAATTGCTATACTATCTAATTTAATCAGAAACTCTCCTATCACAACCTCTCGTTGATATTGAGAAGCTGCTGGAACTCTCTTCCAGGAGAAATGAAATCTCTCCAAATCAAGTGTTTGGGTTTTCAATTCCCTCTCTTTTTTCTTTATTGAAACATCTAGCTTAATATAACCACCCAACAGTAACAAAATAGCAATAATAGTGCAACAAATAACAACTAAGAGTAACAAATGAAAAGAAACAAAACTAATGTAATGGCTTCAGCCTTGAAATGCTCTGACTATGATGCTTGGAGATTGAAATGGTCACGCAAGAGACTTGGTCAAATGTGCAAAGAATTAGGAACCCAAACCACCAATCCCCTCACGTGCTCTATTTGCATTAAGAATTGTATTTACTTATTGATTAGTTGACACCTCTATCAAGCCATCTTCTAACAACTTGAAACATCCTATTTTTGCTGCCAATCCTCCCATCTGATATATCATCAGTAACTTGTTTGCTTGCATATTGTTCACAATTATGAACTATTGGTCTTGATGTTCAATCACAGTGAGATTACACCGAGGATCATTCCTAAGTTCATACCTATTCGCCCTAATTATGGATGAACTCACTAGGTACATTCAAGATTATGTCTCATGGTGTATGCTATTTGCAGATGATATTGCCTTAGTACATGAAACTCGAAAGGAGATTAACAATAAGCTAAAATTTTGGATAGAGACACTCGAGTCAAAAGGGTTTAAAATAAAGAGTAAATCTGAATGCATACAACATAATTTTCGTAACAAAATAAGCAGATATAGTGAAAAAGTTAAGATTAAAAATTAAGAAATACCAACGAGTAAACTATTTAGACATGTAGGATCGATCATTAAAAATGATAGAAAAATTGGAGACAATGTAACTCATAAAATCAACGCCGGTTGGATTAAGTGGAGGAAAACCTCTATCATATTATGTGATAAAATGATACCAATAAAATTGACAGACAAGTTTTACCGAACAACTATAAAGATAGCAATGTTCTATAAGATAGAATGTTGGGCAACTAAAAAACAACATAGTGACAAAGTGTAGTGGAAATGAGAATGTTAAAGTAAATGTGTGAAAAAACTAGAAATGATAGAATACGAAATGACTATATTAGATAAATGGTAGGAGTAGCTCCAATTGAAAGAATAGGACGGAGGCCGATAAACGAACCAGTTAGAAAAAATGATAGAATTTCTGTAAATGATATTAGGAGTAGGAGTAAATATAAATTAACATTGAACGAAATAATAAGAAAAAATATGAATATATTTAACTTAAATGAGCGTATAGCACATGACTGAAATAAATGTTCAAGACAGACTCATATAACCGACTTCAAATAATTATGACATAAGACTTTGTTTGATTTGACGGTGGTTTTGATGATCAACTGGTTAGGAACATTGATAGAGGACTTCCACCGGGAAAGTGAGATATATCACCGATTTTCCTCACTATTGTCTTGATATGTGAGTTGCACTGTCAATGCGTAATCGTTAACTCGACATAAAATCAACTAAACGTTATTAGGAATTGTAATCTTATCAGACCAGGAATAATGACTGGCTTGACCCACGAGAGCTACTTAATAAACAAGTGTATACAAACTTCATTATTTAAGACACGAACCCAACTACAAAAGACATATGACTCGGGTTCAGTTTAAACAAATTTTAATACAATACAACTTAAACGCATCGATATTAATCGGTAAGATATGATCCGTTACCAACCCTATACCCAATTTCAATGATACGAAAAATGTGAAAAAGAAAGGATAATATAGAGCATAGCTTATTAACTTTAAATATGTCACACTCAAAAACAAATTATTAAAAGCTAAAAATAACTACTGAGGTTGGTGAAGAAGTGGGCAACCATGAAAAATTCTTATCTTTATGGAAGATAATGCAAGAGAATTATTACAAGGCATTTCCTAAGCTCATCACCAAATCAAACTCCTATTTTAGGTATTTTTTGTCACATTTTTTCTTTGTTCTTTTCATACAGGCAAATGATTTTGTCACCTATATATGCTTGGTGAAGCCAGTTTCACATGTCTTATCATTCTTTTTGAATCCAAAATTGTGGTGACGTGAGTCAAGGGGAATTTATATTCCTATCTGTCCTGGCGCCTTTGAGGCCCAGAAAAAACAGGAGGGAACAAGTTTAATGAGAAAAGCAATGTAAAGAAAAGGAAAAAAAGCTACTTTTAGCAAAATGACTTATATTCTATCATAAAGTGAATACACATTTATCATAGAAAATGGTTATACCTAGATTTTATCCCACAATCTTATGTATAACTAAAAGGGCATAACCAGTGCATAAAATTTGCGTTATTGTGGGCTCTGTTGATTGTTTTCGTAAGATGTACGCAATCTTATCCTTGCAAATAGAAAGATTGTTTTCGTAATTCGAACCAATGACCTTTAGGTCACAATGGAACAACTTTACAATCGTACGTATAATTATGTACCTTTTTTTGATCAAGTATAACTATGTACCCTAAAACAGTAACTATGCACCTTAATATGTGAGATTATGAGAGTTATGTGACTATTTTTTAACGTGACTAAAGTGATTTGTACAGAGGACTAATCAAAGTAGAGGAATATTTGTACCATAAAATAACTAGCTTATGCAGCACCATGTGCTTTCTGTTTAAAATAACAAAGCCAAAACAACTGCACCATTGTTAGAAATAAGTCATCTATTGAAAAACTAAAATTTATAAAGTGAAGTAAAGCTCTCTCTCTCTCTCTCTCACTCACTCATGTTCCATTCACCTCCCATTGGAAGGGTATAATGAGATCTCTCTCTCTCATGTTCCATTCAGCTCCCTTTGGAAGGGTATAATGAGAAAAGGCAAAAGTAGTTTGGACTTAGAGAGGTAACTTAAGATGATTGCAACAGACACTACGTGGGTATACTAATCATTTGGGGCTCAAATTTGTAGGTGGAAATGGCTCATAGGGAAGGGTCCCTTTACTTTCTAGCATTCCTTGTTTCAGTTGATCATGAGTTGGTAAAGTGGCTCTAACCCCTTCTCAAAAGACATGTAGAGATTATGCCAGAAGAAAAGCCAAATAAGGTGCCTTTGGGCAATTTCTTTAATATCAGATCTATAAAAGACAGCCATGATTTCCTCATACTTGTGAAAGAAACTTCATTTATTTGAACAAATTAATTAAAGCTTTATTTAAAGCTGAAATTGTTGTTGATGATAATGTTAATAATCATACTTTGCTAATTACACTAAGAATTGGTCTCCCTCTGGTTAAGTGGGGACCAGTCACTAAATAGGCCATCTTTTATTTTGAATATAGTAACAATAGTCAAATGTAGGCAACAAGAATTTTTTACCAAAATGACGTGGTTATGCTCATGTTCGTTCGTTCGTTCCAAACTAAAATGACCATTAATACTGTGAAATCAATTCACTATAGTTTTTTGTCATTCTGAAATAAAGGGTCCTTAATATTGTGATTTTACAAAAATATTGTTGTTATATTATTGTGAAAGGAAATTCTAATTGTATAACATTAATCAACTGTAATTAGTAGGTAATTACTTGTAGTTCTTTTTTCTTATGTTCTTAGCATCACCAATATACTAGGGAGGGAGAGAGAGAGAGAGAGAGAGATGAATAAACAAGCCTAATCATGGTATTATAATTCATTAGGAAAGGAAAAAGTGCAAAAAAATAACATGTGGGTGCTTGACAAATCACATGATCACGGACTAAAAAAACCCACCAAATAATGCCAAAAAAGTAAAGCTAGGGTTTGGGGTTCTTGTAGTCACTGTCATGGAAGAATATACAGCCACCTTGTTTACCCTAGAAGACAGGTTTGCTAGAAGACATGATCTGTCAGCCTTCAATTGGTTAGCAACAAAACATCAAGAATGGCAAGCACGAAAGCATGGTACAGTTCAAGCTGATGACTTTTTTTGTTTTTTTAATTGTAACCTGGCATCACCTTAACCACCCGTTATTTCAGTATACTCAATATTTACGGCATAAATCTCTGATGCACATAATCACACATTAATTTCGTACATTTTTTAAACTCGTACTTGTATGTAACCAAAGAGATTCATTTAAAAGTTCGAATTAACGTCTCACCATTTGTTCAACCACTAAACTAGTTTAAGGTAAGGAGCTTTTTCTCTTGGATAAATAGATCTGAATTAAGTGATAACTTGGCTTTATGAACACAAAGTAGGTGCTCTTCATATTTTAATCAGGCCTGAGAGTACCTGTAACAAAATGATTTATGTGCCAGCTTGATGCTTATTGGCTTATTCCCTCAATATATATAGCCTCCAACCTTCTTTTTGCATCAGTTCTACATAGCCTTCACTCTTTCCTTCTAATTCACAGCCATGGAGAATCAATTTCCTAAGATACAAACCTTCATGCAGAAGGAATTTCCATCATTTCTTGAAGCCATGCCTAAATCTGGACTTTTTTTGGATCCAAACGTTTGGAATGGCTTAAATGGAACTGCTACTCATGGTGGTGGTCGTGGTGGTGATCGTGGTGACGGTGGTGGTGGTAGCAGCCATGTGAAATCATCCTCATCATCACCAGATAGGTTGTTTTCAAATTCAGAGTCAAGTTCTTCAATGGATGAGTCTTCAGCTGCCACCTTGAATACTAACATCCTTGAGATCATGAAAAATAATGGATCTTCTGTCACTTCCGTTCAAGGAAGTTACATTCCTGTGAATTTTCTTCAATCCTTCCCAGAACTAAATCAACCCCAATGGCCTGACCATGAACCTGAACCCTCTTCACCACCTTCTTTTTCAACGAATCCGAAATCACCGAATCTAGGTTTGTTTTTGAAAGAACCCACCATGTTAGATATATCCAGAAGAGTTTCTGAATCTCTAAGCAAAAACCAGAATTGTGAGCCCATATCATCATCCTCAACAAACCCTTTATTCCCCATGTCCCAACTTGGCCAAAACCAGTTTGATCAAGTGACTGATTGGCTCAAAATCAATCAGAACTTATCAAATTACCCCTCAAAAGGCTTTGGTGATTACTGGCTAAGCACAACCCAAACACAGCCAATGAAGTACACTGGAAGAAGAATGCAGAATGGCCACCAGAAGTCTCCATTGTCATCAGGTTCGTCTCCAGTAAAGCTCTTCAGAGGAGTGAGGCAAAGGCACTGGGGAAAATGGGTTGCAGAAATAAGATTACCACGAAACCGAACAAGGGTATGGCTGGGGACTTTTGACACGGCCCAAGAAGCTGCTTTTGCTTATGACACTGCTGCTTATATTTTAAGGGGAGACTACGCACATCTGAACTTTCCGGATCTGAAGCATCAACTCAAGGCCAATTCTATCAATGGTACCACTGCAGCCCTTCTCGAATCAAAGTTGCAAGCAATATCACAAGGTATTTCTGCAAGTAAGAAGGCCAATGATCCAGCACCAACATCTCCCAACAAAGTTTTATCCGACAAATCGAGAACAAAAGGTTTGAGCAGAAACTTAGCAAGAAAAGAGTTACAATTTGAGTTGGAGAGCAGAGATGGATCTGAAATGGTTGAGAATAAGAAGATAGAAGAAGAGTCATCAGACATTGATGATGTTCAGCTGAGTAGAATGCCATCCTTGGACATGGACATGATCTGGGATGCACTTTTGGCCTCGGATTCATGACTAAAGTATCTGCTGATCATTTTGCTTAGGTTGAATTGATTTATCTTCAGTTTCATCTCTCTATGGAACAAAGTAAATCTCATGTTATTTCAATGGGAAGCACATTAATTTGTTCTTGCTTGATTAAGGTTCAGATTTTGGACTCTTGAAATATTTTACTTTAATTTGATTCAAGATGTACCTTTTTTTTCTGTTCTTTATTTATTATTTTTTGTGTGTGTTGGAGGGGGGGGGGGGGGGTTGGAGTTTCAGCCGTGGTAGTTTTTGTTTGTTGAGACAACTTCTCTTTCCTATGAGGCAGGACTGAATTTGATACCCAACTTCTCTTTCGAACTTTGGTTTTTGACAATAGCTGCCAAATTTGGAATCTGCTACATGGGCCCAGTTTTTCACTTTGAAAGTTATTGGCCCATCTAGCATTTGGGGGTCATTGTGGGCCCTCTTAAGGATGTATTCTATTGGGTTTATATTCCTATATAGGTATGCATTGTATGGTGGAAAACCCTGACCAAAAAAAAAAAGTATGGTGGAAAACGAATCATAAAGCGGGGTGGAAAAGCTAAAAATGGAAAGAAAAAAAAAATAATCAGGAAAACATGGCAATAAAATTGACACTTCATACAAGTCTAAATTGGAGGTAGAATATTTGAAAAATGCACAGCCTACTAACTATTTTATACTTGGAAAAGAAAAAAAGTGCTACAATTTACGAATAACTAGTCTCTGTGATATTGCAACGTTGACATTACATCTAATCCGATAAGCCACAAGAAACCATCAAATTGGAAAATCATGGCTCGTTCGATTACCGTATTATTTGGATAAGTATTTATAATAAGATTATATATAATACAGAATATTTTTTACAACTAAATGTAATATAAGATTAGATTAGATTAGAGAGTTAATTTATTATGACTCTTTAATACATTCCTTAATTTTGCAACCAAACTACCAATTTTGTCAGCAGGGGGATACGAGGGTGGGGTTGATGGCAGATCACTAGTGGTGGTTTAGTTGCTGGGGAATTCATTCAAAATTCGAAGGCAAAATAGATAAAATTATAGTCATTTTAGTCGCACTTCCTAACCAACCAATATCCACATGACACATCTATGTCGGTGCGTTTCAGATAATAAAATAGTCTATTTAAGTTTAAAGATAGAACAATCTAGGCTAAATTACAATAAGACCTGTGATAGATTAGTCTAATTATATAGACAACCCCTTCATTATCTGAAATGTCATTGACCTTCCTTGTAAAATTTCGTCCGGTAATGGTGTTGATGGAAATTGTACTTTTACGCATCTACCCTTCACTTAAACCCATTTGTTACTTATTGAATCTCGTTTATCTATTTTTGTATGTGTATACGTAAATTTTTTTTCTCTTTGTCTCCTTCTTTCTCTTTTTATCTCTCCCAATCTCTCCTCCGTCTCTTTCTTCTGAAAAATTGCCACCACTCACCCCACATCACCATCACCCCCGCCACCTACCTCACAATACCACCACCCACCTCTCTCTCTCTCTCTTTATATATGTATATATATAACACCCATCTACCCAATCCACCTCCACCTCTCCACCACCATGTCCACAATAGAAATTGGTTCTTTGAAATCTATAGCCTTGAATTTTTGATTGAATCAGAGTTGAATTTGGAGATTTTCCCTTTCAACTTTGGTGTATTGGTTTAATGCTAGGGTTTTAATTGTGATGAGTTTGGTTAAATTGATCTATGGATAATGTGTTTGCTTTGAATATAGGTTTAGGGTTTTTTGTGATTATTTATGTGCTTGGATTATTTCAGAGAGAGGCTTGGAGGAGATAGAGGTGCACTATGGTGGTGCTTGTAGTGGAGGTTAAGGTGGCAGTGTCTATGGTGTTTTAGGCCGTCAGCGGCCAATTAGAGGTAGAGGTAACTATAATTATTATGCAATGCTAGTTAGGTGGTGCGTATTTGAGGTAGGGTGGCATTGTGGTGGGTGAAACTTTATCCTAATTGAGATACAAAGCATGTTTGGATTTTGGAATAACTTAGTCTAATTTTATTCAAGGGCAATTTGGGTAGTTAATATAAAAAAATTAATGATGTAATCATTTTTGGGGTTTGTCTCCAACGGTTGTGACAGTAAAGGTACTTTGTAAAACTGATACACGAACAACCAGAGAAGTCAGTGGTATTTCAAATAATAGAGGGGGTTTCTCTATAATTAGCCTAATTTATAAGGGGTGTCATTGTAATTTTATTTCTTTCTAAATTCAGAATACTGCAATTAGTTGTTAACCACTGCTGAACAAAAAATTAAAATAAAATTAAAGAAATTATTATTTTCAAGTTGACTAGAATTTTGTACAACCCTGTGTACTTATCAGTAGTTGTGGAAGTCTTTTCTTTTCTTTTTATTTTTATTTTTTATATTTTTATTGGGGGGAGCTGGGGGAGGTTGTTTCTGGAAAAAAATATAATATATAGATTGACTTTTGAATATAAAGTAGAGAGACACATGTTCCAATGGATTTTGAGCTATAATGGTGAATGGTTATTTGTTCAAACTATAACAAATAAACAATGATTTTAAGCTTTAAAAAATTATTTTTTAAAATAGAGATAAAATTATTTATTATTTATCTCTCTTACATGATATATAAGCTTTTTATAGATGTAATAATAAGTATTAAAATAAGATCAAGGCATAAAGTCAAAATCAAATACTTGTTATCATTATCATCCCAACTCATCATGTGTTTGACATTTTAAAGGTTATATAAATCATATCAATTAGTCAAAACATTATTTATGCCACTTTTATTGGTTTAACATATGAGAGAGACCATACTCTCCTTTTTTTTTTTTTAATATATAAGTTTGTAGCAACTATTTTCTCAAGTTCAACTGTCACTGTAACTTGAACTGAGTTAGAACATGTGCTGAGGAACAAAAGTAGCTGGCCCTTAGAGGGTGTGTGGAAAGAGATTGAACATGAGACCTCTGAGTTACCAAAAGTCAAGCTTAACTATTGAACCACTCTTAAAAATTTATGAAAGACCATATTGCAGAGAAAGAACAGTGTTATTTGGACTTAAAATGCTGACTTAATTAATCATTATAATTAATTCAATGATTGTGATTGATCAAGTTAGCATTTTAAGTCTAAGTAGCATTTTTCACAAATAAACATAATTTATTTTTCTTTCATGCAATGAATAAGTGATGAGAGATATTTTTTTTTATTTGGGAAGATTATCATGATATTTATACAACACAAATGGTGTAATAATAGTAGTGAATGAAATAAAAAAATACACAGTGTAACTGTTCTAATGTCAGCATTAGCAAGATTCAAAATTGAAGCCTGTCCTCACTTCCAAGCTCCAATACATCATCAATCTCGTCAAATAGAACACACCACACCACCTAATCTTTATGCTTTGTTTGGTACGATGAAGAAATTGACGAATAAATAGTTAGAGGTATAAATAAAAAGTGACAGGCTACGTAGATTATAGTTATCTTCCTACATGTAGGAAAATCCACTTTAGTTTCAGAAGGACTAATAATAAGATCAATAAAAGCATAAGGCATGGTTTAATTGATTGCTGAGAAAAGGACAAAAAACAAATAAAATTGATGATGCAAAAAATTGAATGTGTGAGACGTTGGCGCCGAAGAACTCCTTCTAGCTTTGGAATGATGAAATATGTATGCATGTCTGTATACAGGACGACTAAGTACAAATAGAATGACTTTAGTAAAGGCACAAAAGATTAAGTGGTTCATTTTGTTGAAGAGTTGGATTAGTCCATTTCAATAGAAACCTGTTATTCTCTAGTTTGTATTACTTGGAAAAAAAGAAGCCGGAGGGTGTTACTATCCCTAGTTAATACAATTGCTCCCCCTTTCTTGGGGGGGGGGGGGGGCAAGGGTTTGCTCATTTACTCTCTTACTCTAGAATGGTCCCCATCATGATGGGGGTGGTCTCCTATATTTTTGGATTGCATGAGAAAATATTTGATAACACTCATCCAAGTAATTCCCCTTTTTGTTTTGTCCTTCCTTAGGCTTGTCGGGTCGTCTTGAGTGTTTTTATGGGCTTTTTTTTACCTTTGGTGGGCAGACCTGCTCTTGGTTTAAAATAGGCCCTTCTGATGGCTAAGTTGGACTCATCCTTGGATCGCTTTCCCTTGGTTATTCTGGCATGCCCAAATTCTTTTGGGCTGGGCTCCCTTATTCTAACATGGATAAATTGTAAGGGGATACACCAAATTAGACTTCTTTGACAAAAAGTACACGCTAAAAAATGTAGGGTTATTAAATACTTAATTTTGATACTTATTTGTATCTAAGTACACAATTTGAATTTACCTAATTTTTTTGTGACATTTTTGCCCTCCATTGATTCATGTGTATGTTTTTTGAAAAGTGATGCATTAAATATCTCCTAGTTTTATGGGAGAACTTTAATATTTAATGCACTTTGATTCATGTGTATTTGTTAATATATATATATATATATGCACGTATAAATATAAATATACATATATATTTATATACGTATATATATACTTGCATATAAATACATATATATATATATATATACAAGTATATATATAAAAATATATATGTATTTATATACAAGTATATATAT
>CM042184.1:10623193-10633292 GCA_023539305.1 Ilex asprella
ATATATATGTATTTATATATATATATATTTGCGTATATATATTTATATATATATATACTTGTATATACGCATAAATATATATATATATATACAAATATATATACGTGTAAAGTGTAATATTAATAGTGTAAAATGTAACATTGAAAGTGTAAAGTGTAATATTGAAAGTGTAAAGTATTATCTTATGTATCATTTTACTTAATGAAAAGTGTAAAGTGTCATAGGGGTAATATTGAAAGTAACAATAACAGTGTAGCAAACTATTTACACAAGGTAAGAAGATACATTACCTAAAGTGCTACATAAACAAAATTTACATTGTGTTTGTATAACACTTTTGGTAATGTCTCCCCTTACCTTGTGTAAATAGCTTGTTACACTATTATTGCTACACTGTTATTGTTACTTTCAATGTTACCCTGTAACACTTTACATTTTTCATTAAGTAAGATGAGACATAAGATAATACTTTATACTTTCAATGTTACACTTTACACTTTTAATGTTATACTTTTCACGTATATATATATACACACATATATATATACATACACGTATAAAAAAATATATGTAAGTATGTATTTATACGTATATATGTATTTATATACGTACATATATATATATAAATATTTATATATAAAAGTATTTATATAAATACATATATATAAATATATATATATATAAATACATATACATATAAATATACGTATATATACATACTTGTATATATATATAAATATGTATATTTACAAGTATATATACATATATATACTTGTATATATAAATATGTATATTTACAAGTATATATAAATATATATATGCATTTATGAATATATATATATATATACAAGTATATATATAGGTATAAATATATATATACGTATTTATATATATATATATATAATTATTTGTATGCACACACACACATATGTATTAACAAATACACATGAATCAAGGTGCATTAAATATTAAAGTTCTCCTATAAAACTAGGAGATATTTAATGCACTACTTTCCCTAAAATGGGCATTTATGTCTTTGTATCTAACTAGTGTACCTTTTTCTAAAATATTTTTCAATGTGCACTTTTTGTCAAATAAGTCTAATTAGGTGTACCGGCTTCCAAAAACCCCTTCTAACATATGTATCAAAAACTTTAAGTTATAAAATGAACATTATTTTGGGTGATTGATTAGGAAGTGTAGGTAAGACTTTGTTTGCAAGCTTGTCCACACTACTGGATTTTTTGTTCTTTAAGAACTTTTTCAAATATTTTTGTTCATTTTTTCCATGTTCAAATTTGTTATTTTGCTTCAATCTTAATTGCATGTGTTGGTACAATCAAATAGTATGTATGTTTCAATGTATAACGTACATACATGAATTTTGATATACAATGTATAATATAGATACATGTATTATACTTGTTTTTTATGCATGAATCATATTTATGAGATGAATGCATAATGCAGATACATGAACATGAATTTATTTGAATAGTAATGTTACACCGACTAAATTTTGGGATCAAATTTGAAACCCAAATAACATGACAACATATTATTTGAAGCTTTTATTAGGACTCAAATGACATGATACCAAATAAAGAAGCCTAACTCAATTACTATGTCATTTGGACTCTAAATTTGGTCACAAAATTTGGTCAGTGTAACATTACTCTTATTTAAATACGTGTATGATAATATATAGGAATCATCTCTTATTACATACATGCATAGTTAGATACATATACATACACTTTATTCCATGTATGACTTATATGCATAAATTGATTGTTACCACATACATGTATAATTATATATATGTAATTTATGTATACATGTATGACTAGGATACATGAACTCTGGAAAGTTTCAAGAACTTATACATCAGACCTTTAAGTTGAGCATTTGAGCATCTTTAGAATATAATCCAATTCATCACAACACTTTTTTTTTTTTGAACAATTATTACAACACTTCATAATGTACTACACACACTTGAGAGTTCAGAACAAAAAAATGTGTTTTTATGGTGGAACTTTAGACTTTACCACTTATATAGAGTTGGTTAATGTCATAAGAAGAAATTGTCGGGTTATTGTATTTTGGTGGGGACAAGTCAAAAGAGAAGGTTTGCTGCATCAAATTTTGGGCTTTGCCATCAAGTCTTGAATCTCCTTAAAAAAAACGAGATATCCGCACCTTAACCTAAATTGTTTCATATCAATATTTTATTATTTTATACTTTGCTTCTCAATTTACTGCAATTACACCAACAACATGTGTAGTAGATATAGGCAAATCCATGAGTGTATCTTCCATATTATGCATAACATATTCATCATCTTTAGAAAATAAGTAATCGAGCATATTTTATTTATTTGATAAATTTATTTTACTGGAAAAAAAATGTGACCAATTGCAATACAATCATGTCAAGCAGAGCTTCCCTTCGAGTATTTTTTAAAATATTTTTTGATAATGCAGAGATACTCACATCACTTACAACATCATCAACTCATCTCAATACATGATGAGAAAAGTAGCCATGTGTTTCCAATTTGTAATGCATACCCTAATAGAAAATGGTCATGCCATCCCGAATTTGCATAATACAATATTGTTTATTTCAGGCTAGATCCACAAGACTTTAAAATTTAAAATACATTTAACAATAAAAGTATCAAACTAGATCCACAAGACTTTAAAATACATTTCACAACAAATTTGTAATGCATACCCTCATAGAAAATGGTCATGCCATCCCGGGTTTGCATAATACAATATTGTTTATTTTAGACTCGATCCGCAAGATTTTAAAATACATTTCACAATAAAAGTACCAAATTCACTTATAAGGCATCTTTCATACCCCAATAATTCGAGATTAGGTCACCACAAGTAAATGGAAATGCTCTTCTGACAATTTTGTGGTATAAAGATAAGAGTACAGAAGTCGAGAAAAAAACACATCTTTTCTCAAACCCTTTTGTTGTATTCGTTTCACTAACTTGCATGTGAAACTCAATATCATATCGATGTGTGCATATCCAAACCTGCACTTCTCTTCTTCCTTTAATAACCCTTATTTGCTGCTATAGGAAAGAAGTGTCCTCGTGAAGGGAAAGGAAACAGAGAGAAGCTTCTCTGGTCATTTAGGTTGTCACTTGTACTTGGCTCATCGTTGTTAGGTTGTGCAATGGAGGAAGGGGCATAAGGAGAGCTGTTTGCTTTCCTGCATCAAAAGTTGGGCGTTCACTTTAGGTGGTGTTTGGAATGATTTAAGAAATTCAAAAAATATTTCTTTTAAATAAGTATTTACTAAATAATTACTTTATAATATAATTATTTTCATTGAATAAGCACTATTTTGATGTTAACAAAAAATTACTTAAATAAAAAAGATTTAGAAAAAACGTGTTTGGATGATCAACTAAAATATTTGTTTTAAACTAATTATACACACACACATAGAGTTTTTATCACTACATATAAGGGTATTGATGATGGGAGAATAACATTGTACATGGAAAACATATATTACATTTGTGATGGTGGTGGTGGTATCAGGAGTGGCTCAAGTCAATTTGAGGCTTAAAATAAAAACATTAAATAAAGGTCTTTTTATTTTTAGTATTATTTTTTTAAAAAAATTAATTTATTTTTAATTTTTTATATGAGAGGGAGACAAAAAAAAGATATGTTAATATTATCGAGAAAGATATTTCAATTTTTGTTTTTATTTTTTTTACCACGGAGAGGGAGAGAAAGTTTTTAATTTCAACTTTTATTTTTGTTTTTTATTTTTTTTACCGGAGAGAGAGAGAAAGTGGATGAGAGTAAATATGAGTTGATTTTTAAGTATTTTTTTTTATTTTTTTAATTTCTAAGTATTAATGTTATAGATGGGATTAAATGTCCAAATTATTGCAATAAAAATTTTGATTGGATTTAATTTTTTGGGGCTTTTTTGTAGGGCTTAAAAATTAATGGATTTAAATTTTTTTTTGTGGGCTAGTGATATACCTAAAATTACGGGGCCTTCTAAAAATTTGGGGGCTAAAGTCTATGCTTTTTTTTTCATACTGTTGAGTCAGCCCTAAGTGGTATTGGCACCGGTCATGTTGGGGTAGCGATGGAGGTGGTGGTAATAGTGAATTTAATAATGAGAAGTATTTTGCGGAGAAAATATTTGCATAGAAATGCTTTAAAGAATGTAGAATTTTTTGCTTCTTCTTGTGAACTTAAATAGTGGTAAAAACTACTACTTCTTTAAAAATACTTCAAAAAAATTCTTACAAACTCCAATTTCTTTTTTTTCATGTTTTTTTTAACTTCTTGAATCGCAAGACTAGATTTAACCCTACATGAAAACTAGACAAAAATGGCGACCCAGATGGCTTACGTCCAACGCCTAATCTTATTGCTTGCATTTCAACTTTTTAACCATTGTAATCTACATATATTTGGCCTTAAACATACATTTAACTAAAAAAAAAAGAGTTTACACTTGTGATATTATAAGACAAGAACTTCAAATTTGAAATATTACCTGTCACGACGTTTTTCTAAAAAACGTTGGAGGGAATGCTTTCTTGCAATTGGAAGGTCTGAGAGAATGGAACAATATTAAAAGTTAATATATGAGTTCCAAATTTATAACATCTATATAGTAAAGTAGTTTACAATTCAAATATCAAAAGATAAACAAAATAGTTTTTGTTATTTGCGGTTGAGATTGCTTTAAATTTTACTTTAAAGTTAATCTAACGACTAATATTAACACCCTAAATTTAATAGGAAAAATAGGCTCCTAAAGGTGTGTTTGGAGTGATTTTTTAAAAGTACTTTTAAAAATTATTTCTCATAAGTATTTTAAAAAAATAATAATATTTGAAATCGCATTACCACCACCACGCCAACCACCGCCACCACCACGATCATTGTCACCCACCACAATCACTATCGTCTCCTACCACCACCACTGACGCCCACCACCTCTCACCCCACTACAAACCGAAATTTAAATTCTTTTATCTCTTGTTTTATGTTTATGATTTGATTTTGGATATGAATACAAATATGTTTAGTGTTTACCATTTTTTATTACACTGTATCTTCAGGTACAGACAATAATTAGTACTAACATAAAATTTCTAAATATTAGTCTAAGATAGTACCTGCTTGTAACTTGCAAATTGAGGGTAAGTTGGATGGCTGAACTAGTTTTGTCACATCTATTTTTGGTGTACTTTCCACAACAGGGGCTGACAAGGAGTTTTTACCAGCTAGCAGCATAATAGCTTGGGCCTGTGAAGAAGAACAATAGAGGTTAGTTTGGCAACCTTGCATGCCCTCGCCAATCATAGTCAAAAAGAAGAGGGTGAATGACATTTTGAATCCAAAAGATCTTCAAATTCCTAATTTACAACTTCAAAGATTAAAATTCTCAAATTACACTTTCTTATTAATTACTCAACTGTAACTATTTTACTAAAGAAAACTGCACTCAATTTTATTAAAATGAACCACATTACTATAATTTTACGTAATTGAGGGTACAATATCAGAATTCTAATCTTTTGAGTGTCAATTACAAATTTAGAGATATTTTAGGGTACAAATTAAATTCCATTTACCCAAAAGACAAGGAAAAAATAAAAAGCAATGGAAATAGAAAAGGAAAATAACACTTTGACACCATTAATTATGCTTTCTATCTCACAGTGCCCCTTTAACTATTTAAGTTCTCACACTACACCTCCAACTATGTGGTCGGTATCTCACCATCCCATTTCTCACATTAGCAAGATTTTCAAATAGAGTTATTGGTTTTATAGTGCCCCAACTTTAAATTTTTCGCATATTTTACTGCACATGTGAATATTTTCGATCCACGATATGATAGAAGTTTAAGTTTCAATCAATATAAAATCAATTCAAGTAGTTATGTGGGCTAAAACCAGAGTCATGGTTGAGGGTGTTAGAGTTCAAAAATACTCTATTTGGTCAGTGATGGATCCAATCCAAGGGCAGACCGAAGCAATCACCATCACAAAAAATTGACAAATCTTCTTATTATGCTATCACTAACCAAGAGTATCATGTATTACCTCAATTATTTATAAAAATTACAAAAGAATGTTAAATTCCAAAATCTCGATTTGCACTTGATTACCTTATCAATTGTAACATTATCGTACACGTTGATGGTCCCTGCATAGAAGATCGTGAGCTGAGCTGTTGAAGATTTATCATCGGATGAAGTTGGAAGTTCCAGATCACACCTATATATAACAAGAAGTAAATAATAGAAATTAAGAAATGTTTTAGATTATTTAAAAATTATTTTAATGAGAATATACAAACATATATACTTACTTGACCATGGGAAATAATTCGCTCTCCAAGAAAGAAGGAGGCCGAGAAGCACCAAGTAAATTTGGAGGAATAAAAGGACGGGGTGGAGTTCTTCTGATAGCCTTTGATTCTTCCTCATTTGATTTACTTATGATCTGCATAGCTTTGGGAAAGAGATATTTCTTGAACAAGTCAAGTCTCTGAGACATGCCTTGGTCCGCTAATTTCAACCCTTCTTTTTTATAATCACTCTTGATAAGATTATGTATATCAGATCTTGTCATAATGGAAGTTTCATGTACAAGATTACCCTTCTTATCCATTATATTCTGCTCGGGAGACAATCTAAATCAAATCCTGCCATAACCGCAGCTCAATGAACGAGACTTGAAAACACTAAATCCAACCAAAAAATAGAGGTTGAAAGGAAGAATAACATTGATTCCAAGCTAATAACGTGTAGTCGAGTATCAGCTAATATTGAAATTGGTGGACAAATTATCTCCAATGATAACAATACATTTTTTTTTTTTGATAAATAGAAGGTATTTAGGTCTCTTAGAGTATTCTTAAGTCTTCCGGAATCTCAATCATACATCCTCTAGATACATAATTATAGAATTATGGGAACACAAGAGCCAACAACCAAGCTTTTACTAAGTATTTTGAAGATTGAAAACGACTATTTCTGAACTTTGAAGATTAAACTCCGTCACTTCGTGAAATTAGTAAAATTCTACTTACCGAAATAAAACCTAGAAAAATTAAAAAAACAAATGTTGCTAGCATAACAGTGGATGTTGCTAGAAAAATTATGATGGATGCTTGAGGAAATTAGAGAGAGAACCTGAACAAGGTGTCGAGTCTGTTGACCACCTCTTCAGTACCAACTACAAATTCTAAGCTTCAATCAAACATATTTATACGTGAGAGAGGGAGAGAGAGATTAGGAATAACGCCTAGGTTGGAACACATGGTGAGCAGGCTAGTCGATAGATTCGAAATCAAAGACGTTTTGTTTCTATATTAGGAAGGGGCCTTAATGCCGTGACAAGTGAGTATACGGATTTTCATCCAATTTTTTATGCAATGACACTTACACTATCAATTATGTCAGGTGAAACGGGTTTGTATTAAAAAATACTTCAGTCAAACCTGATTCGTTTACTAGTTCGTGTCTAACAAAATCGTGTCATATAGGATTCGTGTCAATTATTTCTTTTAATTGGGTTTTACCTATACCAGATTCATTTATTAATCAAATTGGGCCCAATTATTTACGAAACAAGAGCCTTAAAAAAGATTCAAACCCTCTATCTTCATGTCGTAATAACGGATTGTGTAATATTTTGACACTCTTAAATACACCCATATAATAAAAAATAGGGTTAGCAGGAAAAAAAAAGGCAGAAAAGAATCTACATATATGATGAGCATGACTACTTTTGGCAAAACCTCATGATTCAGCCACCCACATTCATTTGGTAAACATCATTTGGTTAAGGACTTGGTAAGCACATATTTACTCCTAACTATATATATCTTGACAGTCAAATTCATATATTTTGCACGAAACGACAATTATTTCACTTCACTTCTAGGCCATTTTCACAAATTTTGTATTACTTTTTTTTATCACTAAAAGGCTCATTGAGGAAATTGGAAAATATAGGTTGTATTAATTTTATTTTCCCCCAATCTAACTTTACTCTTTTAATATTGAATTTTTCAGATTGACCACTTAGCTATTTCAATCGATCCATGTTGCTTCTTTTTTTGTTCAACGGTCATGGGTGTCTGAAGCAGCTTAAGTGTACCTCGATTAATCTCCTCTTCAGTTCGGTCAAAGGCAGACCATGTAGGGCCAGGAAAGCAACTCTACGCAATCCATATCGGAAAAGACCTAGTTCGTGTGTCATTAAGTAATCTCGAAAGCACAAAAGACCCATGTTACCTCCTGTTACCAAATCATTCCTGTCAAAATCTTGGTAGCAAGCCTGCAACCTATGCAACCCGTTCTGTTTGACATTAGTAGCCTTAAATTTTCAAGTCCCCATCAAAGAAAACTACACAAAATTAAAATATAACCTCAGACATGTGTTCCTCATGTCCCATGTAAAAAGGACAACGTAGAAGAAGACATGATCAAAACCAGTGCACAAGGGAATTCATGTCGGATAATTCAAAGCATTCTTGAGCTATCCAAGTGTTTTTACCTCAACCTTTGATTATTTCAAAGAGGAAATTTGTTTAGATAGGCTTGTTCTCTTCATTAAATACACATCATTTTTATCTTTTATCCTTGAACTCGTTATATCTACAGGCATTAGTTTTTTGCTTTCGTGATTTTCTATAAGAGTGGGATTGGGCAAAAATAGTCCGAAGTCCTACATTAGCCTTTGTTTTGTTTACTTTTTTTTTGTTTTATCCGTCCTGGCCTGACTTAAACATGAGTGGGTCGAATCCCATGTACGTGGCTATAATTTATACCACCTAATAGTTGGTGTTAGAAAAGCCATTTTTGCCACCAAAGGAATGCGAAAAACTGATTATATGTATATATAGACTAGCAATGATCCATACGATGCATCAAACTTGCAACTGTCTCCTGACTATAATTCCTACCCTAATGTTGTTGAAAAATTATCGATTAGACCGCATGGGAAAATTTCAATGAAGAAAAACAGATCTAATTTTTATATTAAGCAACAAAGAAATGTGAGAATTAGGTTAGGAGGGAGGAAAATCTTCCTAGAACTTGTCCTTTCTAATTAAATTGTGATAATATAGCTAACGTTGGAAAATAAGAATGAGCCCGACAATAAGTTTCACCAATTACAATCATTATTTTCTTGGGGAGAAAATAGTGGAAGCCCACATGTAAGGAAATACCACCTCTAATTTCAGTTTAGCTTATAGACCTAACCACATATCATCTTTTTTTGTCTATGAAGGGAAAAAAATGTCCCACGATAAAATCATCCTTTTAAAATAAAACGAGGGCGTTTAATAATCAAAATTAAATTCAAGATACGTGAATTTACGATGCTATTCATAGCTCATTCCGCATTGTTGGACTACATATGCTGGTTGAAAATATCCCAATTATTATTAAGGAAATAAGCATTCACTAGGGTTAGATGGGACACATTAGGCTTGTCAGCTTTGAAATGTATCCGTTTCTTTCAATGTAAAGTGTGTTTTTTTTTCTGGAATTGCACTTATTAATGCCATAATAAAATCTAGACATGTGGACCCAACACCAGTGAACAAATACCAGTTGGAGGGACAAGTGGCAACCTGACGAGGCAGCACCACACTCTCCCATGAGAAAGAGTAACCTTGCCCTTGAGGCAAGAGCACTATCGCAGATGTCGAGGGTGACATAGAAAGACAAAGTCCACCCCTACGAGCCTTACATTGTAGTGTGACATGCAAGCACGTATCTATCCATGGAGTGTTGGATCCTTATCTACAAAACAAGAGCACCACTTCGAGCATCTGGGGGCAATCTTAGCACGACATAGCTAGCTCGCCACTCTCGCTGCGAAAGTAAATGCCTACGGCTTGGATCACAAGAATAACAAAGAATACATCTCCAGTAAATCCACAAGGGGGTACTTTCAGGACAAAATTCTTATGCTCTTTTTGATTTGATGAAATAATAAAAGGATGGAAAGTTAGAAGTATAGAAAGTTAAAGGGATAAATAAAACATCATATTTGATAAGAAAAAAAAA
>CM042184.1:10633392-10658229 GCA_023539305.1 Ilex asprella
AAAAAAATTAAAATTAAAATTAAAAATTAAAAAAATATATTTTTCAATCTTAACTAGAGGTGAAAATTTTTGACTCAACACAATGATACGACCCGAATTTGACACGAATTTTATGACACAAACTTGAAAATGACCTGACACGCGAACATGAAATATAAAAGACTCATATTCAGTTTAACCAGTCATACTCAAAATTGACACCATCTATCCGTTTATTTAAAAATAAGAATTTTCTCTATTTTCTCGTTTGTATGGTAATACATAATTAGCCAGCACAAAAAAAAATTAGTCATTTTTATTTTTCATTTATCCAACTAAACACAAAAGAATGAAAGTAAATCATTCCTACTTTCCTTCTTTAAAGGATAAAAAGTGTATCATTCTTATTTTTCATCTTTCCTACCAAACAAAACATTAGAGAGTACCCAAAAACTCAGTGGATGCCCATAGTGGTAAAGTAAACCAATGGTGTACCGTTGTTCAATTGCCCCAAGAGATTGAGAGGAGAAGCCCCCACCTTAAGTTAAGGAAGTATGATTCTCCTCGAGGGAGAAGTGAGTAACGCGAACGGATAAGCACGATTGTTAACATAGGCCTTGGATAAAGTCTCGAAGATTTAATCTGCTCGAATAAGCCTCTCATTGAATGATTTATTTTTTACTGGGTTGTGCTTGACTGTGACACAGAGAGACTCTTGAAATACAAGAGGTCGATGGTCAAAATCAATATATGAAATATTGAGACATGTGAATGGGTGATTAAAGGACCAAAATTATGTAAAGTTCTTTGAGCAGCATTCTGGTGCTTACCTTATATGCGGTTTTTGAGGGGAGGGGAGACTTTATAGTATGCGCATGCAGGGGCATCGATCCCATGGACCCTCCACAATCATGATGCCCTGTGGTAACCCAACAACACCATCTCACATCAAAAGTCGCTCTTGTCTCGAATAGTGTGCCCCTCTCTCAAGAATAGATTCTATCCGAAAAGAGCAATGCTATGTATCCCAAATCTCTAACTCAAATCTCTATCCCAAATCAAGGGAGACCATTGGATCAGTTGGTCTCATTTGTAAAAATTAATGAGACTCATTAATCCAATGGTCTCCCTTCATTTGGGATAGGAATTTGGGTTAGAATTTTGGAACACATAGCATTTTTCATCCGAAAAACGACACATGTTTAATTAATAATTAAGACACTTAGTACGCAACACACGATTATTTGTACGGATGTAGCTAGGTGGTTACAGATAAGCACAACTGTCATGTATGGTGTTAACCTTTGTACAAAGGCAGTTGCAAATAGGCCTTAGGGAAATCCAAGATGCTGGAGTACCTTTGTTATAAATACCTTCATTACTCATCCCTCCTATACACACACTTACCTATCTGAGTTAGACAAGTGGGCTGGTGTGAAAATCTTCATTGACTTCACTTACTCGATAAACCTTTTGCCCAAAGATTAGTCCTATCAGTTAATAGACAGTTCAAGTTTCTTTCATCACATCCATCTATCCTACTCATCCCCTTTAACATATTAGTACTAGACACATATGTCAACCTCCTCTAGTGGCGGAGCCAAGATTATGTTTAAGGGTGGGCACACTCTAACTATATATTTTACTTTGTCCTATATTACATAAAAATAATGTGATATATTTTTATTTTTTACATCATATATAATATTTAAAAATTAATTGAACATAGATGAGTCAAAAGCAAGTATACATAGTCTCAAAACAACAACTAAAAAAAGGTTAATTATAACTCTTTACAAAAAAATGAGGCTAATTACAACCATTTACAATCGACCTTGATGAGTCTTCATACTTTGAAAGTGTTGCATGATAACTTCATTACCAACGTCATCGAAAATGTCTTTTTCTATGTAAGTAATCAAACTATCTACCATCTATTGATCATTCATTCGATTACGCAATCTAGTCTTCACAATCTTCATTGTTGAAAGTGTTCTCTCGACAGTGGCACTTACAACTAATAATATTAATGTCAAAGTCACAAGTAAACCAGTGGATATACTATTTTTTTTTCTCAACCATTTTTTGGGATAGATCACCAATCCCTAAGAGGTTTTTCAAACTCAATATTACAACGCAAATCAACATTATAACTGTCAAGCTAATCACAAAGTCTCTTGAGCCCTAATAAAGAAAACTCATTGGATAAAATTCAGCAAGACTAATCAACCTCTTCTTGTCAAAAGCAGCGTAGGAATTAGTTGGACTCAGTCATACTACACAAAGAAGTAACTTGGTGTTCGATTCCGTGAAACAATCATTTGGCTCTTGAAGTTGCATATCAATAACAGCATAAAATTGTTCAACACGATAGTAGTGTAAGTTTGTCATTTCTGGTGCTTTACGCATTGACTGCCGTCAAGCTTGAAACTTGTCATCCATATTTGGAACAACGATATCATGTTTGCAACAAAAAGAAGAAACATCATCAAGTAAAAAAATCTACTCATTCTCCCTCAATATTTAGAGTCGTTACTTAGATACTTGAAATAATTTCATGGCATTCACAATATCTTGATCTTTTATTTGTAATACCTACAACAATTCATTCATGATTCCCAATGAGAACAAATTAATCAAGCTAATTAGGGTATTTAGTGTGAAGCCCAACATGTATCACCTAAATGTTTAAGGCTAGTCTCTTGATTTAAGCATTGCCCACTTGGAAGCTCCCCATTGTTAAGTACTTTAATGACTTGAGTAGCGTGTTCCTCCCGAAGAATATCTCGTCATTTGCACGAGCCTCCAACAACATTCACCACATTACCAACCAAAGTGAAGAATGTGGCAATTTGGTTATAATTCTTTAGCACAGTCACAAGAGTTAATTGCAATTGGTGAGCAAAGCAATGAACATAATACGAAAATCTATTTTCCTTCAATTTAAATGTTTTAAAACCATTGAGCTCACTTTGCATATTATTAGCTTGTTTTAAGACCAGTTAATGTTTTTATCGTGCTCGTATATGATATTTGTTGTATTGTTCACCACATTTCGTACTTGTGCATGTAGTGACAGGAATGACAATGGTGTTGAAGAAAAAATGGAACGTTGTTTTCATTGGTTGACGGGTTAGAATTGTGGATACTTGACAATAATGTCATGGTCTTGTCAGTGGATATCATTGGGCTTTGTATAAATCATTTCCTTTATATGCAGCCGTCGAGGAAGCCTTAGGCAACATGTCGATGCAACAACTATGGAACGAGACATCAATCCAATGTCTACACTTGAAGACAAGAATGTGGTTGAACAAAGACCCACAATAGCACATACACAAATGTCCATGCCCCACAAAATGATTGTGCGAGCACATCAAATCGTAGAACCAATTCAATTAAAAGGAATTATATTCGGTGTGGTATGCTTCATGTAGGGTTTCATCATTTCCCATATTTTGAATATCCTTATGGGGAAAATGATTTGAACACATGTGGTAATGTAATATAATAGTGACTATTCAGATATTATTCAGGAACTTATGTTGCTATATTTTGTTACAATATCTATTATATTGTAAGGATCATTGTCATTATACGGATGTACTATTAAATGAAACATTACCAACTTATATGTTGCGTACTTATTTTGTAATTGATATTATCATTGAAACATTATTAATAGTAATGTGACAATTGAGACTAACATAAGATGAGGAAGACGTATTGTTAGATTGCTTGATGAACTTGAAGTTGGAGAGACTAATTGGTAACTCCAATGATTTCCTCGAAGGAGGTTGCTCTCGCTTATGGGAATTGGTAAGGGGTTGTAGGCAAGAACCACAGCTATCTCTAGGTCTTGTAATGGACGTGATTATTTTTTAGAAGAGAAGTATATACAAGTGTGAATAAATTCAAAACTTGTTTCGTGGAGGAGAACATGTTTTGCAGCTCGGGCTTGTGTGAAGTGTTGGCCGAATTACAAGATTTTCACAGAAATTTTTGGCCCACATGGGAAAGGTGAACACATGCCATCAATTTCCAATGCTAGCTCCAATTCAGTCACTCTTCCATGCAGGACTCTTGTGGGCGTGGTTGTCATTAATGATTAATGTCATCTTTATATGTGATATGTATGTAAATACTATAATGTCTTGTCTTATGATGTAACCAGCATATGTTTATCCGGTGTAATTTATTTTGGGATGGAATTTTTTTTGTATATTACGGTATGTTAAATGTTATGTTACTCTGTAAGAATGTGTTATAGGGCTAATTTTCGGACTATGATAAAGTTGCATCACATAAACTGTTTTATTGTGATTATGCATAATAGCTAAATTTTAACAATATTGATGTTTGATATCATAAGTTGGGAAGGAAAAAAAAACAAATATGAAGTTCATAAGTTAACAAAAAAAAAAAATGTACTTAAACAAACATAGATAATGATTGGGTTGGTCAATAAGTAATAATAGTTATTTACAGGACAAATGTATGGTGATAAATTCATGAGTTTTATATGTGTATATGTTACTTACCAAACACAGGTATGAATAGGATTCATCTATGAATCTCATCAATACAAAGGTGGGGATTAAGTTTAGAAAGGTTTAATAAAGTAAATACAATCAGTCATCCCAAAAACCATGCAAACATGCCCTAAGAGAAGGGTAGAAACTTAATTGTATTTTACATTCTTGTACGTGCAACTCCTAATAATAAGTCCTATTCCATAAGAGAAGGGTTGGAACTTAATCCACATAAACTACCCCAACCGTCATAGTCAATGCACTTATCGTGGACTAATCTAACAATAAGCTTCTAAATCTAAGCCAGAAAAACCCAATTCAAGATTCAACTTTGAAAACGATAAAGGGGTTATGTTGTAGTTTAGTTCAATAACATAAGGAAGATAGGTGCATATTTTAAAATGACTAGTCAGTACACATGTGCGTTGCACGTGGACTATTTTGATTAACAAATGAAATATAATATTATCTAAAGAATACAAATGTGATCCGATCAATAAAAAGTTAGCTAATAAGTTGCAATGATTTGTAGAAAAAAATTAAAAATTAAAAGTTTTTCATATTAAGAAATTTTTATTAGTAGTACTGATATAAATTAATTCATTTTTTTCTTTTTTGCTTTGTCATCATCATAGTTCTTTTAAATCTTATCATCAATATGTACTTAATTGGTGATCAAGTAAAGCTAGAACATAATTTTTTACCATTTTACCAAACATCATAATGCGGTCTCAAGAATTCAAAAAGCTCAAATCCAAGTATCACCTCCATATTGTCAAAAACGAAATAAGAGTATGCTTTGGTTCTCTTGTTATTTGTTTATTAAGATTGCATTCACTTTTTTTCCATTGTTGAGTGGTGATTCTATAATTCAAGTATTGGCAATACATTCTTTATGTTATGTACAATGATTTGTGTATATTATTCCTACAAGAGAAAAGAATAGGTGTTAATTGATCTATGAGGATCAAACCTATGAAGGATAACTTGTTTCCACGATAAAAGTTTTCTTAAAAAAAAAAAACAACTTGAACTTCTAACCATGATGCACGTAGGCCATTGTTAATAAAACAAATAGTCTCTTAGCATTTGTAAATTTATGTTACAGAGAACTTTTGTAGACAAGTTTCTTGCATGGGGGCATGGTAGTTGAATTTCACTTGGAGATCTTGTAGCACCTACCACTATATCTTATTTCGTTTTCTTTTTTAGGTTTGTTCAACATAAGCTAGGCTATTTAAATGTTAGGTTCTTACTTAGGCATTTCACTTTATTCAAATTTCACTAATATTGTTGAATTCAACATCTAAGCCAAAACAACATGATTAGACTTTTAGGTCATTCACCTGGTCCTTAATATGTAGATATCAATCTTTTAGGCAAAAATTTTTAATGCAATTTGAGTTGTGAATATTCAGCACTAATGAAACATTATTTTGGCAAAAATTATGTGCACAAGTCTGTCGAGAATAAAGATTTTCAAAACATCATACATAAAGTCTGAAAAAATAATTTCTTCCCCTTCTTTGCGATATAGGACATGAGTTGAAATGAGGCTCAACAAACATATTATATGAATATTTTTTAAATTTATTTTTTATCAACAATAAAATCTTATTAAAAATAAAAATTTATAACTCACTACCAAAAGAACAGAGATCATTCGAAAGTACTTTTTAAATGCAATGACCACAAGTAAATAAATAATTTGAAAAGATCACACCTTATCAAATTAAGCTAAGTTCTTCTTTAAGTGCCAACAATTATTTTTTTGCCTCTAAATTGACAATGATCACAATCTATGAAAAGACTTGAAAAGTTCACTACATTATCTATGAAATGTATAACTCAATTTCATGGATCACACTTAAGCCAATTTAAAAAAAAAAAAGGACCATCAAATGAAAACGCTAAGACGCCTGTTCTATTAGATGAATTATAGGTTTACAAAAAACCCACAATAATAATAAAAAATGTAAATGCTTCCAAGAGCAAAGGCTTTATGAATCCATGACCAATCATGAAGATATTTTTGAATTTTAGGTTTGGTATATATAAGTTTATCGAGAAGAATCTTATCTTTAATTACCCCCTCTTCTCTCAACACAAATAATACACATCACCCAAAACCCAAATTATAAGCTTATCAATTTTGGAGCACACCCATATCCACGAAAACAATAATGATCAAACTTCCAGCACACTCACTCATATCAACAGTTCCCACCACAAAGAACAAGAAAAATAAAGAAATAACATGTTTATTTGAGTGAAGACCCATAAAATGATGTTTTTCCACTCAAATAACCTTCTAAAATGAACCCAAGAACTATAAAAGTATAACAATGGTAGAAATTCACTTAATCTTTATTTAATTTCATCTAACATCACAACATTCATTTAAAAATAATTCTCACTTAAAAACATTATTTTCTTTACCCGACCACTAATATTAGACAAAATAACCAACATACTCTCCAATGTCAAGTAATCTCACTAACCCACACTTACCTTTCTCTTCTTTCTTCCCTAGTTTTTTCTTATTTTCTCTATCTCCACTCAACAAATTAGGTAGTTAAAAAGAAAAGAAAAAAAATTAATGGAGATTTAAAAATAAACATTACACGACTAATAGTTAATTTTTAGTATTAGTGGATTCAAGGATGGGGTTGTTGCTATTATATAATTATATAAACGAAAAAAAAATATTATGTAATTATATGACAAGCTGAAAATATGAAAAAAACATTAGGGCAAATTATAACTTACACCCTTAAAGTCTGCCATAATTCGTATTTGGTTCTTGAATTTTTTTTTAAGTCAATCAACACATTTCTATTTCATGAAAATTACAGTTTTCAAAAACTACAAAAAATTCAAAAAAGAGTTACAGCCTATAGTAAAGCAAACAAACCAGTCCTATCATTCATCTTGCTTCTTCTCGTACTTCTTCCTCACAAATCCTCTTCAAATCTAAAGGCAACTAACTCATCGAACCAAGTGAGATACTATTTCTACTTTTTTGGCAGCAACCCAATGAGTAGCTTTATTGCAGCCTCTACAATATTTGAAATCTCTTCTACATATTCCAAAACGTCTCTTTGGATTGTCTCGAGATCCCTCAAGATATTTTGCTCTTCTTTGTTTTTTTAATTTTATTCCGAAAAAAAGAAGGGCGTCCAGTAGATAATAATTCTTAGGCGTGATAATAAAAATCTTCTATTGTGAAAATGTCGGTTTGAATTATAATTACTAATTCGGTCACTATAGAAGCATTACTCTAGTGGATCGAACACTGTTTGATAACCACATAAGAGTCCTGTAATACTTTAATTGGTACAATGAAAAAATGGAATGACTAAAAGTTAGAAGAATGAAAAATTAGATAGATAAATAAAACATTATGTTTTGTAATAAAAAAAATAACATGGATAAAAAAAATAGATAAGTTAACTTTCTTTCTAATTTACCAAAATCAATCCCTTCAAAATTATGAAGAAAAGTTGATGAAAAGCAATCTCTTCATTCTTCAATAGCCATGAAAAACTTGACTTATTACCCTCTTGTGGGCATAGGCCGGGCTTGATTAACATACCCAATTAACTATTCCTGGTTTTTCATATAGATCACATCAAATATGCCACAATTGGTTGGTGACTCAAGGACTCATCTTTGCTTCTACAAAAGTTCTTCAAGTTTTAATTGAGATTCAATTTAATTCTTACACCAAAGTTCTTCAAGTTTTAATTTATTATGACATAATAGACTTACGTGACTAACACTTTACTTGGGTAAATGAATATATTTATCTGGTAAAAAATATGTTTCAGACGTATAGGCATCTTACTTTATTTCATTTGATTTGAGAAATAAAAGGATAATCAACCCTAAAAGAAAATATAGAGTGAGAATTTAAGAAATATTGTGAGACAATGAGAAAAATATCGATGCATTTGAAAGAGAATTTTTGTTGGACAAATATACCTTTATGGGAAAATTCTATTATCGCTTTTTGTTCGAACAAATTAATAGATCCAGATGAAAAGAATAAATTAAAACTCACTTAAAACTTTAAAGATGCAATTGTATCAATTAAAATTGGGAGAATTATACCAAGATCACGTAAATTTGTACGTGCGTAACACTGAGACTCCTGTAGTCAAATGTCAATTAATTTCAGACCCCATAAAATTTGTAAGCATATACTGTTTAATCCTTTCAAGTTTAAAATATTATACTTAAACAAAAAATACTTTAATCAAATATATAATATCAAATATTTAAATTTTATAACCAAAATTTATGTACTATTGTATCATTTATTGAAATAAAATCAAAAATAAAAATCTTTTTTTTCCTTAAAGAATCATAATTAGTATAAAATTATATTATCTATTGGAATAAAACTAGAAAATCAAATAAGGTATCAAACTGTAATAGACACAATATATTCTAACTTTAATTGAGGTAATTTGGTAATTATATTTGGTCGTTTAAACGATCAAATTAAATTTTAATAGATAGTGTAATTGTTTACTAATTATAATTTTTTAAGAAAAATATAGATTTTTATTTTTAATTTTATTTCAATAAATATAATATGAATTTTGGTTATAAATTTAAAATATTTGATATTTTATCTTTTATTGAAGTATTCTTTGTTTAAGTATAACATTTTAAAATTGAATGACCTAAATATTATACATCTACAAAATTTAGGGAGTTGGAATGTAATTTAATAACATATATAAGAACGAATATTGATTGCAGGCTAAGTGTTATATGCGTATAAATTTTAGGAGATTTGAATGTAATATTTTAAATGTCAGAGGGTCTGAGTAATTAAGTGATAAACTTTAAGGGATCTGAATGTAATTCTTCCATTAAAATTTTAGGATCAAATAAAAATTATGTGCATACTTTGTAGGTCTAAATTGTAAATTACCCAAAACATTATCTTTTTTTTTTTTTTTGGTCAGCCAAAACATTATCTTGAAAAGAAACTAGATATAGCGTTACTCCTTCTAAGTACTGGACGGCTCGCTCCACCGCTAGGGCTGAGGTCATCTCTTCCGCCATCTCCCAGCGTCACCGACTTAGCTCTGCAGCCAACAAAATCGCCATTTCTATTCGTAAGGAGTGGAATAATTTCCATTCTTCTTAGGGAAAAGCCATCCAATCAAAGAATCAGGTGCTTTGAATTCATAGAAAGAACAATTCTTTCATATTTCCTTTTTTTTTTTATGATGAAATCTCTAAATCATTTGACTCTCTTCTGTTTGTCTAGGGTGTGTTATGGCGCATAGGCTGTTGAGAGACGTAGAAGCTGATGGTTGGGAACGATCGGACTTTCCGATCATATGCGAGTCATGTCTCGGCGACAATCCATACGTGCGAATGGTTAGGCTTTTTCGAATGACTTTTAATTACACTTGTTGTCCAAATTTCGTTTACACCACACACTGCTACTTATTTGGTTGTGTAGGAGCTCTAGATACCACAAACTGCAAGTTATTTGATTGTTTAGGAGCAATAGATTTCATCCGTTTTTCGTTTTCTGCTTACTATAATCTCTGTACATTCGTTTACACCACAAACTGAAAGTTATTTGGTTTTCGATGAGCCCGTCCTAGATCTCATCCGTTTTTTGTTTCGGCTTACAATCATATCTGTAAAGTCGTTTACACCACAGAATTGCAAGTTATTTGGTAGTGTTGGAGCCCTAGATCTCATCCTTTTTGGTTTTCTGCTCACAATTATATCTGTACAGTCAATTACACCACAAACAGTGCAAGTTATTTGGTGGTCTTGGAGCTCTAGATCTCATCTTCCTTTCTTTTTTTCTGCTTACAATTATATCTATATTCTATACAAGACCCACCTCACTGTAACCATGCATCAGGCAAGACTAGACCCAAATCTGTGGCATTAGCCTTAGGGAAGATAATTGAAATAGGATCTCCAGCTTTTTTGAAGTGGGTTCCTTTCCTTCTTGTCCCTGGGTTTAAAAATATAAATAAGCATTATGATTCTTTGTTTCTTCCTGAGGGGAACCTAAAACAGTAAATTCACGAGTCTTTAGAATACAGGTAAGGAAGGAGAGAGACAGTTCTTTAAAGAGGTTTTTGAAATGTTTAGTATTTCGGAAATCTTCAATGATAGAAACTGTCGAAGCATAACTTTTGGCACCTACTAACAACCAAATGATCTGAATTCCAATGCATTACAATTTCATCTTGAACATGAGAATTAGGGTTGTATATAGCTCTTCAATTATAGAGAAATTGACGTAGTGGAGATCTAATTTTTGGAGTTGAGGAACACATAATTGTTTGTTCAAGGTGGAGGAAAAACACTGCAAATGAAAGTTGGAGGTTTATTTTGTACCTATTCTATGCCTTTCAAATTCCAACCCCTTGGATCTGTGAGATTACCCTTGATTAATGGAAGTTTGACTATGGTTGATTGTATGTGGTTCAAAACTGTTTTTGTTGCATTGATATCGGTGAAGTATAGATACTTTGATTTTGATTGGGGTAATGTATCCGTATCCGATACTTAGTCAGATACTAGTGGATAAGTATTGGATAATTTCCGCATGTATCAAAGAATTAATAAAATATTTATTATTGTTAGGTCAAATACACTTATTTCCACATTGGATATATTGTCATTATACTAAGTAAGGTGAGTTGTGCAAAAACCATGAATCATATAAATGAGGATTCGATATTCCAAGATGTTCATTTGGCTTAGATCACATAAATCAGAAGATTTGTCAATTCTCTTCAATTTGCATGGCCTAAATTATAAGTTTTTATCACTTTTGTCGAAGTAAAAGAAGTATATTGTATGCTAAGTAAAAGTTAAGGACTCTTGAAGGGTAACGCATTACTGTTCTAAAATTACGTAGAATATTAGATTCAAAATACCGTTAAGCAATCCCTATGTGAGCGATATAAATTGTTTTAGTTTGGGATGTATTTTATCTATTAATCCCACATATCCTTAATATTGTAATAAAATCCTACAGTATTATCCTGTATCCATATCCGTATCCTACTTTTAAAATTTTGCGTATCGTCGTACCATATCGTACCTGTATCCATATCCGTATCCATGCTTCCTAGATTGATATTCTTGTATGTGTAAGCTAATATATGTATAGGCTAGCTATTTCAAAAGGAGAGTATCTTTTTTCTATAACAGTATATTTCCTAAGGTTTTCTTAATACATAATTGCAGTACAGATATGTTTTTCTTTAAAGGGAAACATTAGTTGAGCTGAAAGTCCTACATTTGCTTTAAAATAGTTTGATTCCTATTTGATGGACAGTTTATGTCCCACTTCAGTGGATCTCAGATTTTATCTATATTTATGACTTAATGTTGTCCTGGCCATTTATTTCGTCTTCTAAAATTTGGTAAATTCTGAACATGCAATTCGATATTAAGTCCTACATTATGTTTGACTAATGTGCAGTGTTTCTGATATCAAGATAACTGTGTCGATTTTGATGCAGACAAAGGCAGATTATGATAAGGAGTGCAAGATTTGCACACGACCTTTCACAGTTTTCAGGTGGAGGCCTGGTCGTGATGCCCGATATAAAAAAACTGAGATTTGTCAAACTTGTAGCAAGCTAAAAAATGTTTGTCAAGTTTGCCTCCTTGATCTCGAATATGGGTTGCCAGTTCAGGTTCGAGATACTGCTCTCAGTATCAATTCCAACGATGCCATTCCAAAGAGCGATGTGAATAGGGAATATTTTGCCGAGGAGCATGATCGCAGGGTATGTTTTTTCTTTTTGAAGTGGAAGTTAAAGTTTATTAGCTGGCTTGTATATCGTATTACAATCCATGGCGTATTTCTTGATGCATATGGATATTTATATAACATACTTAGACGCAAATTCAGTCAGTTGAAATATTGGTTTTGCAAATTGGAAGTTAGATATTGGTCGCGTATCATGAGGACTGGGCTGTTAGTCGAACGAGCTCGAGCCGAGTTTGAAAAATTTGTTTCTTAATCGAGCCTAAAAAATTGTTTAAGTTTGGCTCGTTTAGGAAACGAATTGAGCCTGCACAAACCAAAAACAAGTCAAGCGCTAGTCGAGCCTATCGAGTATGAGTCAAACTTGTAGGGCTTATTTTTTAAACGAGCTTAAAAACTTGTTCAAGTATGGACTCATTTAGAAAACGAACAGAGCTTGAACGAGCTGAACTCGAGCCGAACTTAAGTCAAGCTCGAGTAGCTCAGTTTGATTAGCAGCCCTAATGAGGACTGTCAATAGGGCTGGGCAAGCATGAAACCCACCCCCATTTGACCTGCAAAACACTAGCTCGAACTCCACAAGGTTTTGGTTTAAGGTGAGTTTTAGACTTTCTTTTCTAGCCTACAACTGAGTTTGAACAATGACTTGTAGGGATTAATCTGGACTTTAAATGAACCATGTGAACTTGGCTTGTAAAAAGAAAGATTTCAAGTTTCCGTCTCTTATTACATGTATATAATATAATTCCCTTAGTATATTAGAATAATCATCTGGCTTTGCAGTTAAGTACATAGTTGTGTGTCTGTACCTAAGATAACTAGCCGTAGTTTTTTTTGGGGGGTTGGGTTGGGGTGCTTAAGACACTGATGTTGCTGTACAAGATCCCCAATTTTGGGGGTCAGGAATCCCGTCTTGAGGGAATGTCATTTGGAACTTCATAATCCAGCAGTGGGGTTGTATTTCGTTCCGAGATGGGCTGATTTTCCAAATATGATTATGCTTTTTTCATAACACTCCAGTCCAATAGAGTTCGACTTCTTTTGACCATAGTTGTTAGTATCGTACGATACGTTACGATATAGGCCTAAAATAATACGGATCGTAGTTATGTATCGTTTTTGCGTCGTATCGTCCAATACACGATATATTTTTACGATGTGATACGTATCAGTACGATACGCCCGATACGTGCAAAAGCTTTTAGTTTTTTTTTTTACGACTTCGTTTTATGCCAATTCATACATATCATATATATATATATTTTTTGTGAAAATATATACAAAAAATATACATGCTTGAAAATAATATACGTACCGTTTTTTTTTACGACGTCATTTTATACAAAAATATATATATTTGTATAAAAATTTTGAATCTTGATTAATTTTAATTTTGTGAAACAGTGGCATCACTGGCATCTTATTTTCATAAACTATGTTTGAATTAGTGAACTATGGTTGTGAACTTTGCATTATAATATTAGTGAATTATGTCGATGACTTGAGTAGTTGGTGGAGTATTAATGAAATGTTATGTTTTTATGAGTATATGATTTTTTTTCAAAGGTATATATATATTTTTATTATTTATTTAAATTTGCACCGTATCTTACGATATGCGATACGATACACTATTTTTAAAAAACGATACGCCTTCCGATACACGATTTGATAACTATGCTTTTGACAAGTTGCATCCATCACTCTGTATTTTAGTATAATAGCTGAATCATTCTTGTACCTACATTTCATGATCTGTTGCAGGACAATTTTTTTAGTGGAATTCACTAAGTTCATCAATCACGACAGGCTTTTTGTGCATATAATGTGGAGTGAGGTTTTAAAATGATTTTCATTTGTTCATTTTTCTTCTTATATAAAAGATAGCCACACATCACATGCAACTTATTGAGAATTTCAGTATATCTTATGTCTAGAGATTAAGTCATGCCTCGCTATAAATGCTCGCTTCCATCTGGGCCGTGCCTGAAAAAGAGAGTAAAATAAAACAAATTTGTAGATGTTCTCTCTCTCTCTCGCAAAAATGGCAATTTAATGTTGTAATTGCTGTATGCAGGCCAGAGCTGGTATTGATTATGAATCTTCATTTGGAAAGGTACGTGCAAGTGATACTATTTTGAAGCTTCAAAGAACGACTCCATACTACAAGAGAAATCGGGCACATGTTTGCAGTTTCTATGTTCGGGGTGAATGTACAAGAGGTGCTGAGTGCCCTTACAGGCATGAGATGCCTGTCGAAGGGGAGTTATCACAGCAAAATATCAAAGACCGTTACTATGGGTATGTGGAATGTTTGACACTTTGACACTTTGTTTCCATCAATTTGATTGAGCATGTCTAAGTTCTGGCATATGTGTACCTGTTACACCCCAACCGAGAAGGATATACCATTGCCAGGGGCGTAGCCCCACTTGAATGCAATATATGCATATGTTGACAACAACAACGATAAGTGATACGATCTGACTAAGACCTAAGACACAAATTTTTTAATATTTAAGATGTTTTACTTATATTTAAGAAGAATATAGCTAGCTTTATACTTACATTCTCTGAAGTACCGAAAGTATTGCTTCTTTATTCAGTCATTTCGCATGTTGTGTTCACTTCTAACCTAGACTCATACTTCACTGAGACTCTAAGTGGATCCATGTCTAAGGTGAATCGCCTGAAATGGAGAGGGGAGGGGGTGACTGATGCCAATTGAATGTTCATAATCCATAAACATAGAAACCTTAATAGAACAATTATCGATCACTAACTTTATGTTGAAAATTTAGTTAGCAAAAGACATGCATCAATATCCATTCACAACACTTTCAGTGTAAACAAATACTTAGCTCACAAAACTATAAACATCAGAAATGCACATAGAAAATATGAAAGGTTACAAAGATTACTAACCTAATTAATCAGCCCGGGGGTAGAATGATGATGGAGATGTATTGTGGCCTTCTCCTGTCACCGAACCTGCACTCAGGAATAGTAATGCTTTGCATAACTCATCTCATCTGCACATAGCATGTTCCAGTACTGCTGCTCCATTGGCAGAGAAATATGCATGCCTTCGCCATTTATATCTTACTCTGAGTTGAGCTGCTGGACCATAGCCCAGAACATTTCTTACACATCTCAACACCACATTTATCAGAAAATTGATTTGATTCATAACAACGTAGAAACAGCGTTCAGTATAAACATAATGAGAACTCATACTCAGGTTTTGATAAATCTTTTCTGTGAACACTAGTTTCTATATCTCATAAAGGTATAAGCGTTGATTTACATTTAGTTTTTCAGTATGTGCGCCCTTCCAAATAACCTACATTATCACTAATGTTTAATGTCAAACTCCTGGTTGGAGCAGAGTTAATCTGGTGTGGACTTGTCATAATAATTTATAATTGATATACTTCATGTAAAAAACTAACATGTTCATGTTATAGAAGAAATTGCATTAAGTTTGGTGCTTGACAACAAGAAGTCCAGGACTCCAGGTCAAGTGCATATTAGCCTATAACTTGGGTTTGTAACTTGCCTACACTTTTTCAAGACTAATCCCACAAGTTCTAGGTGCTAGGCATGCCAGTTGAACACTTTAGGAATTACCTGTGGATGAAAACCTTGGGGAATAATAAACAAAAAACTAAATTAAAACTATACCAACTGGGCACAACCGGGTGGTGGCGGCTGCCTCAAATACCGGAAGCTTTGCACAGTAGGGATGTCCACTCTGATCTGGAGCCGAATTTTTATTTTTCTTCGATTTACTAAACTCCACCCACCTTCATCCCCATGTCAACTCTAGCTCTAGCACATGTGACTATATTATTTTTTGCCTTGCAACTTCTGGTCAGTTTGTTTTCATAGTGAACCACAATCTGACAAATTCATATTATGCTTGACAAATTCTCCTGTCCACAATCTGTTGATTCACTTTAAGACACTACCCAATCTAAATTTCTTGCAAAGTTTAGCCTTACTGCAAAAAAGCTAGTGTTTTAGGATTGAAAGTGCATTGGGATGGTGTGTGAATGATATAATCAACGTTAAGAGTTCTGCCATGTATACTTTTGTTTTCTGTGTATCATAATGTTCATCTTAGATTTTCTTCCTGTGTGTGTATATAAGTACATGTGTGTGTCTCAGTGTCTGAACTTCACAGTATATATTATCTCTTTGAATACATGTGCCTATTTGAGACATTTTTTTTTTGACAGGAAACATGACTGCAATATATATTAACAAAATATGGACAGTACATCATAAAGGTTGAATAAGAAATCCAACCAAGAAAAAATTAAATACAAAAAGAAGAAATACATCACAGCCATAAATCACTTGAAACTCTACATCCCGCCAAGATAACAAAAAGTGGAATCTCTTTAAAATCCTTGGAAACCGAAGTCCAAAATGAAGTGGTGAAATGAATAAGGTCCTAAAGCCCATCTAACATTTCACTTCGATCTTCAAAAATTCTTCAAAACTCTTGCATTCGTTTCGTTCCATACAACCCAAAAGATGGCATCTCCACAGCGTCACTCCTCTAGCAAGTCTTCCATACCCATTCAAATCTTTAACAAACAACGTAAATGATTTGGGAAGAACCCAAGTCAACCCGGCCAAGCTAAACAACCTAAACCACAAAGACAAAGCCAAAGGACAATGAAGGAATCAATGATCACTACTCTCAACATCACCATTACCCATCACACACTGAGGGGATATACAACAATTAGGTCTTCTTTTCTGAAGCATATCAGTGGTGGGATATATAACAATTAGGTCTTCTTTTCTGAATCATATCAGTGGTATTAGTCCATGCAAAAACTTGCACCTTAAGCACTTTAGCCTTTCAAATCATCAAGTCATAATGAAAGATGGGATAAAAAGATTCTTCCAGCAAAGAAGCGTTGACTAGAAAATACACCCGAGGACTCAAGGATCCATCTTCTTTGATCACATAACTCAAGATTCAACAGGGATCTATTAAGAAAATCAAGAAGTGACATCAACTCCATATAGTCCTTATCATCCAAAATCCCTATCATTTGAGACATTTTTGTTCTAACCATACCTTCACTTTGTTTGTGGATGAAAATTATACTGAAGACAACAGGACCGATGTTCTCCCAAGTATAGGGAGTGTGTTTTTTGGGGTAAATTTGAATGATAATCACAGGATGTTATCCTTTCTATTATGCTTGACAGTTTAAAATTGGCAACCTTTTGAAAGCCCATCTTATTGTTGAGGATGCACCTGTTCTGTTTGCTTCTGCTTTCCATTTATATATTCCCATTGGATCTAATTTCGGCGATTTATTTTCACCTCAACTAAGTGCAATTATTGTTCCCATTTTCTTTTTTTGCCCGCCCTCTCAGGCGTGTGCACATGAACATGCATGTTCAGGCTCACTCGTACATTTTTTCATTCATTTGTGCTACATGAATTCTGTTGTGTTCTTGACGTTTATATCTGCTATTTCCTTAATGTGCAGGGTAAATGATCCAGTGGCCAATAAACTACTCAACAAGGCAGGTGAAATGCCCTCACTAGAACCCCCTGATGACGAGAGCATTAAAACCCTCTATGTGGGTGGGCTTGATGCAAGAATCACCGAACAGGATCTAAGGGATCACTTCTACGCCCATGGCGAGATCGAGTCAATAAAGATGGTGCTCCAACGAGCTTGTGCCTTTGTATCATACACGACGAGAGAAGCAGCAGAGAAAGCAGCTGAAGAACTTGCAAACAAGCTGGTCGTCAAGGGTCTGAGGCTGAAGCTTCTGTGGGGCAGACCACAAGCCCCAAAGCCAGAGTCTGAAGACGAAGCAAGGCAGCAGGCGGCAGTGGCTCATAGCGGAATGTTGCCTAGGGCAGTTATATCACAGCAGCAGAACCTACCACTTCAACCACCGGGCACTCAGGACCTACCTCCTCCACCAGTGCATTACTTCAACATCCCTCCACCGCCACAGCAGGAAAGGGCGTATTATCCCTCAATGGATCCCCAAAGAATGGGTGCTCGTATTCCATCGCAAGAGGGGGCTCCTAATGCGCCTTCAGGGTCAGGTGAGAACAAAAGTGGTTCAGAGAAGCCGCAGCATGGGCATTATGCTTACCCACCTATGCCACCACCTCAGGGTCAATTTTACCAGCCTTATTATGCGCCGTATGGTTATATGCAGCCGCCTCCACCGCCACCACCATATCAACAATATCCGCCACCGCCTTATCAATCTGCGATGCCGCCTCCACCCCCTAGCGGTGATCCAGCAGCATATCAGCAGCAAGCACCAGCAGGGTCATCACAACAATAGTAGCTTGTGTGGATTGATTGTGTTTGTACCAAACAAACAATTGGCAATCAACTACGAGTGGGTTACTGCCGCTAAGTTGTCAGATGCATTTCTATTTAGCACTTGTTTAATCGTTAAACTAGTACTTCTTTGGCCATGCTGTTTTCCTTGATTATTTGGCTGATAATGGTGAAGGAAATATGTTGAGTTACTTTACTTTTGGCTGTAGTGCATATTTTTCGAAGGCCATTCTACATTTGTTTTTTAAATATAATTTCATGTAGCGGGTAGAGAGAGGTAGGGGGTGTCCATGCCTGGGCTGGGTTAGGCTTGGTGATTTTTTTTTTGTATTGGACCTGATTAGGGTAGGCACGAGTCTTTACCTAGTTGAGTTATTGGGTGGGTTGGGCTGAGTTAAATATATAAATTTATGTACGATATGTTTAATAAACGGGTGAAAAAATTTCAACGTAAACACAAAAACTTAAATAAATGGGTAACATGACACGATTTATTTAACTTACTTAGCTTTAAACTTGTTGTGTTGGATACGGTCGGATTAACACGGTAAACTGCTTGTACCTATTTTTTTAAAATAATTATTAATTTATTATTATATTAATTTTATCTAAACGGATAAAAGGGTTGATAGGGCGCACTCGAACATGACTCATTTACTAAACATGTCTGACATGTCAACCTGTTTATCATCCAAACTCGTTAAGGTCTTACTCAAACCTGCTTAATTCGTATCGAATTGTATCGGTTAATCATGTTGTATTGAACTTTGACAGGCCTACCCGTAACCTAACTTGTCACTCATTTAGCAGACCTGTTGGAGCGGATTTATATCCATTTTTATTTAAAAAGTTTTTAACTTAATGTTTTTGTGAATTATATTTTTCAATAAAAATGAAGTCAAAATTGGTAAAATGTAAATAATGAATAATATCCTAAATAACTCAACTTAATATTTAAGTAAATAATATTTTTTTTAGAGGAATAAGGAATATGTCACCTAATTTTCAATGACCAATTTTTTACGAGCAGGCTAGGATGGGCTGAGTGGACGAGTTCTTGGGACAAGTTTTATTGAATTTTTGTGAGTGGGCTAATGGGCTGGGTTTTAGCTGGATAATGAGGGTGTAGATAAATTCAAGCTCTCTTTTAAACAATATTGAGCACTACTTGAGCGGGTCAATTAAAGAATAACACCATCAACTTCGAATCGTTCTTGAACCTCCGTTCGACAAACAAACGATGTCAACTCTTTCCCATGAATTGCCTCTCACCCATCTTGAATTTCGAAAATGATTGTGGTATAATGTGTCCGCAGTTTTATTTCTTCGGCACCTATACGATGCTCTCAAACAGTAACCAAAAGGGAGTCTTCCTCAATTTATCAAATTCGCTAATACAAAATAGGGATTTTTTGTGTCATAGTTTTTGGGTATTCTAAGCATAAACAACAAAAATTAAAGACATTAGATTTTTTTACCGTAGTTGATGCTGAGGGAAAGTCACTGACGATTGGTGCTGTTTGGCAAAGCTTGACGTCCTTCTTTGCCGATGAGAAGAAAACCAAATGAATGACTTAATGTTTTACTGGGACGTGTTCCGTTTAATTAGCCTCCTTGTTAATGGCTGGATTTGGTTTCTTATTATTACGGTTAATTCATTCAATTACCATATATGAAGGGTATTTTGGTCCTTTTAATCCGAAATGTCCTTCTTAGCAAAAAAAAATTGGGGTTAAACTTTTTGACAAATAAGTTGTTAAATTTAAGTCAATGGGGTATTTTTTTTGGAAAATTTGGAAGCCGACCCCCTATATGGACTTGTTTGAATTTAAGTCTGTCAAGAAAACTTATTTGTTATGAAGTCTATTTTTTGTCAATTTTACCATACTATTTCTCCCCTTTAGAAACGAAATATAACTAAAAATTAAAAACTCCTAAATTTTAGAAGTTTTACTAACATTAAAATATTTTCTCTCTCATATCTATCTATATCCATATATAGGCTAAGAGTTTGACTAACATTAAAAAATTTTCTCTTTTATATATATAAACATTCAAAATATTTTTATCAGTCAAAGATATCGAAAAATTAAGAAAACAATTAAAATAGATCGGACCAGTACTTAAGCTGGACTGCATAACACTCATTAAGGATTGATTAAAATCAAGACATCTAGCATCTCTTAGTGCTAACATAAAAGAGGCATTTAATCCTTGAAGAGTTAGTGGTTGGCTAAAATAGACTTGTAATAATTAGTTTTTGCCTGACAAGGGGAAGAACAAGTTTTATCTCGTATGGAAAGATTGTTATCAGAAGATGAATTACTGATTTCATTAGCACAAGGATTTTCATCAGAAGAATTATTAGAAAATTCATCTAATATATATATATATATATAGTAACATTAAAAATAAAAAATAGTAACATTCAAATACAAAAAAAATTTATCATTTGGACACAAAAAATAATACATTTAATATTAATATTTTTTAAAAATAACAACAGTAACATGTTCAACAAAAATAATAGCATGCTTAATAAAAATTGTAACATGTTTAACAATAATTATTTCTCTCAAATTCAAAAGCAAAACATAGTACCATTCAAACACAAACAATAGTAATATTCAAAAACAAAATAAATAGTAACATGAACAGTAACATAATAAAAAAAATAGTAACATGAATTTGAATATATATATATATATATTCTACTACCACTTTTCTCACCATAGCACTGCCACCATCGCACCATCATCACCTCCCTGAGCAACGCCAACCATCACGTTGTCATCACCTCCACAACAACACTCACCATTATCACCACCACACAAAATCTCATTCAAGTTTTACTTCGATAGCTCATTTTTACTCCACATCACCACCACCACTACCACTATATTTGCATCATCTTCATAACAACCCAGTGTATATATATATATACATAGAAAGAGCTATATATATGTATATATATACATAGAGAGAGAGTTTTGAATTTAAATTTTAAATTTATGATTGAGAATTTATTGCATATTTTAATTGACATTGAATTAAGGGATAACAATTCCCAAAATAAGAAATTAATTTAACTTCCTTTCAAGGATGAATATTTTTTAAATCAAAAAAAAAAAAGTGGACTTAAGTCATTGCATATAATTTTAAACATGAACTTAGCCCCTTATAAGTTTTCTTGCAGGACTTATCTCTAAACAAGTACAGCTAGGGGAACTCACTTCCAATTTTTACTATTTTTTTTAATGAAAAAATTGTAAAGAGACATTATACACTATTTATTTGTGGGGAAGTACCGTTAGAAATAGTTAATAATGTATCCCATATTGAAAAAATAGAAAGGAAGTGTAAAAGTTAAAAAGAAGAAACACACCAAATTTTATAAATTTGAATGGTAGGAAGATTTGGAGGGAAACTCCAAATATTTCAAATCAAATGACCTTGATTAAACTTTAAATAAAATAATATTTAAAGTCAAAAGATGGTCACTTGGAGCATAAAAAAATATTTAATTATTTTGTATTAATTAAGCAGTTAATTAACTGTTATATGTCTCTTGGCCTAAGAGTTGTGTCTTTTCTTTGTATCTCTAAGGTATTATAAATATATGTACAACTCCTTTTATTGAATATATACAAAATATTTTTTTATTATGTTCTTGGAAGAATTTTAGAGTTTAATATCTAAAATTCTATTTGACTTTGTTATTCCTAGAGGAATTTGTCACAAACCCAACAACAATATAGTGGGGGCATAATTTTCTTAAGAAGAGTGAATACACTATCAAAGCCTTCAAATCTGTTGTAATTATGTTGCTAACAATCTTAAGAAAATTATACAACAATTGAGGCTACTGGTTCGAATCCTGTTATCAAGTATAATCCCAAAGTGTTCAAGTTGGATCGTTTTGATGGAACAAACTTCATACGCTAGAAGGATAAATTATTTTTCTTCCTTACTGAATTGGGTGTTGCGTATCTACTAAGTGGAAATCTGTCAATTATTCCTAAACCATCTGACAAAGATTATGAAGAAACCATAGCAACCCGCAAGAAACGCACAGAGGATGAAGTTCGGTGCAGAGGTTATATTCTGAATTCACTATTTGATCGATTGTACGATCAGTTTCGTTCAATCAAATCCCTACAAGAAATCTGGAGTGCCTTGGAAAAGAAATATACATTTGTCAAGCAAGGTATAGACAAATTTCTCGGTATGAAATTTTTTGAATTCAAAATGTTAGATAATAAATCTGTCATGGAACAAGTAGATGAATTGTTTGTCCTAGTATCTAGATTCAAGGATTTTAAAATAGAAGTGTTTGAGCAACTTCAAGTGGCTGCGATAATTGCAAAATTGCCTACTACTTGGAACGACTATGGAAAGAAAATGTTCCACACTTCTGAAGATTTTATCATAGACCAACTCATGAAGCATATCTGAATAGAAGAAGAAACTCGCAATCGTGAGAATAAAAATGCTTCAGAGTATGGTTCTAAAGTAAACAATATTAAGTCCAATACAAAAAAAATCATCAAAGACTAGTAATATTTCTGAAAATAAAAGGAAATATGCTGAATCTTCAAGTAATAATTCTGCCAAGAAGAACAAGACATGTTTTTTCTGTGGCAAGAATGGTCATTTCAAGAAAGAGTGCAAGTTCAATAAGAAATTGAAGACAGAGGCAAACGCTGGACAAAAGAAGACCAATATTGTTGAACGTCCTCCAAGTCCTTCTGAAATTAAGGTTATTGTTGTTGAACTTAAAATCAGCATGATTACATAATGCAACATGACAACAACTGACAAAATTGCAGATTGGTGGTATGATTCTGGTGCGGCAGTGCATGTTTGTAATGACAAAAATTTGTTCAAAAACTATGAAGTTGCAGCAAAGGATGAAAGCGTTCGGATGGGGAATCATGATACTGTCAAGGTGCATGGAAAAGAGATTGTTGGACTGCAGTTTACCTCTGGAAAGAAACTGATCTTAATGAATGTATTTCATGTTCCTAATGTGATAAATAATATGATATCTGCAAGTTTGTTGTGCAAGAAGAGCTTGAAGGCTGTCTTAGAGGTAGAAAAAATTATATTTTATAAGAATGGTGTATTTGTTGGACAAGGGCATTCATATGATGACATGTTTAAGTTGAGCATTAATAAAGTTGATGTTTCTGTTTATATTCTTGAGTCTCCCTTTAATTTATGGCATGTTCGTTTATCACATATTAATTATGAATCAATTAAGTATCTGTCTAGGCATGGTTTAATTCCATGTACAAATGAAAATTTTGGAAAATGTGAAATATGCATACAAGCAAAATGACTAAGAAATATTTTCCAAAGAATGAAAGAACAACTGAAATACATGAACTTGTGCATTATGATATATGTGAATTAAATGGTCATTTAACTAGAAGAGGAAATAGATATTTTATTACTTTCATTGATATCATTCTAGGTTTACTCATGTTTATTTAATGAGAACAAAAGATCAAGCATTTGATATGTTTAAATGTTATAAAACCTTGGTTGAAAAATTAAAATCATACGAAGTAATCGAGGTGGTGAATATTTTTCAATTAAATTTACTATTTTTTGTGAAGAAAATGATCTGATTCATCAAACAAGTGCACCTTACACTCCATAACAAAATGGTTTGGCTGAAAGAAAGAATAGAACAATGATAGATATAATTAATGATATGCATATACATGCTAAACTACCAACAAGTCTATGGGGAAAAACTCTATTAACAGCTTGCCATGTGCATAATAAAATACCCTCAAAGAAAACAAAAATTTCTCCATATGAAATATGGAAAGGAAGAAGGTCAAACTTAAGCTATTTGAGAGTATAGGGTTGTATAGCTTGTTATAGAGTTCTAGATCCTAAAAGAACCAAATTAGGACCTAGAGCTCTTACGAGTGTTTTTGTGGGTTATGCTGAAAATTCAAAAGCATATAGATTGTTGGATATAGACTTGAATGTTATCATAGAGTCTAGAGACGTTGTATTTTTAGAAACAAGTTTTCTTGAAAATTCAAATGTCAATCAACAATCGAATAGAGAAAATGCTGAACCTGTAATTACACAAGACATTAATATAGACCAGAATTCTTCTTTAAATAATAAACGAGAGCGAGTTGAATCTCCTAATGAACCTAAGAGAAGTGAAAGGGTAAGAAAAAAGAAG